>OY282559.1:321916033-322328533 GCA_958295665.1 Tipula vernalis
TATAATGAAATTATTTTCACGCAAAAGTACTTTCAGAATTATTGGAAAATAAGAAAAAAAAAATTGTCTACGTAATATCATAATAAAAATGTTATAATGATTGCAATAGATGTAGCTATTATTGATGAAACATTAAGTTGTTGTTATTATTAAATTATTAAATGAAAAATTTGATACTGTATTGAATATGCAAACTTTAATCTGATCTTGATTATTAGAAACACCGCTGAAACAGTCAATTTTAGAATGTACATCGGAAACTGGTATCGAGAAAATAAATAAAGATAGTACATGGACATGCGTATTTGCAGTAAATGAAATGGTCACTGATCCTAATTGAATTAATTAGAACCCATAGTCTTAAAACCAATTGATGGTGCATTTTTTTGTTTTTAGATCGAATTAAATTAAAATAAACACGGTTTTTAAATAATTTTGTAAATTTGCTATACTAAGTTATTATTTCTAGTTATACCAAACTAAAATCCGATTGATAAAGCGAAACGAAGATTATAGTTTCCGAAAAAATGAATGCAGTTTCATTGTTGCTTTTGCTTATTTTGAAACTAGAATATATATACATATATATATATAGCTCATTTTCCTCAGATTAAGGAATTGTTATCATAATTTGAATGTTATTGTAACTCAATATACTTTAATATTGTATTTTTTCGTTCTTTCAAGGAATTTTTTAAATATTTATTTTTTGTAACGGTAAAATATAGGCACGAAGTAGTTTATTTTTAGAAATTTGATCATTCGTTGTGCGACCGCTGTATATTAAAAACGTGTGCTGTGTCATATCCAAGTAAAGTTATTCATTAAAAATCAAAAGTGTTTAAAAGTGAATTAAGGTAATATTTTTATTTATTAAAAACATCACAATAATTAATTACTATAGTAAGTAAAACCTAAAATAATTTAACTGTGTTTTTTAAGTTTTTGTCTTAAGTGCTTTGTCTATGTATAACACGTTGTTCTTTAACGCCATTGCATGGCATGTGGAATTATAAGTTTATGGTTAAAGTTTATTTTTAAATTATATTAATATTTTTAATAGTAATGATTTTATTTCTATAAATTTACTAATGCGCGTACTACATTTTATAAGTGAAAATAATATATTTTAGTGTTAATTTACGTGGCTTAGTTACTAACATACTAAATCCTTTTCAAATCCAGAAATTTCAAGAAAGAGTAGAGTATTGTGAGTAGTAGTAGTAGTAGTAGTGTAGTTTTAGAGGTGTTTCTTGTCGGGGTGGTCTAATACTATTTGAACATAAATTTAGTGCGATTTCAAAAAACCTTAATTGTCGTATTTGCTTTAGATTTAAAATTATTTCAGATAGCTAGAAGCTTTTATGGTCAGTTATTTAATTATTCAAGTCTAATATAGAAAGTGTTGTATTAAAAAAAATTAAGATAAAATGGCTGCAAGTATTTCAGATGGTAAATTAATTTCTTTGCTTTACTCGATCTCCAAGTGCTCATTGGCATTTGAGATTTATTTCATCATACGTTTTATCCACACGAATTTCACTATATTTTCAATTTTATATTAGAAACAACATATGTAAATGTTACAAATGATCAAAATCAAGTAACGGATTTGGAGAATAACCGTGTAATACTTATTCAGAATAACGGAATGGATTCCTCAACAACAGACCAATTGATAATATTAAATATACCAAGTGATTCACCCGAGATGAACGAAGTAGAGCAACTCTTGTATGAATGGAATCTTTATTATTTACGTGACAAATTTAGTGGTAATTCTAATCATTATCGATTATTAAAAGGACAATAATTTTGAAAACCATTTACTTACTATTTTATGTTACAGAAGCTGGATACGACCAGCTATTGGATTTGGAGGCTATATCAGAAGTGGAATTAGATGTGATGTTCCCGTCTTACAGTGATCAATGTCATAAAATAAGGCTTCGCAAAAAAATTGTTGATTGGCGGAAAAAAAATGTAAATAAAAATTTTAATACAATCATATTCCGAAGTTTTAAATTCATTTTTTATTAATCTTGTTTAGGGATACAAAGTCGAAGTGGAACTACTTAGTGCGACGACTAAAACAGGCAGCAGTTTTGTGAATAGTTGGATTGAGAATCAATATGATCAGAGTGATAGATCAACACCATCCACACCAAATTGATTAGCATCTAATGAAAATACATCTTCACATTTTGTAATTTAATTTGTATATCTAAATTTAGCAGTTTATATAATAGCTTAATTTATTACAGGATTTAAAAAAGTTTTTAAAGACCGATAAAGGACGAAAAATATTAAAGTGCTATACTTCGACAAATCCTCCAAAACTAGATAACATACATAGAAAAATTCTAGTGGACAGTATTCTAGAATATCACTATACATCAAATATTACCGTAAACTATAACGATTTTGATAAAATTTCTTGTGATATCGCAAACACTTTTGTTGGAGAAAAAAAAGTAAAATTATCTACCAACATCGAGCATAATATACATTTAATTTATTTTCTATAACTCATTTTCTCGATTTATAGGATTGGTCTTATCATAAAGTTGACAAAAAACGGCCTTCCGGGAAACTATATAACAAATATCGGAACGAGTCCCCCAAGTTGAACAAAATTGGTTACTTTGGTACGGCAAAGAGAATTAAACCAAATTCATCGGAATCAAGTAATTTACAAGTTTATGATTTATTTATTATGGTATTCCATAATTTCTATTTTTTTCCAACATCCCAGAGTATGTGAAGGTTGCGGAGTACTATAAGGACAAAGAATGGCTGGAGTGCATGGACGTTCCTTGGAGCACGGTTGAAATGAAATTTCAAAGTACATTCAGTGGGCGCCGACAGAAACTCTCAGCAAAAAATTTTAAAATTCAAACATTTTATGAAGAATGATTAATATTTAGGAATCCAGATGCATTTAGACTTGTATGTCATAATAATTTGGTAATAAAAAATTAATTCTACTCACTATTGTTTTTTATTTATAGATTGACCTTGAATTTCAAATGTTGTACCCCGGCAACGAACATTGCATTAAAAAAAATGGGAGGTTTTTGTTAAGAAAATCATTCCAATAATGACAAAAAACATCAAAGACAAAATATTTATTGAAAAACTTACTAGCACGGAACAAAATGATGGTAAAATGCAACAAAATGTTTAAAATTCAATTATTACTAAAGTTTCTGTATTTTTTTATTTCCAGATTCTTTCAGTTTGTTGGTATTTAAAGGACTACATTATATATTGAAACCTACAGCTCGGCTTACCCATAAAACTGATAAAAAAATTTGGAAAATTTCAATCCGAGACTCAATCTGCTCATTTACTTTGGAGCTAAACAACGACGTTTCCAGTTTACAAGAGGAAATTAACAAAAAACGAGACATTTGCAACGAGTATGGGTTTAATCTACAGCCTTTCATCGAAGTATTGGGAAAATCCCAAGATAAAAAGTACGCCATTTGTTATGACCAAATATTCTAAGTGTTTAAAAATTTGCTAGAACGCATTTCAGTGGCATTCAAAATTCATTTTGTACTGAATTTAAACTATTCTACAGAATGCTACAAGGTTTGGTTATATATCCAACATTTTTTTTTTTATTTAAAAAGCTCTTCTGATAAAACAGATGTTGAAGTTACGTCCTTGATTTTGGACTTAAATTCTTAAATGTATTGTTAATTAAATATATTATTAGCTTAGTTTACACAATAAAAGTGAAATGTGAAATTTGTAACTATAATTGCAGTGAAATTTTACATTTGAAAATAGTGCATAAATTCAAACCATCTGAAAATGATTACAAATGCCCAAACGCTAAATGTTTATCAGTATTCTCCAATTCAAGTAAATTAAAGCGTCACTACGCTTATTGTAAACAATTTAATGCTGTTGATAACATAATTTGTGATGCAACTCCGCAAGTACCGAATTATAATTTAAATAGAAATTCTATTCAATCAAAGTGTTCTGAAAATGTTTTTGTAAACGACTGTAGCAGTAAAACCAAAGATTTGAATTTCGACGTTCATAGCGTCTCAAAGTTTCAACAAAAGATATATGATAATTCACTAAAGTTTGTTTGTAAATTAAATGGCATGAATAATGTTACAACTACTTTGTTGACAACTATTATAAGGGATGTTTCCAATATCATAATTAAAACTATGATAAACGAATTAAAAAGCAGCATTTTTCCTTTTATTATCATCGATGAAATGAAAAATAAATGTGAGGTTTTATTCTAAATATGCCAAAAACCATTTAGTGAATTAAACAGCGAGTATCTGCGATCAAAATCACGATTTTGATCAATTGTGGATATTTCCGATTCTGGCCAATATAAACTATTTTCAAGGTCAGTTTAGTAACGCACAATTTTGCACAATCATCATACTCCGAAAAATATGTATTATTATATAAACGGAATATATGGGATTTCTGGTGTGATAATCACGTGAGAAATCCCATCCTAATTCCTAAAGTACGCTATGCACAAATTTTCTAATTACAGGCACAAAATTGCACAATCCCAATGGTTCGAATTATATTTGGAAATCTTGGGTTTTCAAACATGGGATTTCTGGTATGATGTACACCAAAACTGCTCTAGCTTATCAACAATTTTCCCCGCAATGTTTGTTAAAACAACTGTTATTAAAAAGTACGGGTACAATAAAAGTGTATTTAGACTGATACACGTTTTACAAAATCTTGGAGAGGATGGCATGGTTCTAAATATTAAAGGCAAAGAGTTCCTGGTTTTCTTTATTCTAGGAAATATAGTTGGCGATAATCTAGGCTTAAATTGCCTATTAGGGTTTAGCACTTCATTCAATCATAAATATTTCTGCCGATTTTACAAAGTAATGAGAGACGAGATAAATAATTTTAAATACGAAGATAGTACTAAACTAAGGACAATTCAAAATTATAATGATGATATGGACCAAAACGATTACAAGCTGACAGGCATAAAATTTGAATCAGATTTTATTAAATTGCAAGGGTTTCATGTAACTGAAAACTTTTGCTTTGACATTATGCATGATTGTTTTGAAGGAATAATTAAATATGGTTTTTCAAATGCAATTAGTTATTTTATCAAAGATAAAAAATACTTTTCTTTGGACGAATTAAATAATAGAACAAAGTATTTTGAATATGGAGAACTACAATGTACAAACCGAATACCTTTGATAAAAGAAGAACACTTGAAAAATCAAAAGGTTCATATGTCGGCCCGTGAAAGTTTAAAATTTTTACAATTCTTTTCGTTGCTGATTGGTGATAAAGTAACACAAAATGATAGACACCAGCATTACCACCTACCATTGTCAATAGCTAAGAAACGTTTGTCAACTATGCATTTAATATTTTAGAAAACATTGGGTTTCAAAAAGAATTAATCATTCATAAAGTAGAGAATGAAAACTCTCTTGTCAATAAATCATATTTTAGATTTGTTAAACGAAAATTAAACTTAACTACAAATTACTTTGAATCAGCAAGCTCAATAACATTTCATAACACCTTATATAAAACCATTTTTTTTATTTATGAGAAAGAAGAAAATAAACTATTGAAAATAGTTCATATCTTAGTTCAACGCGATGAAGTTTATCTCATTACCCAGAGAAGAATTGTTGAGAAGTATGATAAGCATTTAAGGGCTTTTATTGTTGGAGGCCTTGAATCAGAATATGATTATTTAAAACTTGGTGGAACTCACGTGAAGCCTTTTTTATTATATACTTACATAGATTTAAGAAAATGTTTTAAGCCATTTTTACTTTAAAATAAATATGTAATATAAAATATTTGAAAATTAAATTTAAACGTAGACAATGTATATTCTTATACAATTTTGGAAATATTTTTAAACAAAAATTAATTATTTGAATTTTATGAATTAAAAAATACATTCTATATAATAAAAATAAACATCTTTTTATTTCAATTGTCAATAAATCAAATGCCTTGAAAGAAGTATAACACTATCTTTAATTTAAGAAATCCATACCTAATTTCAAAGTAAATTTGATCAACATTGCAAGGAATTATTCCTAAATTTATAGTATAAATGTTATAAAATTTATGAACAAATCCTGAATTTAAATCAATTTTACCTCAGTTATTATAAACCATTTCCTTGGTTTAATTAAAATTCTCTATATTTAGCTCTAATTTTAAGGCAAATGATACTAATTTTAAAGTTTTAATGTACAAATATCAATGAAAAAAATCATTTGTTTTTGGATTAATAATATAAAATTAATGTTAATATTCCATAATCTTAACATTTTTATCCTTGGAATGTATACACCAAAACATAAAAATTAGTCATATTTGTCTTAAAATTAAAGCTAGATTCCTTAATTTATAGTAACATATGACTTAACTGATTATTCATATTTCAACATTAATCTTATGACTGCATTCATTAAACCAGGATGTAGAATACCTAGGGTTCAGATCAAGTCGCAAATCCCTTGATAATAATTACAAAAACATTAAATCTAGGCCTCTTTTTGTTCAGTGTAGAAGTACAGACATATGACATAATACTATGGGTTAGAGATCGTGCTCATCGGATTTCCTTACAGGGTGGTAAGGTGCACCCCTAAGTCAACTAATCACTGATTTTCAGAAATTTATCACTGACCTTGCATATTGAAACGGGATATTTTGTGTGTTAACTCGGTATACCTTAGAAGTACTGACATATGACATAATACTAAACTGGGCTAGAGATCGTGCGAATCGGATTTTCTTACAGGGTAGTAAGGTGCATCCCTAAGTCAACTAATCAATGATTTTCAGAAATTTATCATTGACCTTGCATATTGAAACGGGATATTTTATGTGTTAACTCCGTATACCATAGAAGTACAGACATACCATATGTAAACGCGTGTAAGCGTACAATTTTTATTTATTTACAAAATTGTGATGTTAAACTCTCAACAGTATTGCGAAAAGTTTGAAATTGAATCCAAAGAATGGAATATTTTTGGGTTTTGTTAATTAAGTTCCAATAAATAATTTCTGCCGACAAAAACGAATTTATTGGAAAAAATTCAATTTTTCGCGAAATTATTTCATTTTTATTTGTGAATTAATTCCTCCAAACTATTAATTGGATTTAATTTATTTTCAATTATGAATTAAATCCGCCCCTTTTATAATCTAATGAACTTTTTAGTACTTTCTCATGAAGGTGTTACGTTAAAAGTACTTTTTTCGTGAGTGCTGAGAAGTAACATAAATTAAATTTCGCCGATAAATATGAATTTATTTCGCGCGAATTTAATTCATTTTCAAATCAAATTTTAAAATCTGAAATCCGATTTATTCATTTATTCGTTATACAAAAATTTTAGGCGGAATTAATTCTCACGAATTCATAGAAAATAATTCAGTTTTTGCGAAATTAATACATTTTTAATTATAAATTAATTCCTTGACATTAATTTTTGAAAACTGAATACAATCCGCACGAAATTAATTATTTTTTTTTCGACGGAATTAATTTATTTTAAATCATAAATTAAATCTGCGGCTATTGTGATCGAATAAGTTCTTTTAGAAATTTTTCGTGAATGTATAATAAACGACATGAATTAAACTTCATCAATATGTAAGCAAACGAAATAGGATTTACAATTTTATTTACTAGAACAAATTAAGTATGAGCAATATCCCGCAATAAAACATAGGTAAATTAAAACGATTACAACAAACTGAAAATGATATCAGATTATCTAAATTGCAACAATAATGGTGATTTTAGGCGTCGATTTTTTTTTCGGGCTTCTTAAGCAACTAAATCACTCATGGTTGATGCACGAGTTCAGTATTTTACCTTAGGTATTTATTTCCATACCAATCAATCACTAACTTAGCTAAAATATGTGATTTAATTGCTCTACTATGATAATTTATGTATCGTTTGGTTTGTTTAACGTCTTCATGTATTTTTTGGAAATTTTCGTATGTGGTTTTCCAGTTTCACCAAAAAACGTACTCCGTGCAGAAAACGAGCGAAAACTGACATTTTTTTGATATTTTAACTGGAACTTACAAAAAATGTGGTTTCAATCATTTTTGTTTTTATATGTATTTGTGAATATTCATATTAATTAAAAGTTTGAATTTAAAGATTACGAGGTTAAATTTGAAGTGTAAAAGGTTGTAAAACCTGCATCTTGAATTTGATTATTTTCTTGTTTTGGATGTAAAAGTAGCCATTGGATTCCAAGGTTATTTATAAAAATCATGTTACTTATCTTAAACCGAACTTACCTTAGTTTTTGTGTGCATTTTTATTTCATCTGCTTCAAGTCAATTTATATTTCACTTAACTATATTTAGCAATTTATTAATTCGGTGTTCTTCAATTTTAATTAATTTCATGATTTTAATGAAATTTAATTTAATTCAAAAATGCATATTATCATTGGCTGATATTTGTCACGTATTAGATTTTCTTTATTTTACAACAAAAATCCAGGAGAAGTATTTTCAGATCCATTTACAGAATAAGGCTGGATAACTTTGTTTTTATTACATACAAGAAACAACAACACTACAGTTACAATGTTTTAATTTTTTCTTGCATTTGCATTCGGCACAGAAAATCAACGAATGTATCATAAATTAATCGATTATTACGATCGCGAGCATAGTGAGCATCGGAAAAATATCGATTATTGATTAACCGATTAATCGGAATGAAATGTCTAACATTAATTATAATTATACACTACTGTTATATACATGAACTTTTATTTTTATTAATTTAATTTTTTTATAGGATTTATTAATTTACCTTTATGGTACACAATTTTAGTTTACAATTAGAAATTTTTTGTGCAAAGCACCACAAAATCAACTTATCAACTAACTTCGTACAAAAAATGTTTATTTTTTTTAATTATACTACATACATTCATACTATTACATTTTAAGTAGCAGTAAATGAGTCACAACCAAGGATATTCCGTATATACATTGTAGACTGGTTTTGATTTATTTTATTTATTATTGCGGTGGTATTGAGGTACTCGTTATGCGTAAGCATCAGTGTTGTACTATATTATAAGGTTGCGGCGCCAACAGTGGATTTTATAGATTTACACAGTCTTTCCGACATTATTCATTTATATCGAGATTCCTCGGTATTATTGAAATTGTTCGAGATCAATCGACATTCACATAATATAGAAATTTTTCCAATTTTTCTGGCGTAATCGAGATTGTTCCGTGGTTAATCTAGATTTCTTAAGTTTTTCGGCAGTCTTAGGATTATTGGAGATATTTAAAGATATTCGAATTTTGCAAGGCAATGTTCTGCGCTTAACTTTAAGTTGTAAGAATTTACAGAGTTACACGTATAAATCTATTTTAGAGATTATGCCAAAATGTCTACATTCCTGTAGGTTATTCGAAATTATTCAAGAATATCCAGGTTATTTACCTTGCACATGGCGGTGATTATTACTTATAGGATTTTCTTTGTCTTTGCATAATTACGGATGATTTGATATTTTGAGAACTTTCAAGAATATTCAAAATACTTTGAAAATTCAAAATTTTTGAGATTATTTAGAAATTCTTGATAATTTTCAAATTCATAGATGTTTCGTTTTATTTGAGTCCTTTTAAATGAATTTTGATCTGTTCCATCTACTTTTGAACGAAGGCCCGCTCGAAAAAGGAAACACATTTTGTATGAAGGATATTTACATTGAGGAAAGATATTCTGAATTTTTTCCAAAAAAAAAATCTTTATATTGTCAAATTTCTGTTCATTTTAACGAAAGACAGAATTCATGGAAAGGCACAAATATTACCAAGAAAGTATAAATAAATTATCAAGATTAAAGCTCATTGAAAACAAATACTCCACACTACTCTCTTTATAATATCTAATTTGAAAGTCAAATGATTTGATTTGAAAAGCTCTTAATAATTTACATTGCACAAATACTCTAAATTGTACCCAAATTCCGTTATCCTTTGTAATATCAAATTTCGAAGTAAAATGGTTTGTTTAAAAGCTTCGGTAAGTGAGCTCTTAAAATTAAAGCTCTTTTCAAATATAAAATATATGGTCATAAGACATTTGATTAAAACTCTAAAATTATTAAATGGTCAAAAATGTTAAATTAAAATCCAAAGAGTAAGAACTAATTGTCAAGCTTAAAGGTTATTAAAATAAATACTCTAAATTTATTATACGTGAAACCTGCTAAAACTAAAAGTTCGAAATTTTTTGCAAATACTTAATTTATGTTCATAAAACATTTTTATAAAAGCCTCAAATTATGAAAAGGTTCACAAATATTACGTTCAAACCCAAAAAGTATAAATTAATTATCAATCTTAAAGCTCATTGGCAACAAACATTCTAAAATTGTCCCAAAATTCCGTTATAAACGGTAAAGGAATTTCTGGGATAAATTGTTTAAAAAGTTTCGATCAGTGAAAGCTCTTAAAACTAAAAGCTCTTGGAACCTTTTGCAAATACTTAGGTTTAGCAAATAAAACATTGTAACAAAAAAATAATGTTAAGTTTAAACTCAAATACACAGTAAAAATTAATTATGAAGCCTAAAGCTCATTGTTAACAAATATTTTAAATTCATCCTAAAATTCCGTCACCCGTATTAATACTAAATTTTCACTTCGATGAACGAAAGCTTCTATTATAATACTAAGCTTTCGATTAAAATGGTTTGGTTTGACTAAAAGCTCTTAGTAATTTACATCGAGAACCAATGTACTAAATTATCCTTAAATTCCGGCACCCTTTGTAAATTCGAATTTTTATGTAAAATGGTTTGGTTAAAAAAGCTTTGACAATTGAAAGCTTATAAAATTAAAAGTTCTTGATTTTTTGAAAATACATAAAATATTTGATGAAAAACCTAATAGTATGAAACGGGCTCAACGTTAAGAGTTCGAAATTTATGATGCTTTATCGATATATTTAGTGTTCTTCCAGATGTTTCGTTTTATCTACCCCCGAAATCAGATACTTTTAATTAATGGGATACTAGACGATAGGAAGAAATTAGTTTTCACTAAAAGCTTTACTTGTTGATAGGTACAAGAAGCATTTTTAGGTCTCCAAGAAATGTTGCGGGAAGGAGGGGGGTCTGAAAATTATAGTTACGCCACTGATTTAATTTGAATTGGGCATAATTTGCTTTGAATAATTAATGATTTGACTACAATGAATCGAGGTTACACTGCTTCTAATTAAGCGAGATGTAGACGTAGTTCTATATCAAAAGGTCATGTTTCCCAACCTAACCAATGAACACTTTTTTATTATAAGTACTTTTCAATTCATTATATTTTTCATAAAAAGTATTAAATAACTATTGAATCGATGGCAATAGTATAGTAAATAAATTTAGGAAGAAATGGTGTTGTTAAAATATTAAATTTTCGGTTTTTACATTTTAATTTTAAAATACACGTTTCTTTCATGTAAACAAATGTGTAAATTACACAGTGTGATTTAGTCGCCCAACTGTGGTTTTGAGGTAAGGATTGCAAATTTTGCTTAAGTTCAATTATCGATAATTTTTAAATTTTAGTTTTGTTCAAAGTACTTTCCACGATAAAGATTCTCGAACAATCGGTTTAGTTAGTGGCAATACATAACCCTCTTCTGGAGACAACTGACAACAGAAACAATTTCTTTTTAGCGGGTTTATCGTTAAAATTTTAGTTAAACTAAAACCCATATTTCGTCTGACTTATCGATTATTCGTTGTTGTTAACGGTGGACACTACAGTGTAATTAAGTAAATCCTCTCTTTTTTACAATATTTGTGTGCTACTTTCGATTTGTCATGTGGCCAAAGGCTAGCTATACATTTGTCATTGCCATATAGAAAGCTCATAATAACTAAGAACCATTTAACGCATAGGATGTAATCTGTCCGGAAAGGATGAATAAATACCTTTAGCTAACTAACCTTGAAAAGTACCTCAAAAATCCGAAAGTAAAATAAAATAAAAGCTAACCACAAAATTACGGACACACCAATAATAAACGAATAAAATTAATTACTTTCTATTTTGAGTTATGAAGCATCATGGTTATGAAATAACAAAGGGATATTTTATATTTTATTTGAAATCAGAATAGTTGTCGAGATATTGTGTATCAAAAGTAGATAGACGCTATTTATATAAAATTTCCTTTGATAGACGATTCTGTTTTTGTGTAAACTGTTAGCATTGTAGCGCCGACAATTTTTGGTAACTTACGAGATAATTTTTTTTTTTCATTCGGAATTCATGATCTAACTAGATTGTCAAAAAAGGAAAACTAGAGATTTTCATTAAAAATAAGAAATTTATGGAACGTACTCTTTATTAATAAAAATGATTCAAAAGCGACATAAACATATTTTAAGATACCACAAGGCAAACTCGGTAAATTGTGGTTAATATATGAATTAGTGTGGGATAAATTTCGACCAGGAGCAAAGTTTCTTATTTTCTATGAAGAAGAATATAAAACTAGTGGGTTTCGCAAAATTTTGAAAATAACGATTTTCTCAACATCTTCATGAATTATGTGTGTTATGCGAAAAGGATCCATTTTTTGCAAGATGTTTCCATAAATATCTTAAATTATGAAACTTTACACCTTACCACTCCACCACATCACCATTGCATTATCTTGTCCCATATCGCCACAAATTTCCAAGCCCACAAAACTAAAAAAGAACGGAATCTAATAAAGGGAACGAAAGACTAATAAAAAAAATAGTTCCAGCCGAATATTAAAAGTCGGTAAGTAAAAAATCAGCCGATACTGTTCGGCCGGGGTGTTACCCCAGATAGCTTTGTAAACTATTGTCAATACTTATTTGTGGCAAGAAAACATGTGGAAAAACTGCTGATTAGAAAAGATATAGGAAACTATCGTTGAAAAAATTTCAAATCAATTTTCTCGTGGGATATCTAGAAAAATTCGATTTTCTACAAATATTATTATAAATTTTGTATAAAATCAGCCTTAAGTGTGTTCTAGCATTGGAGTGCACAGATGTGATTTGTTAATAGCTATCGCTGGGGAAAAAAAGCTCAGATCAAGTTTACTGTGTGAATTCGAAAATTTGTATCAAATCAACCGTGAGAGCTGGAAAAAGGTCAATTTCAGTTTCATACTGGAAATCTTTCGATTTTTCAAAAATCTATAAAAAAGGCTGGAAAAAAATTTAGGTTACGTTTCCCGTGGGAAATCGGGGAAAATTGCTTAAAATTTTAAGTCGAAAGTAAAAAATGCAGATTGTGTTATCCAAAGCGAAAATTAAAAATAAAGTGTTTTTAGCGTACAGAGTTTTGCCGAAAATAACTGTGGATGCATGTATGGCCAGAGCAATAGAATTTGAATACCATTGTGTGCACAATTGCATTCCTAATCATACATACAGAAGGTAAATTGTGATCATCAATTTGTATTGTTCAGTCAATATGTTTGACCAGTATCATGATTCTGCGGTACCTGCGGTGTTGCAGATAATCTATTAGCATCCCTTGAATTACTCGGGACTACGGATGATAATCCTGCCTCCGGATTATGTCCAAATCACTTCCACGTCTCTTCTAATGAACTACAACGGCGCAGGAACTCTGCCAGATTGCGGAAATTCCTCTCATCATACAGAGCCATCTGTAATCCTGACCGCATATTCCTGCGCAAGTTGGTATAAATCACATCATCCGATATTACTTGATTTGCATGATATGCTAATCCCAGCATTGCCTGATAAAATTCAGGAAAGCGTTCTTTAGGAAATCGTTGCTTCCTATTACTTAACATTCGCCGCACATCCTCATCTGTATGGCTGATTTCAAAACGGAGCAACGTCTCCCGCTATACCACTTCCCACGTTGCGTTCGGATGTTTGTCCACGAGCGTCCAAAACCAATTTAACGCCTTCGCTTCCAAACACAAGTCTAACAACCCAATCAACTCATTCAGCGGAAGCTGTGCCCTCACAGCATGCCATTCAATCCGCGACAAGAATCTGGCTTTATTGCCGCTACTTGTGCCCTCTTGGGCCTTCCATGATCAGCTACGTTTTCAGCCTTAATCTTCTCTAGATCTGATTGCCCCAAGGCCTCAGTTACTTCTGTTGCGCTGGTTTTCACCAAACCGCGCACCTCCATCTCTACCAGGATCTCATCCTGGTCTAAATGCTCTAAATCCATTTCTAATAAAACGTGATAAAATTTACAAATATCCAACCTACCCACCAACTTAACTAAAGACCGTAAATACGAATTAAGATAAAATCAACAAAACTAGCACTTCCCTTCTGCGCTTACTTAATCAAATAAAAACCCACAAATGATGATTGTCACGCAACCTCCAACCAATAGCCTGAAACGCTCGGACCAACCAACGCAAACAATAACAATTATGCACCTGAATAATTAGGCTAATAAACAAAAACAAAACACAAACAAACAAACAAAAATTTCCACCTTCAAATTTTGACACCTTCTATCGCATTACCCTGCTCCTGTTAAACTACAAAAAAACAACTCAAATCAATACTACTCACAAACACTTCTCCCTCCACTCTAGTTAATTTACTGATTTTGCACTTAAGCATTCTTCACTCCGCTGTAGTCGAAAAAAGGATAGGAAATAAGGAAACTGAAAAATCAAATTAAAGTAGATCTTAAGCCATTGACTCAACCTTGCAGTGAGCATTCAAAACTCTTGTGAGTGAGCCTCACCGCTATGAGCGCAATGCCTTGATCCCACTTTTCAAGACTGAAATTTAAAACTACTAAATCAAACTCGTAATGAACATTCTAAACTTCTATGAGTGAGCTCTACTGCTACTACTTCAGAGTCGAAAATTATCTAACCACACCGTGGTCACTACCAACACCCTTGTCCCTGTTACCACAGTACCGGATTTAATTCCTTCTTTGGAAGACACGGATCGTGTGGTTGACAAGTCGTACGCTGGTCGTCAAAACAATAACTGATGATCTCTGCTTAGATCGCGTAAGCATTGCCCATTTTACCACGGAACAAATAACACGCCGATTACTGTTTTGTTTTTCTTAATTTTTCTTTATGTTTTCATGATGTGACAAGGACTAACTTGTGGGACAAACTCGCATCCATAATTGTCCTATCCGTAGAGACGAATACATGCCCATTAGTCCCAATGTACATCCAGGGCGAACTTAAAACTACAGAGGACTGGGAAACCAATCCCGAGGGACGAAAAATTAAATGGTTTTTACAGAAGTGAAAAATAACGCGAACTCAACTAAAAAAACTAAAGAATACTTATAAATTTTGGGATAACAAATTTAAAAAAAGCTGAGTAATGACATTTTTCAAATTATGACATCAAGCTGTACAAGCACAGCGGGGATATGTCCCGAATTGAATAAATTAAAACCAAACTTCAACTCAATAGACACACTGTGTTACCACCGCTACCATGACCATCAGTTCGTTCCCCAGAGTGTGGGTTGGGACATGCCACAAACGACTGAATAATCATGGATCCAGCAATTGTATCCACAGACTGTAAGTTTTCTCAACATGAATATGATCCACCAAGTATTTGGTCAGGCTAGGCCGCAGCCATATTCACGTCAATAAACCTTCGTCTATTTGCACCAAAGCTCAAATTTAATTAAACAAACACTTTATTTAAAACACAAAAAAAAATTTGGCTGAAAAACAACAAAAAAAAAATTTTAATAAAATAAAATCAAAAACTTGGATCTGATGTTATAAATCCGTTTGGTCACCACATGAAACAATAGTGCCAAAACTTATAATTAATGAAAAGGCGAAATGTTGGCCCCCGATTTGGGCGCCACTTTGTAACCGTGAAGTTAAGGGTAGAAACCTCACCCCTCACTGTTACATAGAAATTTGACACAACATCTCACTCACCACGGCTATGTACTCCCGCTAGCTCAGCAGGGTGGTGTGGGGTCTAATGAAGGATGTAGTGGCCTTGCTTTAGCCATATAAGGGAGGGGGTTGGTATAACCCTATTTGGTTATAAAAAATTCGGGACAAGAAATGGTTCACGGACCACTAACCATAATGTGAAATAAGAATGGCACAATTTATGTATTTCGAATTACTCCAATGCATCATGAAATTAGTTTGTATAATTTCTTGGTTAGTTGCAATTTGACACTTTTCAGTGTGTCATTTTTTTTATTTTGATTTTGTATGAGTACAACAAACAATTTATGTTGCAATTAGGTTGTCCCAATTACAAAGTAGTAAATCCACGCTGTACTCATGAATATAGTTGACCAATTCTTCTTTCATTTAGGATTTTTTGAGATATGGGCCTATTGGAACGGGTACATTGAAAATGTTGCCCGTTACACAATGGATGTTGTAAAAATGAGTTACCTGCACATATTTAGATTATGCGAAATAATAGTTATTCAACATTTAAAGTGCAATTTCTCATTATTTTGGATTGTGCAGTTTCATATTTTTCCATTTCTAAGCAAACAGTTAATAGCAACATTGTAAACTGGAACTTTATTTTATTTTAATGATAACTGACAGCATTGTCAGTTCTTTATTCAATTTATGTTTATGTTTAGTGTTAAATCTTTCTTTTAAGCTTAAAGTTAGGTACCGCCTTTAAATCCTCCTTTAATTTTGGTTTATAGAAAATACGAAAGATATATTGAGGCATTCCAAAATATAAAAAAATTAAAAATCGAGGAAAATTGATTTTATTTTTAGTGGACTTTTGTCATTCATACAAAATACTCCTCTATTAGTATTACGCTCAGTGGTTAAAACCTAAAGATTTACTTGTCAATACTAATCCAGGGACAGAAATTCGGTTAAGTATCGCTAAATTTGAATAAATTTCAAATGCTAATAAGGAGCAAGGTGTAACTCCGTCTGCTGAGTTTATTGAGTTAGCCTTGGTTAAAACTATGCACTACAAGGATCACACCAAAAAATTGTTAGTATCGATGAACAATCTAGGAGACTAATTAACGAGGGAAAACAGTTAAGATATTTGATATCCGATTTCTTCTGTATAAGATTGAAAGAAATCGGTTAAACAATTAACATGGTAAAATGGCATTACGAAATTTTTCACCAAGAAATTATGGTCCAAGACAAGCACCAGTAAGGGCCAGCAACACAGCAGTGGGCAGGAATACCTGAGGTGATCGAGTTTCTTGACACCACAACGGTGTACGCCCAGAAGTCCCACAATTTCGATTTAACGCCACTAATATAAAATAAAGATGGAATCTATCTTTCGATGGAACCAAAAGCAGTAATGTTCACAACTTTACCAACCGATGGATTTCCAGAAAGTGGTGTGGCGAAGGTACTTCATTTTTTGCCCATCTAAAAAAGCCGAGGATTGGCTCTGGATAATTAAATTAGACAACCCAGAGCAGCATTGATGTCCCACTTTGGTAGTTTTGATTGTGAGGAAGAAATCTGGAAACAAATCCATCACAGTAACCAGAGTCAAAAGGAGTTAGTCTCTGACTTTGCCTTAAATATCCACAAAATAAACGCTAGGCTTCATCACTAGCTAACACACAGAGAAAGGAATAGAGAGGGAGGGAGAGAGATTATTGCTATGGCAACATTATGAACGAATGAATGGACAGTGAAACTGGTTACGATCCAAGACGATTTCGAAACAATCCTTATCATCGTCGCAGGTTAATGAAATATATGTAATGAATTTCACCAATCATCTTCAGTAACAAACAATTATTGTCTTTCTTGATGGAAGAGTTGATTCAATATTTGAATGTGTTACTAATTTAAGATAATTTTGTATTTCGTTTTAGGTTATAAGCTGAAATTGGGTTGAGTTTTGCTGTCTCCAACATAATCAACATAATGGCCACCTTGATAGTAGCTGAGTGTAAGGCCGCCCAATTAAGAAATGCCCTGGTCTAATGTAATCCAAAACAGATTACAAACCGAGCTAGAATTTAATATGGCTTCAATTTAGGTAAGTAATGTTGACATTTCTTCTATGGTAAATATTTACCTATTTGAAGCCCTCTTGAGATGAAATTTGGTGCTTTTGAGTGCTGCTTCCCTTAACCTATAAATGTGCGGTGAACTGTGCGGTATGAAGGAAGAATTGAAGGATATTCAATCTATTAATGGAGTATTGAAAATTGTCTTAGCATTATCCTTTAAAAATGTGTATAGTTGATTGCGTTGCAACTCCGAGGAAATTGGAACCGTTACAAAGGAAGCCTTTGAACCGTTACAAAAGAAGGCTTCTGTTGTAGGTTTGAGACTGACTCTATATAAAGAGCTGTGGTAGCCATTTACGAACAAAGACACATATTTGTTAGGTTTCCGTCCTCTTCCTTACCGGCGCGGCGGTCTGATGAATGCCCCTCTTGCATTTGGCAAACCACCCATTATTTGATTTAACTCCTTTGCATTACATCTGAAGCATCTGATACAGTTGCGTAAGGGTTTGCGGACTAAGGTTCTGCAACCTACAATCCAGTACTTTAAGCGTAAGATTGTCATCATTCAGGTAGCTCCAGCGTGTAATTATCGAAGCAAACTACTGTGGCATTCTTCGGGAATCTTGATTTGTTTCACGTTAGGTAATTATGTTATCTGGTATTTGGCCGTCCCATCCCAAATTTTAGGTCCATACATTTTTAAGAAAAATGTTGGAGAAAAAGGAGACGGTGATTGGTGCAAACATCAAAATGGATCGAAGAGGCGCTCGTCTCAGATAAGATGCTTGGCCATCTTTATAAACTTTTTGAAATGTGGTTTGATACCTTTTGCTATCTTCTCCAATTATATTATGCGGTTTCATTAATTGCTCTGGTTGACAGGCAAGTTGAGCTTGAAGTACCATTGGTTATTGTTTGTAATTCAAAATGTTTAAAAGGTTCTTTGGGACTCTCGCGCACCAGATGATGCTTTGGTACTTACAACCTTAATCAGCTATACGCGCACTTGTCGAAACATATTTACAACGTCGGAAATGAATGCAAATTTGAACTCTCTAAATCCGTCGGTCCAATAGCTAATCATTCTTTTGTGCTTTCAATGGACCCACCAAGTACCACTCTCAGTTTAAGGGTTTCACTAGACTCCTTTGTAACGCTGCGGTGTGCCGGTTCCTTTTAATTTTTCTCTCGGTATTGGTTTCTTGTGCCCTAATGATAAATATTTTTTCATGAACTAGTTTTTGGATTGCAATACTTATATAATGTTTGGCCTAATACTATCTGTAGCATTAATCTTGCTGGTTTCTTTAAAATGGGTTTCAGAGAAAATTTCTTCTTCCAAAAATTTTGCCATTAATGAACTGACATTTTTTAGTTCCCAGAACTTTCTTAAGGAACCATCCAAGTTCTCATCATTACTGATAGCTTGATGATCAAGTAGTTGTCCTGCCATTACTGTTGTAAAATTTCCGATATTTTTAAATTTGGTAATGTTACCGGTAATTTTACCGGTAAGACGGGTAAAATAGGTAACACATTTTTTATTCAGTATTTTAATTTCAATTTTTACCAAAGAACACTAGTAATATTTTGGACAAAAGTAGTAATATTCTTAAATAAAACACAAACGGCTTATTATTCTTTCAAATATATTTCATCCTCTTCAAAGTACAATAATCTCCTTCGGGTAGAATACACTTATTCCTATGTTTTTTCCAGTCTTCGAAACAGTTGTTAAAATCTATTTCCGGAATGGCCTACAAAATCTTCTTCGATTCCGCATGAATCTCGTCAATCGTGTCAAAACGATATCCCCGAAGCGGTTTCTTGAGTTGCAGGAATATCCAGAAGTCAAGCGGAGCTAAATCAGGCAAAGGGCAGTTGCGAAACAATATGGGTCGAATTTTTGGCCAAATAGTCACGTACAACCAACGCAGTGTGAGACGGCACATTATCATGATGCAAAAACTAAGAGTTTCCTGCCCAAAATGTTCGTGATCTCAACAAGACCTCTAGACGATTTTTGAGCACCAAATCCTTGACTTCCTTGACGTGGTGTTTATGTGGGTGGTGTTAAGGTCGTCGCCTTTAACGCCTGTAGTAAATAATAGATTTTACTTGTATATGAGTTTATGATCAATTAAACTCTTTAATCAATTTAATTATCCTCAGCCTCAACAACATCCATAACCGAATTATTCTTATTTTCCTCCAAGTCATCCTCAAGCGAATATGATTATTGATTATGCATCTTCATCCATTATTAATAATTTGTATTTGATTCATCAGTAATAACTTTATCTTCGTTATCTACACTTCCTACGTTCGATCTCGACAGGTTTTAGTTGTGCAAAATGTAAGTTAGTTTTCCTGCATGATCAACAGTCAATGATCACGTGTTGAGCTAAGTGTATAAAACCATAGATACTGAATGTGCTTTCCATTGCAGCTCTCGATGCAATCCATGCCCAAAATATCAACCGCCAAGCACTTAAAGACGAAGTAGAACACACTACCGCCGACCAAATTTCATCAGACTCATCCATCACTTGCAACCACAAACGGTCGTGAAAAAAGTTCACTTTGAACATCGTAATGCGTCAAACGCTCATATATTTTGTTGCCCTTCTATTTTTTGTCCTTAAATTTTGTGTGATGTTCTGCGAAGTTAAAAATAAATGCAGTCGCTTCAAGTTTCTGTGATTCCCAAAGACTTTTTCCTCGAATAGCTGGTTCAAGAAAATTTGCGGAAAAATGTAGCGGTTGTAAGCATTTTTCGGCCCATGATTTGAGAATACTTATAAGTTCTTCGTAATTGGCGCATTTGTTTTGTTCAAAACTTTGTTTTATATTAACTAAACTGTACACCACTTTAGATAAATCAGCAAACTCTCGTCTTCGATGGCGAGGGCCTTCAGGGTATACCTGATGTAGCATGAATATAGATCGAATGTAGCATGAAAAATGTGGGAGTTTTTTTATTTCCGAAACCATCGGTATGACTGACTGAAAATTTCAAACTGCTGATAGACTGAATCTTGAAGATATTGACAATGAGCAAGTTAAGTCCATGGCAGATGCACATTTACTCGGTAATATAGGGATATAGGGACCTGTTATTAACCATTTTTCGGGACGCTTTATTGTTCGTTACATTGTCAGTATAAGTAAAATATATTTATAAATCTCGACGTCTTTTAACACCGCTTCAACTTTCTCGAAATCAACTTTAAAAGCCAAATCTCGATTTTGCTTAGTGAATAGATTTATAGAAAAAGGCTTTGAGTGTATTATATTGTTGACATAATTTGTTATGGAGTCCCTGTGTATGTTCGACCAATCATCGGTCTGCAACGTCAGATGCGCCGGCAATTTTTGGTAAGACTGACCCTTCGACGCGATGGTACTCAAGGCCCAACAATTGATTAGAAAGTTGGTATCTCGAAAGAAGTTTATGCAAGGTTGCTCAGAATAACTGTCGTAGTCATTATATTGAATTAATATTACTGTATCAATTATATTTGAAAGAAATATTAAATATTTTGAATAATGTTCAATTCTATGTCCTTTATTAGCAATAATATTTTTTAAACATGGAACAAATCCACTACAGGCGGCACGCACCACTTCATCAGGTATATCGTTCCGTCGTTCCGTATCATCACCAAATGCTTCTTAAACCCCTCAATTCTCATTTTTGATAAATCTTTTAGTTTCGCCTCCATAATCCCCCATATGGATTAACCTAATGGGTTTTAATCTGGGGAACTAGGAGGCCATTTCTTCGTTGTGATGAAATCAGTTAAATTTTGTTCCATCTAGTCTTGAACAATTTTTGCCTTATGGGCCGGCGCAGAGTCCTATCGAAAGCAGAACTACTCATCTCAAAACAATATCTTGGCGTGAGGAACTAAGTGGCTCTTAATGACGTCATTCATGTATAGACCACATGGTTTATTTTTATTCTTTTGTCAATAAAAAACATGTTCAGCTTACCTTGCATAGAAACATCCCCCACACCGTAACTGTTGAACCGTTGAACATTTCTTGTTGTCGCCTTTAAATCACTAATCGATAAAGAGTAAATACAGTCATTTTGAAAGTTCAATGAGGGTTGAACCATGAATAGTTTCTAATCCAAGAATATGACATCGCTGTCTTCATGCCACTGTAGGAGAAACTTACATTTTCGTTTCCAATCTTCTACTTGATTCGTGGTTAGGCCATGACGTCGGCTTTTCTTATAAGCTGAGAGACCTACATTATTTTTCATGATACGTTGTATTGAGCTATGGTGTATATTTGACTTACGAGCTAATTTGTTCTGAATTTGGCAGGATTCCCACGAATTCTCTCTCGAACACGTTTTAAATTTGCCGCAGTTACAACTGATGATTTACGTCCCTAATTTTTTTTTGATATGAACACTTCCGGTGTCATTGTATCGTTTAATACAACGCTCAATAAATCTTTGAATCATATTTTCACTTTTGTTGCACTCACAATTTCAACAGTTTTAAAAAATTTCAAATAGTATGTAGTACTAACTCACGTTTTGCTTACATCCTGTTTGATGGTATGTTTACGACTAGCGACTGTATTTAGTATGACAAGTTTAGAGTGGTGACAAAGTTATGGAAAAAATGCATTATATTTAAAAGGATTATCTGTGTAATATAGCAGGGGAAATCAGGTAGAAGAAATGCGACAGTTATTATGAGCAATCCTGTAGAACAGTCGCCATTTCTTGAACAAATCAATACAAACCGACTTTATGGTTGAGCCTAATGGAGCACCAGAAACGAAAATTGCTCGAGTACTAGCTCATCGACCATCTGGTGTTACTTTGGTCTCATGTTGTCAACGAAATTCCAGCATACTAGAGCTTTTCATCGACTAAGACGTTGCAGCCACTTTTCTAGTTAAACTAGTGATTGTTTTTTATCCAGACAGAGCTATGGATCATATTCCAGGTCAAATTCCAGCTCTATTACGTATTTGCCAAATGAATATGTCAATGAAACAGGAAAAGGTGTAGATTATTTTATTTTAAAGCAAAAATTTGGTGTAGTACGTTAATAGTACATAAGGAAGTTTAATGCATTGGTGTCACAACTCTTTTTGAATTTATACTAGTTGAGTTGTTTAGTAAAACATTTTTAATTTATGTTACCGATATTACCACGGTAACACCACTTTTGGTAATATTACCTAAAATTACCTATTTTACCAGTATTATTACCACCGAGAATATTACCGTTTACATCACTACCTGCCATTATCTAAATCAGCATTTTTATAAAAAAATTCACGGTTAAACAGGTTGCTTAGGAGTCAGCTTTGGTAGAATTATTGCTTTAATTTGTGTGAGTGGTTTTATTAGTTGACCTTTGGTGCATCCAGTTTTACAACCTCCAGTTCCACAAACGCATAGCTTTGCATTACTCCTTTACATCCTCCACGCAGCTTTCGGTAATGAAGGAACATTGAGAACCGGTGTCGAATAATTCGTAACACATCTGCTTATTTTTGAATTCATCGTATACCTTCACCTGTACCGTGGATAGTCCCAACTTGGGTTCTATAATTTTAAGCCATTGGTATCTTCGTCCAGTTTTGCAGTTAATATTATATGCGGTTTATATTATTTAAATAAATAAGTCGCTAGAAGTCTAATAATCTGACAACCCACCATAATTTATGGAAATTCGCTTGAATCGCTAATTTATGAAAAACCACTTGAATTTATATTCGATTTTAGACCTCTGGTACTTCATATAGTAAAGAGTTTGATGGGCATCATGGTACTAATATATGTATTTATACTATGATTAATGTTAATACTTTATTAATAGAAAATTTCCTAACATATGTATATAGCTTCGATGAATATAGGCTTGTTCAATTTTATTAGTTAACACGGTAATGTGAAACACTATATATTCAAACGGCTATATAGTTATGAACTGTGCCTAATTATTATTTTGTTTAAATTCTAAGTAATTAAAAAAAAATTAAAAATTAAAAGTGGGTTGGTCATTATCTCTAGCTAAAAAAAATAAAATATGCATGAGAAACCTGGTTTCGACCGGTCCACATTTAAACATAATTTAGTAAATTATTATTAAGATTTTGCTGTTATACGCGTTTAGGTTGCTTGTGATATAGGTCATAAACCATGATACATCCGCCGCAATGATGTTCCCTAATTAAACTTTTTTTTTATACAAACTTGATTTTTATTGATTATTTAAATGCTAAGTCATATTACAAAATTGTATATTCTAATT
The DNA here is from genome assembly GCA_958295665.1 of Tipula vernalis. NCBI lineage: Eukaryota > Metazoa > Arthropoda > Insecta > Diptera > Tipulidae > Tipula > Tipula vernalis. Next base: position 321,940,369 of record OY282559.1, read on the forward strand.
ATATATTGCTGTTTACCAGCACCGGATATCCACAGATCAAATTTATCCACGGAAATGAATATATCATCTAAAAAGCGAGTACAATTCTATCTCTATAAAGAAACATAACAAATAACATCTAAACCAAAATTCAAACAACATTTGGAATCAATCAATTTGCAAATATTTATTGTGGCAACAATTAACAATAAAATCGAAATTACAAATCAAAATCGATCGAAATTTGAGAGATGAAGCATACGAAAAAAAAAAATAGTAATAGTAGTAACAACAATAATAATAACATTATTTTCTAACAGTTGGAGATTATAATTTTTCATCCCACAAACTAATCTGTCTATCTATTTCGTTAGCATACTCGTGCTAGTTATGTTACAACTATATGTATTTTGATAACCACAGTCGAGCAACACAAAAAAAAAAAAAAAATTATTTAACGCCCACTATTATATTTTGTGTTGCAGATGATAGATATAGTATCTGTAGTTGTGTTGTTATAGTTATGTTAAAGAACTTTATTAAGCTATGATTTATGTAGCTATACCCTGATATAAATTATTGAGATTTTAACATTCAATAAAATTCCAATCAATTCATAATAAATACCTATCGGATAGGATCACATACAATGAAAGTATCAAAAACAAAAATCTCAATGTCGAGTGATTTAAGAATATTGATAAGAATATTATGATTATTATTATTGTTATTGTACGAAACGATAAAATTGTTTTTTGTGTATGTAGTATTTTGGATTTTTATTGATCATCAAAAAATTGTGGTATTTGAATTTAGCTATTTATTATCTTGTGCAGATAGAATGGTGTACAACAGAGATATAACCTTAGGGCTTTGAGCTGTAACAAAGCGTTCCTTTCCTATTTATTTCCAATAACCACTCTGTAATTTTTTTTTTTGCTACATACACTGGAGGCGGGGTAGGCACGTTTTCTGTTTGATTTAGTAAAAAAAAACATTGTCTTGGAAATTAACTTACAAAATATGAAATTTTACGCTTTTTAAATTGTTTGCACAAAACAATTACCAAATTAGCTTAATTACCATTAATTGCTTTGAATTTTGTTTTAAATCAATAAACAAATATTTTTCGAAAGCATTATGTATTATGATATTTCGGTCTATGTATACTAAAAAAATATTAAGCTTTAATTGCCTCGAGCTTTTTAAAAATCATTTGTTACGCAATTTGATTTATTTTTCAAAGAATTTTTTTTTTTGTGTTGTCTTGAAATTAATTTTCGTCGTTTAGTTTCAAATTTAAATTTAATTTAAGTGCTTTTATATGAAAAAAATATTAATTGTTGAAATTAGGTAGGTTCTGGTCTGTTGCATTAAGTTGATCTCTTTTTACTCAGTATAAAATATTAAATAGAAAGCCATTAAACTTTGATTATTGAACGCTTATCTATCTTTGAAAACTGCATAGGAAAGTTGAAATTGAATGCTGTCTCCAAAATAAGCAGTTAGCATTTATGAAGTGTCGATTGATTATTGGATGCAAATCCAGATTGTTAAGTATCTAAAATGTTTAAATTGTGAATCGAAAAGATCACAACATCCACTCGTTGTTCAACAGATCATTGTATTTTGTTAATATGTGCAATACTTTTACTGGTTTCTTCCAACTTTCTTGTCATTGAGCCAAATGCGATTACATCATTGTAATAATTGATAGCATTCTTGCACGGAGGAAGAACGTATATTAAAAAACTTAAAGGGCTGAAATTGATTCTTGAAATCCTTAATTTAAAACTCAACCGCCAACTCAATCTCAACGCAATCCTAAACCCAGTCACTAAATCAGCCGACAGCCTAACCCTCAACACAATCACTAATTCAACCCCAAATTAACTTTCAAATCAACCTTTATCGTAACCCCAAATCAATCCTCAAATGATTCCTCTATTCCTTACTAAACCCCATACGCAATCTAACTCAACTCCAACTCATCTTCCCCCTCAATTTTGAGATAAACCACCAATTGAATCCCATAGGTCAACCCCAACTTAACACTTTACTCGACAGCAACTGAACCTTCAACTAGATGCCATACTCAATCCCCAAATCAACATGGTCAGCACTTCCAACTCAAATATCACATTAACCCCCAAATAATTTCAAAAATGAACGACTGAACGAACCCGGAATAAACCACAGGACAACACTAATCAACCAAAACTCAACTACAAATTCAGCCCTAAAAATTACCCCAAACTCAATGCTCTCAATGCAAAGATGAACCCAACTCACTTTATACTTTATACTTTATACTTTATACTTTTACTTTATACTTTATACTTTTACTTTATACTTTATACTTTATACTTTATACTTTATACTTTATACTTTATACTTTATACTTTATACTTTATACTTTATACTTTATACTTTATACTTTATATTTTGTACTTTATACTTTATACTTTATACTTTATACTTTATACTTTATACTTTATACTTTATACTTTATACTTTATACTTTATACTTTATACTTTATACTTTATACTTTATACTTTATACTTTATACTTTATACTTTATACTTTATACTTTATACTTTATACTTTATACTTTATACTTTATACTTTATACTTTATACTTTATACTTTATACTTTATACTTTATACTTTATACTTTATACTTTATACTTTATACTTTATACTTTATACTTTATACTTTATACTTTATACTTTATACTTTATACTTTATACTTTATACTTTATACTTTATACTTTATACTTTATACTTTATACTTTATACTTTATACTTTATACTTTATACTTTATACTTTATACTTTATACTTTATACTTTATACTTTATACTTTATACTTTATACTTTATACTTTATACTTTATACTTTATACTTTATACTTTATACTTTATACTTTATACTTTATACTTTATACTTTATACTTTATACTTTATACTTTATACTTTATACTTTTTACTTTTTACCTTTTACTTTTTACTTTTTACTTTTTACTTTTTACTTTTTACTATTTACTATTTACTTTTTACTTTTTACTTTTTACTTTTTACTTTTTACTTTTTACTTTTTACTTTTTACTTTTTACTTTTTACTTTTTACTTTTTACTTTTTACTTTTTACTTTTTACTTTTTACTTTTTACTTTTTACTTTTTACTTTTTACTTTTTACTTTTTACTTTTTACTTTTTACTTTTTACTTTTTACTTTTTACTTTTTACTTTTTACTTTTTACTTTTTACTTTTTACTTTTTACTTTTTACTTTTTACTTTTTACTTTTTACTTTTTACTTTTTACTTTTTACTTTTTACTTTTTACTTTTTACTTTTTACTTTTTACTTTTTACTTTTTACTTTTTACTTTTTACTTTTTACTTTTTACTTTTTACTTTTTACTTTTTACTTTTTACTTTTTACTTTTTACTTTTTACTTTTTACTTTTTACTTTTTACTTTTTACTTTTTACTTTTTACTTTTTACTTTTTACTTTTTACTTTTTACTTTTTACTTTTTACTTTTTACTTTTTACTTTTTACTTTTTACTTTTTACTTTTTACTTTTTACTTTTTACTTTTTACTTTTTACTTTTTACTTTTTACTTTTTACTTTTTACTTTTTACTTTTTACTTTTTACTTTTTACTTTTTACTTTTTACTTTTTACTTTTTACTTTTTACTTTTTACTTTTTACTTTTTACTTTTTACTTTTTACTTTTTACTTTTTACTTTTTACTTTTTACTTTTTACTTTTTACTTTTTACTTTTTACTTTTTACTTTTTACTTTTTACTTTTTACTTTTTACTTTTTACTTTTTACTTTTTACTTTTTACTTTTTACTTTTTACTTTTTACTTTTTACTTTTTACTTTTTACTTTTTACTTTTTACTTTTTACTTTTTACTTTTTACTTTTTACTTTTTACTTTTTACTTTTTACTTTTTACTTTTTACTTTTTACTTTTTACTTTTTACTTTTTACTTTTTACTTTTTACTTTTTACTTTTTACTTTTTACTTTTTACTTTTTACTTTTTACTTTTTACTTTTTACTTTTTACTTTTTACTTTTTACTTTTTACTTTTTACTTTTTACTTTTTACTTTTTACTTTTTACTTTTTACTTTTTACTTTTTACTTTTTACTTTTTACTTTTTACTTTTTACTTTTTACTTTTTACTTTTTACTTTTTACTTTTTACTTTTTACTTTTTACTTTTTACTTTTTACTTTTTACTTTTTACTTTTTACTTTTTACTTTTTACTTTTTACTTTTTACTTTTTACTTTTTACTTTTTACTTTTTACTTTTTACTTTTTACTTTTTACTTTTTACTTTTTACTTTTTACTTTTTACTTTTTACTTTTTACTTTTTACTTTTTACTTTTTACTTTTTACTTTTTACTTTTTACTTTTTACTTTTTACTTTTTACTTTTTACTTTTTACTTTTTACTTTTTACTTTTTACTTTTTACTTTTTACTTTTTACTTTTTACTTTTTACTTTTTACTTTTTACTTTTTACTTTTTACTTTTTACTTTTTACTTTTTACTTTTTACTTTTTACTTTTTACTTTTTACTTTTTACTTTTTACTTTTTACTTTTTACTTTTTACTTTTTACTTTTTACTTTTTACTTTTTACTTTTTACTTTTTACTTTTTACTTTTTACTTTTTACTTTTTACTTTTTACTTTTTACTTTTTACTTTTTACTTTTTACTTTTTACTTTTTACTTTTTACTTTTTACTTTTTACTTTTTACTTTTTACTTTTTACTTTTTACTTTTTACTTTTTACTTTTTACTTTTTACTTTTTACTTTTTACTTTTTACTTTTTACTTTTTACTTTTTACTTTTTACTTTTTACTTTTTACTTTTTACTTTTTACTTTTTACTTTTTACTTTTTACTTTTTACTTTTTACTTTTTACTTTTTACTTTTTACTTTTTACTTTTTACTTTTTACTTTTTACTTTTTACTTTTTACTTTTTACTTTTTACTTTTTACTTTTTACTTTTTACTTTTTACTTTTTACTTTTTACTTTTTACTTTTTACTTTTTACTTTTTACTTTTTACTTTTTACTTTTTACTTTTTACTTTTTACTTTTTACTTTTTACTTTTTACTTTTTACTTTTTACTTTTTACTTTTTACTTTTTACTTTTTACTTTTTACTTTTTACTTGAGCACAGAATCTTTTTAGCGCTGCTAGAAAAGCGTCGGTACTCATATCAGTGGCGACCTCGATGGAAGTTGTCTTGGTGGCCATGCAAACAAAAATTACAAGATATGCCTTATACAATTTGGCACCACGCGAACGGAATGTTATTAACATAAACGGTCCTGCTAAGTCGATACCGTCCTCGATAAATGGTCGCACCGATGGATTGATACGGCACGCAGGCAATTGATCCATCAATTGCTTCTGTAATTGTGTTTTGTAGCGTCGACACACAAAGCACATATGGATGGTTCGTCGAAGTAGATTTTTACATATCGGAATAGCAAATTTCTGTTTCAATATGGTATTAATCATTCTTGCACCAGCGTGTAGATTTCTATAATTCGCTTCGCGTACTATCATTTGGGTGATTAAATGGTCGCTGGGTAAGACTGTGGGGTGTCTAGCATCATGCTCCATCAAGGCATGCCTCAATCGAACTCCGACTCGTAAAACCATTCGGCCATCAATGTATGGGTGATACGATGAGATTCTTGAATTGTTCGGTAAGGTTCTGTTATTTAAAAGTAACTTTATCTCTTTCCTATAAGCTTCTGATTGAACAAAACGACATATCAAATATTCGGCATTTGAGATTTCATTTAACGTCAGATTTTTACTAGCTATTCGGTTTGACGATTTAGACAACAAGTTGTGTTTGTAACGCAAAATATAGGCTAAAATGTGTAACAGTTTTCGAAAGTATGAATACCTGGCAATTAATGTGCTTATAATAGACAAATTTGAGTAAACAGTGACTAAATTGTAGAGGGCTTCCACAGTCTCATACACTATGGGTGGTTTAATAAGCTGGAGTTCGTTAAATTTTGAAAATCTGGTCCATTGATCCAGGCTATGTTGCGCATCAAGTCTTCCGGATTTATTTCTCTAGTGGCAAGATCTGCAGGAATATTCTCGGTTGCAACAAAATACCATTGGCAAAGCTTCGTCGATTGCATTATCTCTGATACCCGGTTTGCTTCGTACACCTTTAATAGTTTTGGTGGTTTATTTATTTATTTATTTATTTTTATTTACAAACATTTTGAGTCAAGGACCAACCCCATACTTACACAAACTATTTTGAGCACGATGCTCATTTACAACAGAATGTGTAGATAAGGTGGTTTGACATATAAATATTAATTTAGAAAAAAATAAAAATTGCAGCCTATTGGAATTAAAGGATACCAGAGCCGGATCATTAAATTTTCCCAGTTCATCATCATAAATGCTGTTTTAGCTTCAAAAATAATCCAATAATGCCGTGTTATCTTGAATTTTTGTATTTTCCCAACGATAAATGTTAATGATGAAAATCGGTTTAACCGTCAAACCACTTCATAACTGCGCCCAGGCTCAAACATTTTCGGATTTTGAATTTATATATAATTAATTTTAAATAAACATATTTTTATTTTTTTTTGAAAATAAATAAGGTCGCGACAATTGTAAGGTTATCGTCGAGTCCGAATATAAATATATGCCAGGTTGTTGTTGGAGTTTAAGCGATTGTAATACAGTGTTCAATAATCGTACCAGTAATGTTGCAGCACTTAGTTCCAGTTTGGGTATACTCAGTGTCTTAATCGGCTTTACTTGAGTTTTTGCGGCTAGTAGGGTGATCTTAGGTTGGGCATTTATAATCGATCGGGAATAGATCACTGCTGCGTAAGCGTTTAAGGATGCATCTCCGAAACCGTGCAATTCTATTGGTTGATATGTTGTTAATCCATCAAGCCATCTAAGAAATTTTAATTCAGCAAGTTGCTATAATTGATCCCTTATTATCAAATATTGCTCTGAAATGTGTAATGGTAGTTCGTCATCCCATATGATTCCGTGTAGGTAAATATTTTAGTCCGATTGTAACGGGTGACAAAAGTCCTAATGGTTCATACATTTTAGCGATCTCCGACAAAAATGATCTTTTAGTAAATTTGCGTATTGATGGCAACGTTATCCTGAAGAAAAAATAGTCCTGAATGGTGTTGTACTTAATAGCTAATACAGGTACTATCTGATTGTCTGTGATTTCCCAGGCTGTCATTTCCCGATTTTCAATTGGAATATTTGCCAGTAGTTGAGGGTGATTTGAAGACCATTTTCGGATGTTAAATCCTCCCAATTTCAATAAATTTATAATCTCGAGTTGTATTAGCTGTGCGGACTCTAAGTCGTCAGTTCCTGACATTAAATCATCCATATAGAAGTCAGATCTTAATATCTCACTTGCCTTGGGATATTTCTCGCCGAAAAGTTCTGCCAAATAGTGAAGTGCAGCAATTGCTAAAAACGGTGCGGAAGCCGTTCCGTAGATGACTGTTTATAGCCGGTAATGTTTCAGGCTGGAATTGGGATCTCCATAGGTTACGGTGATAATCTTTGTCGTTGTTGGCTATTGCAATTTGCCGAAACATCTTTTCGATGTCTGCAGAAAATGTTTACTTATGCTTGCGGAAGCGAATTAATAGGTTTAGCAAATTATCTTGGATAGTAGGGCCTGTCATTAGATTATCGTTCAATGAACGACTGTTGCTGGATTTAGCCGAGGCATCAAACACAACCCGAACCTTCGTGGTGCTGCTGGACTCTTTTTAACCAGATGATGTGGTAGGTAAAAGATCTGGTTGTCCTTTCGCTCAATTTCATTCAGAGGTATGAGTACCATGTGATCCAAGACTAAGTATTCTGCCATGAACTGATGGTATGCTTTCTTTAAATCAGCATCTCTCTGCAGGCGATTTTCTAATGCATAAAATCTTCGGGTAGCTTGTGAACAACTTTCGCTAAGCTTACGCGGGCTATATTTAAATGGTAGGCAGACGGTAATTTTATTGTGGCTCAAGGTGGACGTCTTCATAAATTTGTCAACCATCATCTTTTCCTCTTTATTAAACGTTGGTACAGGTATTAACTCTTCGATCTTCCAAAACCTTTCTATTGATGCCGCAATATGAGACAGATCGTTAATTGGTTCACAATCTGCTACAACGGCAGCCTCCGAGTACACACTTGTCGTGAATGACTGACAGCTGGTATTCAGCTGTCCAGCTATTATCCATCCGAACCTGGAATTTATTGCAATAGGCGTGTTATGGTTACCTTGCACGAACTTCGAATCTTGAAGCGATTGGAGGAATGGCTCACATCCTAATAATACGTCAACCTTCATAGGTACATTGAAACTTGTGTCGGCTAGTGGGTTGTATCTTTCTAATAAATGTAGCTGAAGATTGCTGGATTGCATGGACGATAAAGTGGACGTTATGGTTGGCATGATTAATGCCTCTAATTGAAAACTATAGGTTTGATCGACTCGTGATCTAATATAGAAATTCGCTGTCCTTTTTGAATAACCGGCTACGGAACTATTGAGCGTGTTGACCTTGGTATTCGTTTTAAAACTCGGCACCTTCAATCTGGAAACGAATTCTTCAGAAATAAATAAATGTGTCGAACCGGTATCTAATAAGGCTCGACAAATTACCCAACTATCATATATGTCTTGTACCTCAATAATCGCTGTGGGCAAGATAGTAATTTTTGGCTGAATTAATGAGGGCACTGCTTTTGAGGAGGTATCGTTGGATGGGTTGGAGTGATGCACGCTTACTGTAACATAGTTATTAGTTACTTCGGTCTCGTTCTGGCCTGGTACGAAATAGGTACGCCTTACATTTGGATATACTTGAGCTTGTGTATCATGCAGAAGCGTGTTATGACGCTTAGGACATTTCCAGCATTGTTTGGTACTTTTAAAACTAGTAATTAGGTGCTCATGACTCGAACAGTTGTAACATCTTTTCGACTTCTCAATGAATTCTCGTCTATCTCTAACGGTCATTTCCCTGAATTTTGAGCAATCAAACAATCTGTGGTTCGTGTTTGCAAATTGGACAATTAGGTAACTGGCCCGTAGTGTGAAATGATCTCGACCCAATTGGTCTGGTATGCTGATTATTTCCTTTCGCCCTTTCTTTTATAGGAGCGGTTTCAGTTAATGCATCCACACGCTTCGTTACGAAATCAAGGAATTCTTGAATCGTGGGGTAATCGACATCCGCCGTTTTATATTTCCACAGACGCCGTGTTTCTTCATCCAATTTATCACTGGCTAACAGAATTATCCATGGATCTCGTTCTGTAGCTTGCTGCCCTAGTGCTTTTAATCCGCGCACTGTTTCATCGACTACAATTAATACTACATCATGTAACTTCGTCATACTTTCGGATGACGCCTTGTTGAATTTGCTGATAGCAAAGTAATCTCGAATGTGTCTTTCAAATATGGGCTTCTTCTTATTGTATTTTTTGACAAGATGGGTCATAGCTTCAAAATAATTCGCATCATCGACGTGATAATGATAAATAGATGTATATGCCACACCTCGTAACTGACCGAGCAAATATCTAAACTTCTGTGCTGGAGACAAATTGGTGTTTTCGTGCACTGTGGAGGTGAAAATGTCATAAAACGATTGCCATAATTTAGCATTGCCATCAAAGGTTGGAAGGTTCAGGCGTGATAATTTGAAATCGGACCGGAAATTAGTATGAAAAGAATTATTAGTAGTTTCATTTTGATCTATACTAACCCTGTGTTTAATGTTTTCTGCCTGATCCGTTTTTAAATATTAGCCACTACTTGAAAATACACTTCATCTATCGCGTCCATCTCGGATACTACCGTATGGTCCACTTCAAACATTCGATCTTCCACATTAATGAATTGCCCGTACAATTGATTTGTCTTGGATAGTCTCACTTCCAACTCCTCCAGAGTCGCGTCATTCCCCTCGACTCAATGAAGTTGTTAAATTTTGTAAATTGGCCTTTAATAGTAGTCTTGCGTTTTATTAGGGCTTCCATATTGAAAATAATCAAACTAAAACTTGTCTAATAATTGTTCTATTTTGTCACACTATCACGATATACCGAACGTTAATTAAATGCCGAATATAGTCTAATTGATATATGTTAATATGGGAAAGGAAAAAACAGATTACCTTAAATTTCGGGCTCTCTTCACCGACTGCTGTTGTTTTACCACTGATTTGATTTGATTTGCTTGTAATGCACTTCAGGATTATCACTTTTCTGGATTACATTAACTGGATGTTAATGAACTGGTTGGTTGGATGCCAATTGGTTAGCATCCGGCTCGAAGGACCAAAAAAACTAATGTTAGGTTGTTTTAGTTTTTACTGCGCTAGTTCAGGAAAACGAATAAAAATGCAGTACATACACGTAGATTTTACAATTTGTAATATAAATTTTATTAACTTATACAAATCTTCATGGTTACTTTGGTATAACAACGGAGATACTTCTAGCCTGATGGAACTTTTGTGAGAGAATGAAAAATTGATATGCACGTCAAAATACATTGTCATCATATCGAAAATTATTGCAAATTATCGAATTATAGTTCTCTCTTTAAGCACAGATGGGGTATTGTTTGCAATATATTATACAAAAAAGATTAGAATACATCTACATCTGTCATTTAACGAGTATAAAAAAAATGGAACAAGAAGATGAGTATTCATTCTTTCTCGAAACTTTATTGTGTGAGCGTCTCATTTTAGTGAAGTGTTATAAATTTTACAATTTTCTTTTAATTTTAATTAATTTGTATTTTATTTAATTATATCTTATAGTTTATTTTGATTTGTTTATTTTTTATCAGTCGGGTAAGTCTTTTCATAGTCTTTTTCTATCCACAAAATAATAAATCCAAGTAACACAAGCAAGGAGGGACAAAGTACGCAGTACTTTGTACCTCCAACATTTACTTCTACTGATTTCTCAGATTCCGAAGATGAAATAAATACTAAAAAATCAAAAATTGTTTTTAATAATGAAATAATAGTAAACGGTGAATTTGATAAATGTCCCAATATGTTAAATAAAAGGAAAATTAATAATAATAATAATAAAATTCACGTCGCAGTTTCAAAAAATACAGTAACAGCTCCAACATCATCTTCAACTTTATCTGTTGATTCATCGAATAACTCAAATATGCCGTCAGTTACTGCTGAAAAAATTAATCTATATAACCGATCAGATAATGGCCCATTTACTGTATTTATCAGTAAAGAGAATTTAAATATTGTTCTTTTAGCTAAAGCCCTTAAAATAAATAATTTTAAAAATGTCAAAGAAATCTCTAGCGTTAGCAAAAATGTTGCTAAGGTTATCTTTAGTAATTTTGAAGACGCAAATAATTGTGTTAAATCAGATATCTTTAAAAAATTTGATAATTATACTACATACATTCCTAAAAATTTCACATCTTCTATTGGTTTAATCAGGAACATTCCTATTGGGCTTTCTAATGAAGAAATACAAGAAAATATTAGATCTAAATACCTTATTTCTAAAGTAGAAAGAATGACTAAATGGAATAGTGCCACTAAAACAGCTGAGGAAATTGAATTGGTTAAACTTACTTTTGAGTTTGGAACTATTCCATTCAATGTCATTTTATATGATAATCTCTTATTAAAGGTAGAGTATTTTATACCTAATCCATTATTTTGTAAAACATGTCTAAATTACGGACATACAATTTCTAAATGTAAATCTAAAACTAATAGATGCCTAACGTGTGCTAATACTATCGAGGACGAACAAGAACACGATTGCGACATGAACATTTCTTGTAAATTTTGTGGAATGGGTCATGTTACTAATTTTTTCAGATGTAATGAACGATATAGGCAGAAACAAATTAGGGAACATATGATTTTAAATAAAACTAGTTTCAGAGAATCCAAAAGCCACCTTTATGGAAGCCAACAAAAAGTCCCTAAACAAATAGATTTCGCTAATGATATCTGTGTTGAAAATCAACCTTGGAAAAGTAACAACTTAATGAATTCTGATGCTAGAAAAATTCAAATCCTAAATAAATTAGTAAACGAATTAAAAAATAAATTAAATGAAAGAGATTCTATTTTTAATGATGTCAAATCACTTTTAAATAATTCCAACGACTTTAATAAAAATCCAGCTAATTTAGACTCACTTAAAATTAAATTAAATAAATTTATTAAAACATAAACTTTTCTTTTTCCAGTTTTTATTTTCATTTTATTCTTCCTTTATGTTACCTTTAAAAATTTTACAAATTAACATTCGTAGTTTAAATAGTAATAAAGATCTATTATATCATTATATACAATCCAATCATAATGATATCGTTATTCTATCTGAAACCTGGACAAGTCCAAATAGTAATTTGACTTTTAACAATTATAATCTTGTTACTGATGATAGACCAGATGGTTTTGGCGGCGTAGGCTTTTTAATACATAAAAAAATTTCTTGGAGAATTATTGATTTAAATTTTCATTACATCCGTTTTCAAGCTTTCAAAATTAACCTCAAATTTAAAAACATTAATTTTAATATCTTATCTTTTTATAATAATTCTGTTATCAGACCTCAGGAAATCATTAATGAATTTGAACATCTTATAACTCAGAATCTAGATAACTGCTTAACAGCTGGAGATATAAATATTCATAATAGTCTTTGGGATAGTTCATTGCCCCCTACTTACGACAGGGTGGGTGATAAGATTGCAGATATTATCACTGCTAATAATATCTTTTTATTAAATGACGGATCTCATACAAGGCAAGATTTTTTCAGAAATAATTCTGCAGCATTAGACATTACTTTATGTTCAATCAATCTAATTGAAAAACTATCATGGAAAGTAGATCCCATTAATTTAGGAAGTGACCATCTCCCAATACTTATTGACTTTAAACTAAATTATTATCAAAAAAAACAAATCACAAACTGGTCAAAAGTATTGAAAGACTTTGATCTAAATTCTATTAATGATGAACGCAATATTGAAGAACACTTAGAAAAATTAATTTCTGAAAATACTTCTATTATTACAAGTAAAAATACTTTTAAACCTAAACCTTGGTGGAACGATCTTATACAAAGACTATGGAACATAAAAAAACACAAACAACTAATTTATAATTTAAACAAAAACATTTTTACCGCTATTGAACTAAAAAAATCTATACAAAAACTTAAATTAACAATCAGAAAAGAAAAGAAAAAATCTTGGAATATTTTTTTAATAAGCATCAATCACAAAACTAATAATTCTGATCTCTGGAACAACATCAATAAAATTAAAAATAAAAAACAGTCCAACTACAGAATCCTAGAAGATCCCACACTAGCTACTAATTTTCTAAATTACAATTTTCCTTTCTCCTTTGAATCCCCTCATAATCTCTCTAATAACTTTAATCCTACTATTAATCCTGCGGAATTTAATAACATTGAAATTCTTGATATTATTAAAAATTCAAATAATACTGCTCCAGGATATGATAAAGTCTCATATAAAATCATCAAACAATTAGTATTCTTTAATCCTAACCTAATCAATCTATTACAAATTATTTCAACAACATCTGGCAAAATCAAATTTACCCTACAAAATGGAAAACGTCATACACAATCGCCATTCTGAAAAAGGGAAGAGATGATAGAAATATTATTAACTACCGACCTATTTGTCTGTTACCTATTTTTTCAAAAATCTTTAATAAACTCATTTTAAAACGAATTAATGATCATCTAATCTCCCATAATATTCTTAATTATTAAATTTTGGTTTTAGAAAAAATAAAAGTATTACTGACTATTTTGTAGAAATGTTTAATTTCATCATCTCCCTCAAACAACAACAAAAAAAAATTGTTTTAGTTAACATTGACATTTCCAAAGCTTTTGATAATGTAGATAAAAATATTTTATTAAACACCTTTAAAAACTTCAATTTCCCTATTAACATTACACATTGGATTTCTCAATTTCTTACAAATAGAATTATATCTATTCAAAATATCAATCAAACTTCCATTCATTACACTAATAAAGGCATTCCTCAGGGTAGCTGTTTGAGTCCTACCCTTTTTAATATCTATACCACTTCTTTACACGATATCAATAACCCCGATACAAAAATTTTCCAATATGCCGATGATATTTGCATTGTAATTTCTGCCAATAATCATGATAACTTACAATTAATAACAGATTCTACTTTACTCCATTAACTAATAAATTACAATCTTTAAAACTACAAATTAACACTGATAAATCTCATTTTTTAAGACTATTCACTAATAAAAATAATTCCAAATCTCTAAATTTAAAAATTAATAATATCTACATAAAAGAAAGAGTGACTACTAAGATACTGGGTACAACTTTAACAAATAGACTTTCATTATCAATTCATTACACAAACTTAAAAGCAAATATTTCCAACTCCATTAATTTACTTAAAACTCTCACCCATTTTAATGGAGGTGTAAATCCTGAAACAATGATCAATATTTTTAAAGCAATAGTTAAATCAAAACTTGAGTACACATATGTTTTTACAGACACTAAATATAAAAAAGATATAAATATGTCAATCTATTAAAAATGCTTGTCTAAGAGCTTGTCAAGGCTTCTTAAGAACTACTCCAATTCCGGCTATTTTATCAGAATCCCTAGAAACATCTTCAGATCTAGATTTTATTAAAAAATCACTAATTTATATTTCAAAAAATCTATATAATAATTCCAAAATCGGTAACGACATTAAAAACAATAGATCTCTTCATAAACTTAACGACTTATATTCTAATTATACTTTTCTTTCCAAAATTAAACCTTTTCACATAAAAAAAACGTCTCCCACTAATTTTAGCATCATAACAAATATTGAGGGAATCACAAACAAAAATTTTATAAACCATTCTGAACAATATGCATTATCTATGGCTGAAATTAATAAATATAATAATTTCGCAAAAATTTACACAGATGGCTCTATAATTAACAATAAACCAGGAATTGGAATTTTTGTTGAGGATAAAAATTTGAAATTTGCCATTCAACTAAAAAACCCTACTTATATTAAAAATATTGAAACCATTGCTATTAAAATTGGAATTACTATATCTCTAATCATCAAAAACAATAATATTATCATTATTACTGACTCTCAAAGTTCTTGTATTTCATTAAAAACGGCTCTACTATTACACTTTACAAATAGACACTACGAAAATCAAATTATTGATACTATCGGCCATAACCAAATTAAAATTTTTGTCATTCATTGGTTCCCCGGTCATTGTGGCTTAAAAGGAAATACTATAGCAGATAGTTTAGCAAAAAAAGCAGTTTTTTCTCCTACTCACTTTCTTGATAATGAACCAACTCTCACAGACCTATTTAACGATATCTCCAGATCTATAAATAATAAGTGGAAGGAAAACTACACTTTAATGTGTAATTCATCCGGCCACTTTTATAAACAAATTTGCCCTTCTCCAAGATCATCTTTCCTATTTAAAAACTCTAATTTTACATCCTGCCAAACCAGGCTAATTTACAGATTAATCTCTGGTCATACAGTTAACTAGAAATTTAAATTCCTTTTGGGACTTGAATCTACATCTAATTGTGAGATTTGTAACACCGTTGAAGATAACGAACATATTATTAACGATTGTGTCATATATAATAATATAAGAAATAATTTCCCACTTTTATACAGAAAATCCTTATTAGATATCTTAAAGGACCAAAAAATGGAAGAATATAAAATATTGTGTGATTTTGTGGATAGAATAAATTATAAACTATGAATTAAGACTACTTTTAATTTTTATTGACTTTTTCACACAATGATTTTTCTTTTGGAATCATTTCATTTTATTTTACTTTATTATAATATTAAGATTTATGAATTTTATATAATTTAATTCTAAATTTAAAAAAAAAAAAAATTATGAATTAATGAATTATAAATTTATATTTTAATTTCAAAACTTTTATTTTTATATGTATCCTTCATCTTCTTTCTAATATTCTTTATTTATTAACTTTCATTTAATCTAATTTAATTATCAAACTTTGTTTTATATAATTATGCTTTATTTTATTATTTAATTTATTAATCTAATTTGATTATGTACACTTTATTCAACCCTCCAGAACCTCCCCTGAGTGGTCTCTGGAAATTTTGGGCTGTTTCTCAACTCACTGGTCTTATGGATTGAAAGATCTGACCTGAGCAAATTTAAAAAACAAACAAACAAACAAAAGATTAGTATTGACATTAAATTACAATATTCTGTTAAATACTAAATTATTTTCTTATGATTTTAGATAAATAAACGGAAATAATAATCGGGATACATGGATAATATGAATATATGGATACAATGAAATAAATAATTGGATACAATTAAACGATCTTTGGATAAAAGTAGTAAGTAAACATTATATAAATACTACGCTAATACGATTTATTTATTTCAGCGGCTGTTGAGTGGTCCAACATTAATGAATTTATGCAGCTTTAATATGTTTCAGGTGCTTTAATGTGTTTCAGGTGAATTTGAGTGTAATTTGAACAAAAAGGGTTGGGCATTTTCGACTCGTTTTTGAAAATTGTGAAAATTACTCGAAATTTTAAAAACTGCTGCTACACTTTCGCCATTTCCAACAATTTAACAATGTTTCCAGGTGTAGCTAGTTAATAGGTTTAGTTTCCTCTAACATTTCATTGCGAAAACATCACGCGCAGAAACGTCTCGACTAGTACAAAAATAGCGTATTTCGTTAAGGAGGCTAGAAATGTAAGTACTAGTTTTATATAGATACAGCAGTGTAATTGAACTTTTTTATACAATTAATATTCTTAAATATGATAAAATTAATTAAAACGAGTTGTTTTTCATTATTTGTTTATGTTAAACATTAAAAAAATAGTGTGCCAATAACTAGTTCCAATAAAGTCAAATTTTAATTATGGACACTAGGATGCCAATACCTGGTTAATAAGAAACTACAATTATTGGCACGTGCCAATTATTATACCTTAATCATGTGCCAATAATTGTAATTATTCTTTTTTGTTATTATACTCGTAAATTTTTAATTTTGTAATTTAAAAATGCCAAGAAAAGAGACACATTTGATGAAGACCAGTTTCAAAAGGCATTAGGTGAAATTAGAAACGGCCAAATTAGTAAAAAGGCAGCAGCTAAAAAATATATTGTGCCTAGATCAACGCTTCAATTTCGAATAGGGTCGCATTTTTGTAAAGCTCGACCAGGCCCACCAACAATCCTAACCGAAGAAGAAGAGCAACGCATTGTTGAATGGATAAAAATTTCCCAACAAAAAGATTCCCGAAGCGAAACGAAGGTGTTGTTACAGCAGTAAAAGAATTTTTAGAAGATACTGATAGACCTCATCCATTTGGTGAAAACCAAATTCCAGGAAAGGGTTGGTTTAAGGCTTTTTTAAAACGACATCCGTCTCTATCGCTTCGAGCTACTGATCCTGTTTTGGTAGCAAGTGCTACAGTTGCTGCTTCAGATATATATATTCGTGGTTCGATACAATAGAAATTTTTTTAAAAGATCTCGACTATTATGATATATTGGAAGATCCAACACGAATTTTTAACGGAGACGAGACGAATTTTCTTTTATGTCCTAAAACTAAAAACGTTTTAGCAACGAAAGGCTCTCGAAAGGTATACGAAATCGACAAAGGATTTGGCCAAAGCAAATTTAACGGTCATGTTTATCTTTTCTGCTGCCAGAGTGTTAACACCTCACATGATAGTCGACCCATATAAAAGAATACCGGAAGAAATTTGTAAATCGTTGTCTAAAGGATGGGAAATTGGAATCAGCGACAACGGGTGGATGACAAAACAAGTGTTTTACGGGTATATATCATAGGTTTTGCATTCGTATTTAGTGCAGCTGGGCACTAAATTTCCCGTTATATATTTTGTTGACGGGCACTCAACCCATCTAACGTTACCTGTTAGTGAGCTGTGTGTAAAACTGCAAATGATTTTAGTAGCATTATATCCGAATGCTACTAGAATATTACAGCCCGCTGATGTGGCAGCATTTAAACCGTTGAAAATGTCTTGGAATCGGCAAGGTTTAGAATGGCGACGTAATAATCCTAGTGTCTATTTAACTAAAGAAAAATTTGCACCATTATTATATGATGTTGTGGAAAGTACTGTGTGTAAGGAGACTATTCAGAAGGGCTTCAAGGCATGTGGCCTCTTTCCATTCAACAAATTTGGAATTAATTTATCGAAATGCTTAGGAAAATCATCGTCTAAATCTACATATGGCAGTCAACTAAATCCCAAATTACCGGACGATGGATTTCAAACGCTGTGTGAAGCAATCGGTTGACAAACTTCAACTATTCGAAAGCATCGACAGAGGTGAACTTCAAACAGATAGCTTCAACGAAGATTTCGTAATTTTATATGATTTATATAACAAGTTTAAATCCAAACGAAAATTAAATCTAAGTGTTTCAGATAAATCAACACAAACGCACGTTGAATATCAGAATATAGAAACCTCAAAAATAGACATCAGTGCCATCGACGAATTTTTTATAATTCTAGATCCGCCAAGTATGGCAAATGACGAAATTACAAATATTTCCAATGTCATTCCCATCCGTCCACGGAACTACAAACAGTGACATACATAACTGTTCCTCCGCAAAACCCTACGGCAATAATTGATGATTTCCTACCTTGGCCAGAGACTTCCTTGAGAAAAGGTTGCAAAACGGAAAAAATTAAAAAGCGATATGTGGTTACTTCTCCGCTGTGGATAAAACAAGAACAACTAAAAAAACATCAACTTAAAAAAATTGAATTAGAAAAGGAAAACCGCAAAATTTTACGAATGAAAAATAAGGAGTTAAAAAATGCAGAAAAACTGAATAAAACGAAACGCCCACGCAAAGAAAATGCAAAGTCAAAGAAGTCTTCAAGTACGACAACTTCTACAAATGTGTTAGTTGCAATTGAAAATACAGGGCAGAGCAGTATTGAAGGAAATAGAGATATGCGAATCTGCGAACAGTTAAATTGTCATAGCAATAATAAAAGTTTTCTAGTTGAGACTCCCGATTTTAATGATCCCATTGTAGAACCAATTATCAAACTCAATGAAATGGATGAATTTTCCGGAAGTTATCAATCTACTACGAATACGACGACGTCAAGCAGCGTGGAGCCAATCAAAAACACTCTGCAAAAGTTTGAGCAGATACAGAAACTACAAGGAATCAAAAACGATCAAAATGAATTTCTAGGTAAAACGATACCTCAAGAAACCATTGTCAAACCGTTCTTAAAAACCAAAGAAATACGTAAAGAAGATGGAACGGGCTCCAAACATATACTTTCTACATGGAACAGAGTGTCGATTATTAGTGAGCCACCAAAAGATCATCATGTTCGTAAACTTTTTTGTACTGATGTGGTACTGGACATTGGGGATAATTCACCAGCAGCTGGAAAGATGTGCTATCATTGCATTTATGCCTTTACGGGAAATTCTGGTTCTGAGAATTTCGGCATAAAGTGTCAAAGTTGTACGAGGGAATTTCATCTTAAATGTTTTATAAAACTAAAAATACAGTACAATCCTAGACTTATTTGCAATGGATGCAAAATATTGTGATTAATATACGAAAATTATTTGTGATAATTACACTAGATTTTATTGAATTAACGAGAACTTATAATAGTAGGACTATTTATTTCTATTATAATTTGTAATAGCTGTTTATTAAATACACGTAATTTTATTTTGGAATACATTTTTGTTAAATTTTTATTTATAAAGTTGAATGTTTTATTTTAGAATAATCGTTAGAAATTATCAGTGTGCCAATAAACGTAAATTTTTGGTATGCCAATTGTGGTATAGGCATGCCAATAATTGTACTAAAAAAAGGTGCCAATTAATATACGACCATGCCAATAGATATAGTTTTTGGAACACCTTCATATTTTAGTAAATTAAACATATTTTTAATTTTTATTTTGAAAATTGAGAATTTCCACATTCAAGTAAACTGGATAACCTGTTACATAATAAAATTTTTATCGAAATGAAACCGTTTTCAATACAACTAATAACGATTTCTATATGAGAATTGCTTAAGAGTGCCAATATTTGCATCCGTTACGCTACTTTTTTTGTTTGACAATACAGAAAAAATAAACTAATTTACACTAACACATTGATAAAACATAATTAGGACTTATTAAAAGCGAGGAAAATGCTATTGTAGTCGATAGTGCCAATAACTGCATCGAAATTATACAGTGCCAATAGTTGTAGGCTTTACGCTAGTTTTATATTTTCAAAAAGCCGGTCGACAAAATTTGGAAAACTGTGAATATGATTTTATGAAAATGTATGTCGTGCCCAACATTATTTATCTAAATACCAAAAATCGTTCGCTTGGCCTGCCCAATTTATGAAAATATAGGCCCACAGCTTGTACCATCTTTGAAATTTAGGGAAATGGCCAATAGATTCAATATAAAAATATTTTCCAAAACTTCTGTAAGGTTTACACATTTTTTCGAGCAGAATGTGGAGGAGTTGGTTAACTTATTAATTAAAAACTTATCTCCAAAATTAGAAGCCAGCCGCTCAACTTTGGTCAACTTTTCCTTTTGGAGACCAAGGATATAGGCCTATGTTGATCATAACATTATCCTTAGAACAAAGAGAACTTGTTTTGTTTTGCTCACCAATTTAGCAGTCATGTAACACTGCCCATCAGTCTTTTAAGTTAAACACTGCCCATATAATAATTATATCTCCACCAGGACATTAACATTTTGAAAGTTTAATTAAATTAAATCAATAAAATAACAAATTTGTTCAGTAGAAATATTTAAATTTATTATTTAGGTACATACCATTTTACAATCCGAGGACTATCTCATCTGATTAAATTTTGCGACTATTCCTTCCCTCTTTAGAAACAACAAATGTTTATATCATTCAAAATATTTTCTTGAATTGCGCCTTAAAATTAGTTTTTGTTATGGTTGTTGCTGCATAAAAAAAAAAACAGAAATATTTTTTTCAAGTCAACTGAAGTGAGTAAACCACCCCCAACTAACTAAACAACAATATCACAAAATACCAAAAAGAAACGAAAGAAAAATCTGGTAAGGCCAATTAAATGTAAGCCAAAAATAAAATAAATAAAATTCTTTTTTATTATGTTTAGAATATAATCAAAAAACCAAGTTTCTATATTTATTTTTGTTGTTGTTGTTGTTGTTGTGTTTGTCCCTGCTCGCAATCTAGCATAATAGAAATGATAATCTTAATCAAACAAACAATGAAAAAGGTCCTTCTTCACATTCTTTATACTTGTCATTCTTATACGAATATGCGTATGATCATTCTTGGAGAGAGATGGTTACTCACCGAGAAATCTCCATCATCATCTTCATCAATAGGATCCTTTCACATATCCATACACACCCACACACAAAATAACCTTAAACTTTTTTCGTTTTGTTTATGACAAAAGAATTGCTTCAAAGAAGTTGAAATTTTTTGCAATTTTTGTTGTTGTTTTCTTGATTTTTCTTAAACAAAAAAAAAAATTCACATACACACACATGCAAAAAGAGAAAAAAAAAAGGTCAAGACCCAAAATTCTTTCCTTTTTGGAAAAAAAAACGAAAAAAAGTGGAATCCTTGCTTTCCAAAATGTTTTTCTCTAGATGATGAGGTTTTCTCTCTTCTCTAAATATGTGGATATTTGTCTGTCCTGGGTTTTTGGTATAATAACCGACCGACCGAACAAAAAAAAAAAAAAAAAAAAAAATTAAACTTTACCAGAAAACTAACATAACAGTAAGTTAACTCTTTATTTATATTAAAACGAAAATGGGAAAAAAACTAAAAAGAGATCTAGCACGCTGAAGAAGACACCAACCCCAAACCACTGGAATTGTTGTGTTTAGAGTTTTGTAAAAAAAGGACAAAGTTTTTTTTTTTGTATGCTGCTGCTGTTACTTGTGTGTTGTGTTGTTTTTCTGGTTAAAATATTTGCGACATCCTTTTTCTGTAAGTATGTATATGTTATGTGTATACATATGTATTGTCTATGTTGTTGTTTTTGTTTACTTTTCTGAACATGATACTTTAATTTTTAAATAATTCCGCACCAAAAGCATACATACACGACGACAACGACGATGACGACAACAACAACAGAAGGCAAAAATGGTTAGTTATATTTTGCAATCTGAACGCGTACTTCAAATTTCTTAAGGCCATGAATTACAAACAAAACTCTCATATTGCATGTTATTATTGAAATTTTGTTGTTATTGTCGTTCCTATTTGGTGCTGCTGATGTGTGTTTGGTTATCTCTGTTTTTTTATTTTTACCAAACGATCTAATCTGTTGTACATACTCTATAATATGTATATACAAAGGCACATAGGAAGAGCAAAAACAAATTTTTTCATTCTGTACAGCTATGCACGACAATTTTTTTTTTTTTCGAATTTCAACATGTGGGATTTGTACCGGCAATATAACCAAAGAAGGATTTTTTGAATTTTTTTTTGTGTTAAATTAGTGAAAGGAAAATCTGTAAAGGTCAGTTTATTTTACAGTAAAATGTACTCGTATGAAATCATCGTCATTGCCCGAATCCTTAAAGGTTAAATTTTCTGTTTTGTTTGTGTTGTTGGGTTATTTAAATTTTGTAGATTATAATAATTGGCCATTAGCACGTAGTTGTTACGCATTGCTAGTTATATTGGCTAGTGACCGTATTACAAAAGGTGTTTACATAGCTATGTTTTGAAATATCGATAATTGATTTGAATGTTTTCATGATGTTATGTACAAATCACTTTAGTTTATTAAAAAATCGTAATTACAGTTATATTGTTCACACGTTTTCTTTACGAATCGTGGGTGACACTTATTCAGTTGGTTTGTAGTATTAGCAATATGGGTAATTAAGAGATACTATTACATTTATTTGATGTTTGTATATTTTCCTTGATGATATCTGTAAACTCTTGTGTCCCAAAATCATCAAAATTTGTGATGGATTATCGATTAAATTCTCTTAAAATTTATTTTATTATTTCTTAGAGCAAGTGATTGGTAAATTATGTAACAAATAACCGACTTTTAATGTTTGATTTAATAAAGCTCACAAAATATTCTAAATATTTCTACTAAATTCTATCTACATTTTGATTTATCTTCACCACACTCAATTCTAAAATTAGGTTCAAAAATCCTAAATTTGAAAGGCTAATAGTGAATGGTACTGCATAAGTACTCAGCATTTCAAATTTTATGGTTTTAAAAATTAACAACGAATATTTGTTTTGAAAAAAATTCAGCACAATCGAAATCCTTTAATTTATGTCTTTCAAATCGAATTGACTTTATTATATTTCGAAAATGGCGGGCAAACTGAAAATTCCACTAAACTCGTGGCAGAACATAAAGAAAAAAGAAAAGAAATTTTTAAAAACATATAATCTTAAATGCTAACTCGCTTCTTCCCAAATCTATATATATATAAATGAATGTTTGTCTGTATGTCCTTTATAGAATCGTAAACTATGAATTTGATCATGTGATGATCTTTAGCAAACTTTGTAGTGTTTTTTTATTCGCTCCGGATAGCTGCTATCGAGAGCTGTCATATGAAAAGTGGCTCCGGATAGCGCTCCGTATAAATAGGTAGAGCCAAATATTTTTTATATCAAATTTTCGCTAAACAATTGAATTAAAAAGGATAGTTTGATGTTAAATAAGTTGAGTTTACCAATAAATAGCGCGTCGAATTTAAATTTAAGCGTAGAAAAATGACGGCTCTCGATAGCAGCTATCCGGAGGGAATAAAAAAACACTACTCTTGTTGTGCATGAGCACACGAAGGTTTCTGAGTTGGTACGACCAATTTTCGATAGATGGCGCCACTGTCATTCCAATGAATTTCATATATTGCCGTGACAGTTCATGCTGATTTGAATTGAAACGAAAACAGCGAACGAATGATGACGTTTCGAGTTGTGGGTGACATAAGAATATATGTAAATTGTAAAATTCATGTCCCGCTCACATTGAACAGACAATATTGTGCGAATTTTTATATTTGGGAGCGTTTTTCGAATAGTTTTGTGCATTTTCTTGTGAGTTAAATTAATAATTTAGATAAATAATTCAATCGAATTGAATTTTCGTAGTTGCCGTGAGCTGATTTTATTCATTCTCTAGAGTGAATTCACGAAGATCATCGAATGTGTATTTGAAGGATCTGACTGCTGATGGACGTTCCGAACGCATTTGCTGTGCAGTTTTTTTCGGATATCATCGTGAGTGGAATTAAAATCGATTTCAACAATTCTCGACTGCTGATTTTTTTCACTTCAAATTTCCCTCAGCGAATTGGTGATCACCGTTTATATTAACATTTGCATCCGTGTGTGAACAGCCGGTTCAATTGGATTGGATACATTGTGAGATTCGGATTGCTGATTGACATCTAATAAATTCAAGCGCATTTTTCACATCGTTCCCGTACAATTATGCCTCCAAAGCGAAAAGCAAGTGGCCGATCTACACCTCAAGCACGGAAGAAAAGAGCATTACGAGCCTTAAAATCAGACGAGCAACAAGCATTAAGTCGTTCGTCTGAATCATCTTAACAACGAGAAGTGAGGTTAGAAACTGATCGAATACGTACTACTCAGGCCCGTTCGTCTGAGACAACTGAACAACGGGAAAGAAGGCTGCAAAATGTTCGAATAAGCACCGCTCGATCAAGACGAACACTATACGCTGACTTAATTCTTGGTGCATTCCATTTTGACAGTAATAATGATTACAGTCTTCATCCAAGTGTCGTCATTGGTAAAATGGATAAAATTTGCATGTATTGTAGCGCCCTCAAATTTAAGAACGCAACGCCAGGAATGTGCTGTGCCAATGGAAAAGTTAAACTGCCAAAATAACATCCACCACTCGAACCACTATCAACGTTGCTATCAGGTGTTACACGTGAGTCGAAGCATTTCTTGGAAAACATCCGCAAATACAATTCATGTTTTTAAATGACATCGTTCGGTGCAACGAACATCGTGCGCGAAAATTACATGCCAACATTCAGAGTCCAAGGGCAAATTTATCATCGTGCCGGATCGCTTCTACCATTGCCGGACGCAGATCACAAGTTTCTTCAAATTTATTTCATGGCAAACAGTGATGAACAAATTGAACAACGATGTCATTATAATGCGGTCACTAGACGAGGAATCGTGGCTGCGTTACAAGCCCTTTTCGACCAACACAATGAATTAGTTCAGTTGTTTAAAACCGCCATTCAACGAATGCCAGCCGATGACTACGCAGTTGTAATTCGAGCAGACAAAAGACCCGTTGGCCAACATGAAAGACAGTTAATGCACCAACAATCGATGAAATGGCGAATGTGATAGTTAGCGAAGAATTCGAATCGCGCGACATAATTCTTCATCGCAGAAGTAGTGACGTTCAGCAAGTCTCCGACACTCATCGCTCATACGACGGATTGCAGTTATCCGATTCTGTTTTGGCGAGGAGAAGATGGATATCATTTCAACATCAAAATGAGAAATCCACAAACAGGCGAGGAAATGAATAAGAAAGTCAGTGCCATGAATTATTATTCGTATCGATTGATGATTCATCAAGACGCTGAGAACCACATTCTGAAATGTCGACAATTGTTCCATCAATACATCGTCGACATGTACGCGAAGATTGAAACCGAACGACTCCTATATATATTCGATTGAATTAAACCGAGTTGCGTTCTGAAGAGTACATTAATTTACGAGACGCACTCGTTAATGATGGTAACGTGAATCCAAAGGAATTGGGAAGAATGGTCATATTACCGTCTACATTCACGGGGAGTCCAGGGCACATGCATGAATACGCACAAGATGCGATGACATATGTACGTTCGCGCATATGGTCGTCCAGATTTGTTCATCACATTTACATGCAATCCAATATGGGATGAAATTAAAGAACATCTGTTAGCTTGACAATCATCTTCGGACCGCCATGACATTACCGCACGCGTTTTTAAACAAAAATTGAAATCTTTGATGGATTTTATTATCAAGCATCACGTTTTTGGAGAGACACGCTGCTGGATGTATTCCATTGAATGACAGAAAAGAGGATTGCCACATGTACATATTTTGGTTTGGTTAATCAACAAAATTACGCCAGATCAAATTGACCAAATCATCTCAGCAGAAATACCAGATAACATTGATTCAGACTAATTCGACGTCGTTACCAAAAATATGATTCATGGTCCGTGTGGCGCATTCAACAACAATTCACCATGCATGTCTGATGGGAAATGCAAGAAACGATACCCAAGAAACTTGGTTTCTGATACCATCACTGGCAATGACGGATACCCACTGTATCGTCGACGATCAGTTGAGGATGGCGGCAAATCCATCGTTCTGAAAGTACGAAACGTTGATGTCGAAGTCGATAATCGTTGGGTTGTGCCATATTCACCGTTGCTCTCAAAGACATTCAAAGCACACATTAATGTTGAGTATTGCAATTCAGTGAAGTCGATCAAATACATTTGCAAATATGTCAACAAAGGAAGCGACATGGCAGTCTTCGGAGTAGGGAATGTGGCCGCACCGCTCGATGAAATCAACCAATACCAACTTGGACGCTACATTAGCAGCAATGAAGCAGTATGGCGCATCTTATCATTTTCAATCCATGAACGACATCCAACAGTAGTACACTTGGCGGTGCATATCGAGAATGGACAGCGCGTGTACTTCACAGCAGATTGGTTCCACCGGCAACAGCTGTAACTGCATTTTCTCATTGTGCCAAGATGATATTTTTGCAAAGACTCTACTTTATTCTGAGGTACCAAAATTATACACATGGAATGCATCGGCTAAAAAGTTTTAACGTCGCAAACAAGGTAAAGCAGTTGAAGTACTTCCCAATTTGTATTCCAGTGACGCATTGGGTCGTCTGTACACTGTTCACCCGAACAATACAGAATGCTTCTATCTGCGATTGCTGTTAATCAATGTACGTGGACCGACATCTTTCCAAGATTTAAGAAAAGTGAACGGTCAGCTGTGCGCCACTTATCGCCAAGCTTGCCAGGAACTAAATCTTCCTGAGAATGATGCACATTGGGACACTGCACTCGCTGATGCTTCGAATACTGCTCGACCTCAGCAAATACGCACGTTATTTACCATAATATTGACAACCTGCTTCCCATCTAATCCAAAAGATCTTTGGGAAAAATACAAGGACTACATGAGTGAAGATATTCTACATCGTTTGCGCGCTGCGAATGAAAATCCGGACATTCAATTCACACCAAACGTGTATAATGAGGCATTGATTTTGATTGAAGACATATGTTTGGCAATCGCTAACAAGGCACTGGTGCAACTGGGAATGCCTGCTCCGAACCGACAAGCAAACGACCTTTTCGATCGTGATTTGCAACGTGAAACACACTTTGATTCTGACGAACTGGGGATATTTGTTCAGACAAATCTTCCGCAGTTGGTTCCAGAACAACGCATTGCGTATGACAGAATTATAGAATGCGTGCAATCACAGAACAAAGCGGTGGACTGTTTTTCATAGATGCGCCCGGTGGTACAGGCAAGACTTTTCTTCTTTCACTCATTTTGGCAACCATACGATCACAAAATAATATTGCACTGGCAATTGCATCATCTGGAATTGCGGCAACTCTTTTGGATGGTGGCCGAACAGCGCATTCAGCCTTGAAACGGCCGTTGAATTTACAAAATACTGAGGCACCAATATGCAACATCAGCAAAAACTCTGGAATGGGCAAAGTACTCCAAACGTGTCAAATTGTCATATGGGACGAATGTACAATGTATCGGCTAGAAATTTTGGTAAACAACTAATGGATATTGGAAATGGGCGAATGCAAATTGATGAATATACGCAATGTATCACCTTGCCAGCAAACTTCTGTAATATCACAGAAAGCATAAACGAATTGGTGCAAAAAGTTTTTCCAAACATTGCACAGAACTACAAAAATCATCAGTGGCTCAGTACGCGTGCTATATTAGCGGCCAAAAACATCGATGTCAATACCATCAACTTCACTATTCAGAATGGAATACCCGGCGAAACGAAGACATATAAGTCCATCGATACTGTGGTGAATCAAGACGAAGTTGTCAACTATCCAACTGAATTCTTGAATTCGCTTGATTTGCCAGGCATATCACAGCACGTTCTTACATTGAAAATTGGCGTACCCATCATTCTTCTTCGAAACAAAAATCCACCACGACTTTGCAACGGAACCAGACTCTGAAGTAAATTTGGAGAATCCATGCTTCTAACATAGGCAGCCATATGTGGCCTGCTCACGTCTTTCCGTCGGAAAACCTTCTGATTTATTCGTTTACGCACCAGATGGAAAAACAAGAAATTTTGTTTATCGCACAGCACTTCAATAAATATCGAATTGAAACGAAACGCTGCAATGTCACAATTTTTTCGAAATGAACAAAATCAATAAAATGACTCAAAATGAATTGAATATTTGTACAATGTCTTTCCTTCAAATTTATTTTAGTTGGTAGCGTATCAACGCGCGCAGGGTACAGATAGTAAAATATAAATTTTGAATTTTCCTAGTTCCTTAAAATCTATCCTGAATTTTTCAGGGAGCAAACTATTGCTATGCTATAAACCATTTTGTCTAAATCTGAATAAAGCTTAGATTCTATGTCAACCTTGTTTATAGTCATTATGGTCATCCACAGCTACTAGAACTCTCTTAAGAAAATTAGGAAATATAACATATCTACGATACATCATATGAGATCATTTCAAACAGGCTCGACAAAACTTTTTTTACCCTTAGAAATTACTCTCACGATTTTCTTTCAAAACAATGACGAAATATTAAAGGAATAAACAGAACAAGACCGGTAACTAGAAGCGGTGACGTCAGAACACATTTGTTTGCTGACCGTCGTTTGTTGTTGTTCCACCAAGGTAACCACCCAAAAATCATATAGTATCATTGAAGCGCTGCCAACAAAACTAGAAATAGGTTCATAGAAGCTTATCATTGTCGTGCTTGTTCTGTTTATTCGTTAAAGGCCTCAAATACAATGATATTCGCTCCATTCCTTGCCGTTTTATCTCTTCCCCCTTATATTTAACATAAGGTGGCATTCGTTTTATTTTTTTAAGTTTGGAAGAGTAATTTCCGATGGTGCCGTCCGATTCTTGGATAAATAATCGGCTGCCATTACAAAATCCCTTTTTTGGAATATCTACTGAATGTTGCCAAAAATGCTGGTTATTCTCTCTTCAGTTATGATCATTCCATTTAGAATTTGAATGTACGTCTTCTTCAAAAATTCCTCTTATTACAACATTCGATGATTTCGGTTCGCGTCCCTTTTGGCACTAATGGCAAACTTTTCCACTACA
Source organism: Tipula vernalis (assembly GCA_958295665.1). Taxonomy (NCBI): domain Eukaryota; kingdom Metazoa; phylum Arthropoda; class Insecta; order Diptera; family Tipulidae; genus Tipula; species Tipula vernalis. The sequence goes on from OY282559.1 coordinate 321,970,057, forward strand.
CGGGTTTTCCGATTCCATCACTTTAAGAAACAATTAGTCGAAATATTGTAATTTCGTCAATTACATTCAGAGAATTTTCTCATCTATTTATGAGCATTGAAGCAATAATCCTCCTTTCACTAAAGTGGCAGCAATTCCTTTTGTTGCGAATGGCAAAACAAGTTTTCCTTTTCCAATGAAGTAGGCCATCAGTGTTGTATGAAGAACGTCTTTCATGAGCCATTGGAACCATCAAGGATGTTGGATTGGGCCTCATTGAGTTTCTCTTTTCGGCGCTGGCAATCCAATAGGTAAACATGACATTCCATGTTAATTGAGAATGAAATATATGTCACGAAGAGCCTTGTTGATTGATATATCTTCATCGTATGAACGCAAGTGTCAAATTTTCTATGTAACCTTGCCAAAGTTTGAGAGGCTGAGCAGGTTGACAAAATACGCATATGTAGGTGAACATTTCGCGTAATTGTTTAGTCATCAAGAGAGTACCACCATTAGTCATCTGATTCAAGAAGTGGTCGCCCTACTGCTGCCTTGACACTTGCCATATACATGCGGCAAACAGTTTTTTCCCTACCTCTTTGCTGCTTATTACATTTACCACGCAACTAAACATAATTATATTGAATACCCGTATAAAGATACGGTCGAGCATCTTTATCAAAACTCAAATTTAGTTTTGTTCATTTGATCTGCGAGCAATGCCTCTCCCTCGTGACCTGCCTCGAAGATAATTTGTTGCTGATTTGGCAGGTGAAGTGGGCAGTTTGTGAGCGGTCATACATTTTTCATTTTCTTAAACGTCAGATCGCTTCAGGAGTGCTCACATAACGGCAATCAAAAAAGTGGACATTCCCTTACCGGCCCAAAAAACGAAAATTTTAAACAAGGATCATGGACCGACTGTCACATTTGTGATGGTAACGACCAAATCCGAAAAGTTAAATTTGTTCAACAGAACTAAAGCCCAACCCTCATAAATGTACGGGTAAAAAATGACATACAAAAATATTGATTTCTTCTGTAATTTACTTCTTCGTATCTTTTCTGTTTATGCTTCCACCTATAATTGAATATTAACACTAATAAAATAAAACAAAAAAAAAAAAAAATAAATTAACCTAATTTTATACCGACTTTTTGGCTGTCAAATTTTACCATGGAAAGCCGGCAGATTGTTGGGAAAAGTAAGTACAATTTTAATTAGTATTAAATGCCTTAATTAATTTAAGTTTTATAATTATGTGTACTTTAATTATGAAATTATATTATTGTATATATATTGTTGTAATTAAAAGTTATTTTAAATGCTAAAAGTTTCTGAAAAAACGAATGTCACAATTGTGAGCGTTGGTCTGTTGTTTGTGTAAAAATATATAACATATGATTTATAATTTTTAAAGCTGTGTTTGCAAAAGGAGAGTGGCTGATAGATGAGCGTGAGCTTCAGGATATAATGGATGGTATATCAGACGATAAAAGCGATCTAGATCCTGCAGAAATGGTTGATATTCCGGTTGGTTTAATAGCTGACTTCAACGAAGAAGCCCCTGATGAAGAATACGAAGAAGAAATATCAAATAATAACTGGCGGCATGGTAGCTTTGTACAACAAAAATTACCACAAGTACAAACATGTTCAGTTGAAGTCTTGGTAAAACATCCACACTTATATTTGGAAAAATATTTTAGTACAGAACATTTTAGTAATTGCGCAATGTACACTAATATGTATTATATGCAAAGAACTGGGAAAGAATTGAAGACCACGGCGTTGAAGATTCGGAAGCTCTATTGGATTTTTATGATGATGGGGTGCTTTAAGTTTCCAAGGCTAAGTTTGTATTGGAAATCTGGCTACTCATTTCCAAAAATCTCTTCGCATATATCTAAAAATAGATTTAAACTGCTTCGATCGGCACTACATTATGTAGCTCTGGATCAACATGATCAAGATGATGTTCTTTGGAAAGTCAATCCTATAATAAAATCTGTTCGCGATCGATGTTTATCCATTAATATTAATATCGGCCACTATTCTGTTGGTGAACAGATAATCCCGTTCACAGGCAGATGTCCAATTCGGCAATATGTAAGAAATAAACCGCGACCAGTAGGCATTAAAAATTGTTTAATTACAACTTCATCGGAACTGGTGGTAGATTTTCTGATCTATAAAGGGGCTGCGACCGCATTTTCAAATAGAAATTTAGGCCCAGGACCAGGAATAGTACTATTTCTACAATCGAAGAACCAAAAGAAAGTGTACGAAGATGGATAAAAAGGACCGAAAGTATGTAAACATAGATAGTCCAGCAGCCATTGCCAATTATAATAAATTTATGGGTGGTGCAGATATTTGCGACCAACTTATGGAATACTACCGAACGTTTCTAAAAACGAAAAAATGGACATTAAAGGTGGCGCAACACATGATTAACCATGCAACGGTAAACGCCTGGATGGAATATAGAGCAGACTGTGATTTCTTAAATATTCCAAAAAAAAAACAGCTAAAGCTATTAGATTTTAAGCTTGAAATAAGTGAGACCCTTATATCGACCCCCAATCGAAAACGTAGAGATATAAGCGACATTTCAAGCGAAGATGAAAGCAAGCCACCTACACCAACAAGACCATCGCCGCTACCATTCCTAGGGAAAAGGTTTGATGGGTATGAGCATTGGCCAACATGGGACGACTTAAAAGCGCCTAGATTGTTCCGATTGGAAAACTGTAAAAGTCGCACGCGTTGCAGATGTACCAAGTGTAATGCTTATGTGTGCTCATCCAAAGAGAACAGCTGCTTCATAGAATTTCATCAGATACCACAAGAGACCAACACTCACAATTGTACGGCTGCTCTAAATAAGATTTGGCACACGGCACAATTTTTTTTACTAAAACTAAACTTGTAAATGAGTTTGGGCAAATATAGTACAAATTAATTCAATGCAGCTTACTTAGAAATTTCCTTGGGCCTTGGAACATCTAACGATTTCATGTCACAATTGTGACACCTGATCCACAATTAATACATTAATTTAATCGACTATATGCGAAATAAGGTAAGGTCACAATTGTGAGGGTTGGTCCGTAATGTGTGTAAAATCAACAAAAAAAGATGGTCGTTTCTTCTTACCCTCACAATTGTATTGGCCGGGCCGGAAAGAGATAACACTTCAGTAATAAGTAAGTGGTGTGTGGAACGATGAATCGATTATCAATGTGATCACCTTTCACCAAAGCCTGCTAATTTAGAAGAGTGACATCATTGAAGCATTTTTTAAATTGTTTTAAGAATTGACCCTAATTCACATAAGGCGCGTTTGGATACATATAAGACCACAGGGACCATGCGTCATAAACGTTAGCACAATTTTTATAAGCTTTGATGTAGTTCTTGATGGGTTCTTTTGATGGCTGTGAATTTGTCTTCGGCTCTTAAGGTCACCAGAATGTTTGCGTGAGGAAGGCCTCACTTTTGAGATTTAATGGTGTGGACGAATTTGATTTTGAAAACTTGCGCTACTAAATCCGGTCGATCTGTATAGATCTCGCCAAACCTCAAATTTTCAGCAGTTTCATGGCTACCAGCTATAGCTTTCTACCAGCTCTCAAATGTTAATGATTCTGTTGGACGTAATTGAGGTTGTTGGCTTCAACGTGAAGATATGAATCGCTTGCCAGATCTTAATTGGGTTGAAGGCGTCTTGAATAGCTGTTATATTGCAGCTTTAAATTGAAGCATGGTTACGTTGTTTCGCACTCGATTACCGGCTGCTAGTCGGTTTCACTATAAGTGATGGACTCAAAACCCTAAGGTTTATTGATATATTGACTTCTCTGATAAACATGGATGTCTTGGTGGAAAGGATGCTCGTCGTGTTGCTTTACCCGGAGGCCTTCCAGCGGATTTATTTATGCTTCAAATTGAAACGTTAGCCAGTTCGATGAATCTAAATAATGAATCATTAGTAAAATAATCAAGTTTCGTCCTCAAAGGTATCGCACTTCATTATTACTGGAGTTTTCGCCGTAGTAATCCTAATTTACTATGGAACCAGCTAAAAGCTAGTTTCCGATTACCGTACAGATGTAGGAATTCGTCAAACGATTGAATGTCGCAGACAGCTACCGCGCGAAAATTTCATGGAATTTTATCAATATGTGTGGAGCTTAACGCTACAATGTCATACCCCATATCCGAAATATCGCCTCATCGAAGTATTGATGAGAAACATGAACCCTCAATTACAATATCATTTAACGGAGCGGTATTTTAACAACGTTAATGAATTAATTAAAAGCTGTATGGCGTGGGAGAAGACATGGTCCAGACTAAAAATGGGACAATCTTACTATCCTTACGCAAGATCATCTATTAATGAATTACAGATCAAGATGTATCCGAGATAAAATACCACGCTGCCAATTTTACGAAAAATTCCGAACACCCATTCCAAGCATCGTCATTTTTACGACAACAATTTAACAAAACACCTGATAAAGAGCCGATTTGTTTAAATTGTTGTGATATTGGTCATACGTTCCACGAATGCAAATTGCCACATGGATTATTCTGTCATCGTTGTGGTTTCCGGAATATGACCATGCATAATTGTATTTGATGTTCGGGAAACCAGTCGAAGGGTCAGTGGAGAGCTGGGAACCCTGTACCCTAACACCAAGCTTTTTCCAATTCAAGCCGGCATTCAATGAACCTGAGTGCACAGGCATCATCAAGCCCAACGACACCTGCAACCATAAGGAAATTCTTCATCCACAAATCTTAGACCAAGCTGTCCCGAATTGGCTCAAACCATCCCCATAAAAAAAATTTGCAAGCAAACGAACGTATAATTATAAGCAACAAAATCGTATGAAATGCTAAGGGATTACTAGATAGTGGAGCGTCCATTAGCATATTGGGTTCCGGTTCCGAGCGATACCTTGATCATCCTAAAGTGCAATTCCACGCGTCAGCACTACATGTTAATACCGCCAGTGGAGATATGCAACGGGTGTTTGATTCATTATTGCCGATATTATGTTTAATAATCATACACGACAAATGAAATTACATATCGTTCCGAGTTTGGAACAAAAGTTATATCTTGGCATTTACTTCTGGAACTTGTTTCAGATCTCTCCAAAATTTCAACAATTTAATGAAGAAGTGAGCAGCCTGGAATTCAACCGAAGTGAAGCAAATCAGCATTCATTAACAGTTGAAGAAAATACAGTTCTGGAATCCCTAATTGAGAATTTTCCTGCTTCTTCGAGATTAGGATTAGGGAAAACGTCGCTCGTAACCCACAAAATCAAGATTCGTGAGGGTGTAGAACCAATAAAACAAAGATTTTATGCCATATCGCATGCGAAACAACAATTAATGTACCAAGAACTGGATCGCATGATTTCCCTGGGGCTCATCGAACCAAGTCACAGTGGTTGGTCGTCGCCTGTGACCCTTGTGCATAAGGCGTCGGGCAAAGTGCGATTATGTTTGGATGCTCGCGAGGTGAATAATGTAACCGAAAGTGATGCTTATCCGTTGCCTCTTGTCAAAGGATTGTTGGGTCGACTGGATCAAACTCAATATATTTGGGAAATCTATTTAAAAGACGCCTTTTAGCAGATTCCGCTTGACCCAAAATCTCGAGACATGACAGCGTTTACAGTACCCGGACGGCCCTTATATCGCTTCGCAGTGATGCCATTCGGCTTGTGCAACGCACCACAAACAATGTGTCGCCTTATGCACAAGGTGATACCTCCGGAACTGCATGAGATTATGGCAGAGCGGTTAAAATTGGCTGGGTTGACGGTGAATATCGACAAATGTAAATTTGTGATGAGGGAGGTTGCATACTTATGGTACATCGTCGGTGATTGCTGTCTTCGTATAAAACCTGCGAAAATACAAGAAATTATTGACTATCTCCCACCAAATTCATTAAAGCAAATCAGACTTTTCCAAAGCTTATGTAGCTGGTACAGACAATTCATCAAACATTTTGCAATAATCGCAGCACCCATCACATATCTGTTGAAAAAGAATAAAAAAATTAATTGGAACTCAAATGCTCAAGAAGCTTTTGAGGAATTGAAGGTTTCTCTCTCAACAGCACCAGTATTACCAAACCCCGATTTCAGCAGACCGTTTTACATCCAATGTGATGCGTGTAAAGATGGCATAGGGAGTGTACTATTCCAGGTCGATGATAATGGGTCGGAGCGTCCGATAGCATTTATCCCTCAGAAGCTAAATGCCGCCCAGAAAAATTATTCAATCACGGAGTTTGAGTGTTTAGCAGCAGTCCTGAGTGTTAAGAGATTCCGGTGTTACATCGAAGGATATTCATTCAATATATACACTGAACACGCGTCATTAAAATGGCTCATGTCACAAAAGGATCTGTCGGGAAGGTTGGCAAGATGGAGCCTTAAATTACAGGCATACGATTTAAAAATAGACTACCGGAAAGGAACAAGCAACACGGTAGCAGATTCTCTTTCTAAAGCATTCTGTAAATCTCTAAATATGGTCGGAGGTTTAAATTGGTTGAAATGTTATGAATGCCAATTAGAGGCCAATACAGCAGGTTATGCATGCTCAATCAACGTCTCGGAACTTCCCATTACCGGTACAACTTCCGATGAAGAGTTAGTGCCACTAAATGTGGATCCTAATTCAACAGCCTTTAATTCAAATGAATATCAGGAACAAATCCAAGCTATAAAAAACCTACCAGCCAATACGAGGTGCAATTATCATATTGAGGATCGTAAAATCTTAATACAATTAGGGTATGGATCACGCTACGATGGAACCGATATTCCGGAATGGAAATTAGTCGTACTACTAGAATTAACACAAAATATAATTCAACTTGCACATAACTCTACGACTTCAGCACACATGGGCATTCACAAAACCACAGAGAAATTACAAAGACAATTTTACTGGCCGAATATGATCAAGCATGTACGAGAATACGTATTGAATTGCAACCAATGCAAAATGAACAAGGCCGTCAATTACTCACTACAACCACCAATTGGAAAACAAAGGGAGTCTTGTCGACCTTTTCAGCATCTGTATGTTGATTTCCTAGGACCTTATCCGAGGTCTAAGAGTGTTAAAATCTTTACGAGAGGCCACAGCATCACATCTGAATGAATTTATGAAGCAAAAAATTCTTAATTTATTTCCTGTACCTGAAAATATTTCAACCGATAATGGAGAACAGTTTGTATCGAAACAATTTCAGGAGTTATTGGAGGGTGTTCAGCACAATCGCACTCCTATTTACTCACTACAATGTAACGCATTGGAAAGAGCCAACCGGAACATTATTTCCGCTATAAGAGCGTACATAAACGACTCTCACTTCAACCATATCAAAGAAATTACTGCTGCCATTCGAAATTGTTTTCTTAGTTCGAGCAAATATTCACCACATTTCTTGGTGTTCGGACAACACATGTCGTTACATGGGTCGGAAACAAACTTCACCGATTATTAAGGAATTTGGATGATAATTACCTGCAGATTAAAAGGGGCTTGGGTACTTAAAAGCAGCGTATGACCGAAATGCGCACACGTACAATCTCCGTTCTCGTGTTTGGCATTTGGACATTGGACAAAAGGTTTTCGTACGTTCATTCGCACAGAATAATGCCGCGAATAAATTTGCAGCCAAATTATACCACAAGTGTACACCTGCAGTTATCCAAGACAGAATAGGGCATTTCGTGTATCTTGTTAAAAATGAAAATAATGTTACGTTTTTGCCTTGTCAATCAAGGTTCGTATCACTGGATTGTGAATAATACAAACTCAATTCAATTTATCACCAACGAATTTATTTATTTCACAAAATTTATTACAACACAGTTTATCAATAAAAATTCACAAAATCACTTTACATAAATTATTCTTAAATTTCACTGATCACTTTTACTTTATTTATCGCACTACAACACTTTTTTAAATCACTTTTTAATTCCTTTTAATCTTTATACTATCGCTTACCAAATATTACTTATTCTTACAACTTTACACTATCGCGTTCCAAATACTAATAATCCAATTCGATCTTGTTCGCCTTTTTATATACACAAACCAAGCTTCTCGAAAGTTCACGACTTTTCCAGTTGTTATAGCGTAGAAACATTACGTAACAATTTTTATCATGGAAAATTCCATTTAGTACAGTAAACATTGAGCTATTAGTTTTACTTATTCTATTACACACTAGGTGTCACCGTCACAATAATAAACTGTGACGGTGACACCTAGTGTGTAATAGAATAAGTAAAACTAATAGCTCAATGTTTTACTGTACTAAATGGAATTTTCCATGATAAAAATTGTTACGTAATGTTTCTACACTAGAAAAATCATGACCTTTCGAGAAGTTTGGTTTGTGTATATAAAAAGGCGAACAAGATCGTATTGGATTATTAGTATTTGGAACGCGATAGAGTAAACTTGTAAGATTATTAGTAATATTTGGTAAGCGATAATATAAAAATTAAAAGGAATTAAAAGGTGATTTAAGAAGTGTTTTTGTGCGAAATAAAAAGTAAAAGTGATCAGTAAAATTTGAGAATAATTTATATAAAGTGATTTTGTGAATTTTTATTGATAAACTGTGTTTTAATAAACTTTGTGAAATAAATAAATTCGTTGGGATAAATTAAGTTGATTTTGTATTGAAATGGTCAGGAAAGAGCAATTGGATGATACGGATTTATCAGTTATAATGGAATGGAAGAAAAGTAACACCGGCCAACTTGGAGCGAGATCGCGGACAAAACTCCCATTGTCAAGGCTTATTGGGCTCAATGCGATAGCCTCCGTCTTGAGAATGGCTGTTTAAAAAGATTGTGGGAAAGCACGGATGGCACAGTGGATGAGGAGGCGAGTAGCAGGGACAGCAGAGACGCAACGATTTCAACAACAACGTCAAGCAACACTACCTACAGTTAGTACAAATTTGGGTGACCGCATGTGAACATGATGATGGAACGAAATTTCGCCCCCCTCACAACCGCCTATGGAAAAAATGGTGGAGGGAATAATAATAGTTGTTTACAGTTTTTCAGAAAAAAAGAGTTGGCGGCACCAGGAAAATTTATGTTGTCATTGTGTCTTTCTTCCTTACAGGTAGGTTGGAGCAGTAGATGAACTTAAAATTACTAAATAAATTACTAAAAAATATATTACTAACAAATTTACTAACTATCAACTACTTAGGTATCTGGAACCGGGTTGAGTTTTTGTTGCTAACATTCCTTTCCCATCCCTCGATCTTGTTAAATGTAAAAAGGTGTACGACGGCGGCCTGGCCAGGGGCGGATATCACACTATTAAACTTATGTGGTTATCGATGTGGCGCCTTTCTTTACGGAGTTTTGGGCTTCATGAAGAATGGTGTGTCGTGTTGTGTAACATGGGTATAGTGGTGTGGTATTCGCAAATTAAATTGATTTTGTATTATTCACAATCCAGTGATACGAACCTTGAGTGACAAGGCAAAATCGTAACAATATTCTTGTGTTAGTGATAATTAAACTATTTAAGGATTTATTTTTTAATTATCTTTATTCTTAATAATTATTATATATAGTCATGATATTTAATATCTAAAATAAGTGGACAATATAATTAGTGATTAGTGAACTTTTAATAACTTAAGTGAATAGTTTAGTGTTTGTAACATTTATTAACAAAACAGTTAAGTTTTAGAATTCAAAATCAATTTTTTTTTTTCATAATCCCGTAAACAGGCCTCCACTACGTGAGTGTTTTTATAGCAGAGGAGGGGCGCTTGGGAGGTTATTTCTAAATGACAATGCACCGATGTCGGATTAAGCTAAGTGTTACTTTTATATTTATTTATATTTTTTTTTAATGTATAATTTTCTGCCTTATTCCGTTTTTCTTATTATAACCTTTTATTGTGACCCATGTTAGGATGGTCGTAAAGTTTAGGTTATTTTTGGCGGGTGTTAGATTGCGATAGAGATGCAGTCAGGGTATTCTAGAGCAGTAATCTAGGTAGTGGAGGGACACCATCATTGACCCACACCAAAGACTGAGCTTAGGCCGGAAAATGCTGCAGGTGGTAACTCCAGTACATTCTGTGGACGGGTGATCGACCGCATGGGCGATCGAATGTTACATTGTTTAAAAATATCATAGCCACTTTATTTGACTTGGTAGTATTATATCGGCATTGATAAGGATGTCCATTGTGTCTAAGTGCTATATTACAATCGAAATTTGTTTACCTGCTGCAGCAGTGTGCGCCGTTCCTTGTTCTTCTACTTCTCTTATTTTTTGATAGTTTGTTAACACGTAGGAAATGGTCTAGTCCGTGAATTCGCGGCACATTATTAACGTATTTCCATCGGTGAAGTGCGCTATCAATCATATATAATTGTGTATATTGAATAATGATTGTTTCCAAATGCGAAGTGTGATTTTGAATACATAAGGGTCTCGTCCTCTAAAATCGACAATTTTCGCACCAATCGAAGCGAATGAAACAGCAATGCGAAAGTGTGTACGATAGGGATGATTTACATCTGAGAGTAGCTTCTCAATGAACTACTGGTTAATACAGCCTCTCAGCTGTGCCACCTTGAGCCGCAGATAAGCCGAATGAGGAACATTAATTTCAGCTTCATATTCGTTTTAACCCTGTTAAAATTAAACATTTCTGTCGAAATCTTGTTGTAAAAGCGATATAAATTTCGATTATACATAAAAAGTTGATATTTTTATGAGATTTCAAATTTTTGTGTTAATTTGAAGTAATTTCTCGGACTTAAAAATTGCACGCTGCTCGACAATAGGTCTTTTTGAACATGTTAATACAAATGTTGGAAGTTGTCAATCAAACTACCGTGATAAAGAACTAAAACGTATTTCGAATCTCAATTTGGAACTCGTCAAATTTCTACTCAATTGATGGAATTCAAAATCGAATTTCTTTAACTATTTTTACTACACTTTATAACTGGGCATTGGCAGTTTACAAGTAAACAAAATTTGTTTAACAAATTCGATTTATCTAAACTCGAAATCAATTTTGTTAAATCGCAGTGGATCAATGGTATAAGTCTTGCCCATTCTTCAAACAGAAATTGGCTAGGTTTGGAAAAACTGTGTGCTTATGAATTAATTACCCAATTTAAGCTCCCAAAATTTATCGGTTGGTGGAATTTTTTTATTTCACTTTGCTTAAACAGCAAAAATAAAACCAAAATATTTAATTTTCATCTGGATAAAGTTTAAATTAGGCGTTTCTAAATCAATCACTTCCGAACAGCCTTCAAATTTCTAACTCAATCAGCTCAAATACTCGTAAGTTTTAATTTTTAATTGAATAATATGAATTAATTTAATTTCTTTTGGATTTGTTACAGCGCGTCACATTCGTAATAGTAAAATGAAACGTCAATTAAGTTCAAATAAGTGTTGAATTAATTTTTAAATAAATAAACATAATTCGGTCTTTTAAGAACAAGAATAAAAAAATTCAATTCAATTACAAATAATAATTATTAATAAAAATAATTAATTTCATTAGTGATTATGAAAATTAAATCACACTTAACCACTGTCTTGGTATAAGATAAAACGGTATTTCATATACCCAAGCGCGTAGTGCTCTTTGGTAAATTTGATCGCAATATGTTGATATATATGGTTTTATTGATAATTCCATCGATTAAATGAAGATTATCCACACCTTCCGCCAAGAAACAGCTCCCTATCACATCAAAGAGCCATCTCTCCATATTTAAACGTTCGGTGCAAATTTTGTCTCTTCAGCTCCTCATTTGGTTTTCTCCACACCATTTGTCAACCACCAGATGAAAAAACATTATATTTAGTTTCATCCATAAAAGCACCTTTTCCGTAAATCAAATGTATGCTTTCTGTAGTATTTGACAAATTGTTGGCGCAGTTTTCGATTTGTTCCTGAAATCAAAGCTTTTTTTTTCTGGCAACTCTACTAGTATATCCCGCGCTTTTAATACTTCGCCGAACAGTTTCGGCACTTACATTGTTGCCCAGTTCCATTTCAACTTTCACTGCCATTTTTGGTGCACTTATTCGTGAATTTTTCCTAATTTCTCTCATTATATAACGATTATTGGTTTCGTTCAGTGTTTTCTGTATTTTGACCTCGGCATATTTTCAAAGACATTCACCCTTTTTGCGATTTATTGCGTCGACATCGATGAATCGAATTAGCAAAAAAATTGTGTTGCGTAGTTGAATTCGAAAAACATTTGACGATCGGTGACATCTTAGTCTCGCCAGAAAATGTTAGAATCGGTCGTCCAATGTTTATGGAAGTCGACTACGCAACACCAATTTTTTGCGACTTCGATTTATCGATATCGATAGCGACAGTCGCAATAAGGGTGATGTGTTGTGTCACTAATCCCGATCTTAAAAGCGGGTAGCTAATCTTTGCGCACACTACAGTTAATCTGAAAAAATTCAACAATTGCACCTGGCTAATCCCTAGTCTGTCAGTGGCACTATGCGAGAGGGGCTCCATGCCAACCTTGTTTATATGTATTAACTCCTCAAAAAACTTAAACCCATATTTTTAAAAGTATGTAAGTCACGGAAGGGATGAAGTATTTTGAGTTTATTTAAACCTATTTTAAATAATTTCGACCATTTTTATTCAAAAATAAAATGCGTAATAACGAGACTTTCTGTTTTTATTTTTTTTATTTTTACGCTAGATTTAAAACCAAATTGACCTACATACGTTAGTTTTAAAATTTTCAAAATTTTATGGAAATATTTGAATTACTAATTTTACGTTTGTAAAACACTTGAAATATTAGCTCAAAAATAAATGTCCCGAATGATACAAAGCAGCTTGCCAGTGGCTCTGAAGAACCTTCTCTGATTTTGTCATTCCTCTTTGATTGGCTTAGGCAAAATAAATGATCCCCAGTGTGATACGTATACGTGTTTCAGCCTTTTGTAAAAATGTGTGGGTTTTAATATAACAAAACGAAAAATTCACAGTTTTACTTGTAGTTTAAAAAAAAATGGATTTAAATTTTAAGGTCACTGATCACCGACTTTTTAGCAAGCCACCTAAGGATTTGGTTCATGATTACGTCTTTAGTAGTCACCAGGCTTTGTAATTTGAGTTATCTAATTTAAAATTTCCAATTTCCAATAATGTCATTTATTTGAAATGTGTTCATCGGTTCTTAAAAGAAGGTGGACATACAGCAATTTAACGAGAGCGAACGCTTTTACTGACTAAAATTATTTAGCGAAAAAGTTAACCGGAATATCGGAACCGGATTCCGCTTCTATCCTTACATATAAGGTATGTGGTAGGATCATTTGGAGCCGTTTTGACGAAATTTGGAGAACGTGCTTTTTATCAACACCAAGTACTTACGAGTATGTTTCACAGTTATAATTGCGAAAATGGCGGGTTTTACTCAGCCAGAAGCCAAAGTGTGTCTTGAAAGTGAACCATAAATTAATATGAAAGAATGATTGTAGAAAGTTGGAAGGGTCGATAAATGTAATAGATCAACAAGAAGATTGTGAAGCATGTAGCACATCGTATTTTAGAAGATCCGTATTCAATACGTAGGTTTGTACTTAACTGGACATTCGAATGGAAATTGCAACAATAGGTCTCTAATGTAAGTTGGATGGGGACCTGTTGGTCATCTCTTTACATTGTTTGGAGTAACTTCTTTCAATGGAAACCATGGGATCATTTAGACTTTAGATAAAATGGCTGTTATTTCTATAGTTACGTTTCCATCTTTTAAAAATTACAACTTCGATCTTCATAAAATATAAAATAGGTAGTTTATGAAAATACTTGTAGTTTGAACATTTAATGTTTCTAAGGAATATATAACCAAAATAAACGCTTTGGTTAACGATAGATGAACTCAACCTAGTTTAACCGTCTTGACCCAATTTAAAGCAAAATCGTTTGGATAGCTAGCTTGTCCCAGAGCTTTTTAATCCAGAGTGAGCGACCGGAGGTTAAGTCTCACGCCGAAAATGGCTCAGTTGGCACTCCTACAAATTATTAATATATTAATTGCTTTCAAAAAAATAACCAAATAAAAAATGTTTCAACCGGAAATACCAAATTTAGGAATATAAGTAGAAATGGTTATGGACAATCCAATTAGAATTTGCGTATAGGAATGTATGTATATGCGGAAAACCCCAATTGGAATACGGTTATTTTCTAAAAACCTTTTAACCTTTATTTTCTCCAAATGTTTGGTTATGAAAAAAAGTACATTTAGATTACCAAACGACAGAAAGTTAACATTCTTCTGAATTTAAAATAATATTTTTTTTTTAAACTACAAGCAACAAAACGTCAAAAGCTGGTGACCGCTGCTGACCTACCGACGGACAAACCATCACATTCGTCATTTTTATCGAAATCCTTAGATGGGGTGCTAAAAACTCGGGGGTCAGGGATAACCTCCCTGAAGAAGATTAGACGAATTCGTATGTATCAGACTCGTATTTCATTCAAGTCAAATATTAATTTTATACATTTCAATTTGTATCGTATTTAGGAATGGCCTATTGTTTACTTTGATTGTATCTATTTTCCGGCGTTCACGGCAGTTTTAAGTTTATCGAATTGTAACAATTTTGACAATTCTGATCAAAATATACTCAAAGCTAAACTTAATTCTTCCGATACACCAAAGGCCCCCCCCCCCTTCCCTTCCCTATACACAAATCACCATGTACTAATTCATTAAAATATTAAACCACATACTTTAAAAACCGAAGTAAATGAATGCATTTACTTGTTTTTATTCACTCTACCAAGATAACAACACAAATACAAAATATTTTGTTTGCAATAGGTGTATTGATTGGTGTTAAACTGTTTTCTATTTTAAATTTGAAAATTTCAGTTACAACGCCTAAGCGTTTCATTCAAATTGGCGCTTTACACAAAATTTTTTAGAGATTCTTAAAATATAAAAATGTTTCCCGATTTGTAATAAAACGATCAGGACGTTATTTACGTGGGAAGACTGTAGATATCTAACACGTTCATTAATTAACCGTAGCAAAACGGTTTCTGCGACGTTCCTGAGATTGATCTCACCAAATCGAACAAGGCAAATTTTACAACAATGTTTGTAAAAATTTGGGATGTAACCTCATTTGCTCTTTGATAGTCCCACTGTTTTAATGATACCAGGTTCCAGGTTATTCCTGATTACAATTTGACGACGGAATTGATTTTAATTTTAACCAATTTCGATGGTTATTGCAATAGTTTATCCAAAATGACCGTTGTATTGGCGACCCTCAATTTATGCTTATAACTTAAATTGTTCCAATTGTTTTCGATTAGAGATCCAATTCCGATTTGAATTTTTGCCATTACAACTAATTCAGAATCTTAGTACTAATTTCGAATTACATGATAATTCGCAGAATTGTTGATAAAATAAAATTCACAAAATTTTCAATACCTTTAACCTCAATTTCAAAAGTCTGGTTATTATTTTCGATCATGAACTATCAACTTTAAATATTACGGATGGATCTGAATATGATTAATAACCCATGTTATGGAATATGTCTGTATAAAGATTAACCCATATTGTTGTTCTGGAGCTTCCAATATTGTTCCGATATATTTTCAGATATAAAATATCTTGAAACATGAGAAATGAAAAATCGTTTATTTCAGACCATGAACTGTACCCCCCAATCAAAAAAATATTTATCCTACATTACTTTCTCTAGTTTGGCTCCAACATTGTTTTGAGTGGCTTTTTTTAAGACGATAATAATAAATCAGTCATGTACGTGTTCGTTTACAAAAATAGTTTTTAAATCCGCCTAATAATCCTTTGAGAACAAATACGGATATACAAATCGTGTGTTCTACATACCAGTATGTACCAGTATAAAATTAATTCTTAATGACTCAACAGAACGAAACATGGTACAGAATTTTGTAAATAATATATATGAACAGAGACACACGCGTCATAAAGATTGCACAAAAATATTGTGAAGCTTAAGGATTACTTACTCAAATCGACTTTCCAAGTATATATTTAGACATGAGTTAAACAAAGAAAATCATTTTTATTTTATTTTATATTATTAAATTGTATTTTATTGATTTATAATAAAACAATATAAAATAAAATAAAATAAATGGAAATGATGTATAGTATCAAGAGGTTAAGAGGATTTAGCGAGCAGTAGCGAACGAGGAAGACAAGTCAAACGTAAAATAAAATTTCGATCAATTTTCAACGTTAAAATTTTACCGGTGAACAAAACGAGATGCTATACTCGAGAGTGGAAAATATTGCCAATAGATAAGACTAAAGTGAATATACCGAAGCTATAATTGAACATACATACATACATATGTAGTCTATTAGATTTGTTGCATCAATAAATATTGGAAAATTGGAACATTTTTTTTTGCAATTTGATTGATTTATTGAGTTTCTCGTTTTTTATTTTTTAAATTTTATTTTACAACACAATTTTTATTTATTTTAAATTCATGTTATCCATATTGATGAAATCAGAAAATTTTTTACTTTTGCGAGCAAGTGCTTTGGTGAAATAAAATGTGCGGATGATGTATGAATTGACTTTGATATGTACTCGAAATATAATTTGAATTAGGGTTATAAAAAATAGCCTGTTTTGAATATGGCTAAATAAAAAAATTCCTTACCAAACTTTCAGAATCGGAAACATATCCTTAACATATGCCTCTCTACTACTTTTGGAAAAGGTACCATTTTACAACTAACTTTGAATTTTAAAACTGGTCGTAAACCCGGTTACCGGAGCATTCGGCTATCATCCGATAAGGGTCTCTAAACAACCGCTGAAGTTTCAAACCATAATGTTTCACGCTGAACTTCCTTGATGAGAAATGATTCGGCCTGTCGAATCAAATCAATAAAACACAGATTTGAATATAACCATCGAAAAAGTGTTACAACGATCCTTTTGACCTTGTTAAATGATGAAAACTTGTTCAACAAAACTGAAGCAATTTTACTGCATTCAATATGAAGATGTGTTACGACTGGTGAAATTTGACGTTCTTCGCACATTGTCTCGAATTGTATAGTGGGTTGCTGGATGGCCAATTTTGTTCTCGACTCATCAACCACTTAGGACCGGACCACCATCCGAGGAATTGAGATTTGTTTGATTGGTGCCACGCGAGTTTTGGCGATGATTAGTAATGTTTTAATATTGCCTGCTGCATCTTCAATACGTAGATAAACTACGGCTGCATACGCCAGCTCAGATGCATTACAAAATGCATGTATTTGGATCGATTTCGTGGTTGAAGAAATGGAAAAATGACGAGGAATTTGGATAGTTTCAAGTTTAGGCAAATTCAATTTTATACCCTTCCATTGTTTACTGACATCTGCCGGGATTTCATCATCCCATTTAATGTTTCGAATCCATAATTTTTGAAAAAGTATCTTCATAGCGTCGTGCTGGAAGTTATGTTGATTACGAATGAAAAAACATCTCTCACAGGATTCCATTGAACACCGAGAGTTTTGATGATCACGGTATCGTCGTCAAAAGTTAACATGTTAATGAATTCTAGATAAAAAATCTGATGAGTTCGATTTCCATTTCCTTAGACAGAAGCCGGCTCCCTCCATGATGTGACATCACAGTTCTTTAAACAAGTTGATCGCGATATTAGGGTTTTCACATCCAGAAAGTAGATCATCGATATAAAAATCTTATTTTAAGATTGTGGCAATTGGCCGAAAATTTTCTTCATTACAATCAGCTAATTTTTGGAGTATCCTGACAGCCAGAAATGGTTCACAAAACATTCCATATGTGACTGAGTCGGTAAGTTTTAATTTCTTTGGTTGGATTGTTTCTCTAGACTATTCTCTGAAAGTCAGTTTCATTCGTTGATATGAGCACCTGCCGATACATTTTTTCGACATCTGCGGAAAAAACGATCGAGTGCTGCCTAAAACGAGTTACAATAGGGATAAGATCATCTTGTAGAGTGGGTCCTGTAAGTAAAATGTCATTAATTGATAAGCCTGAAGAAGATTTACAGGAGCCATCGAAAACGACTCGAAGTTTAGTGGTCGAGCTATCTATCTTTTGAACAGCATGGTGTGGAAGATAAAAATCGTCTTCATCAAGTCTGGCTATTTCATTCTGCGGAATTTCCGTCATATGCCCCAAATTCAAGTATTCGTTCATGAATTTTTTATATTCAACTGCAATCTGAGGGTTTCCAATGAAACGACGTTCCATAGTTATAAGTCGATGCACAGCTGCAGACCTCGTATGTCCCAATTTGCCGTGTGGTGTGATAAATGGCAGTCGTACAATGTATCTTCCAGCTTTGTTCCGTTGGACTGACTGGTTGAAATATGATTCGCACATTTGATCAAATGGCTTGTGTTTCAATGCTGTTGGAGGTTCCTCAAACTCCCAAAACCGTTGAAGGATTTTGTTTACATCATCAACAGTGATATTTGCTGGTACCGACGTGGTTGAAGGGTCATCATGTACTTGAGGCCCTAGAAGAATCCACCCAAAGATGATTTTTTCTGGCTGCATTAAATCGAAAAATAAGTCAACGCCAAATAAAATATCAATTTCTTTTGTAGTGCCGAGATGTGTATCAGCCAGTTCCAGTGAGGGCAATTGTTCCCCAAATAAATTACAATGATCGACTGGATAAAGGGTAAGTAACTTCGGTAAGACGTAAGCGCTGAAATTCAGGCTATTTGACGATGAAAACCTTGACGACGCGTTGATGTTAACTACACGTCGGGTCTTAGCAGCTTGCATATCAGCCATGCCGTTTACAGCGATTGATGATGAATATGAACGTCAAAGTCGCAGGTGCTGAACTAGTTTTTCCGATACGAATGTACCTTGCGGGCCTGAGTCGAGCAATGTATTGGCATAATGTTTATTTCCATTAGAATCACGTATGTAAATGAGAGCGGTCGGTAATGACGCAAGCCGCGGATTTGAAACGATACTTGATTTAATTGTAGAAAACGATATTGTGGTTAAAGTGGCCATGTTTTGAATTTGCGGTGGATCCATTTCGTGCGGTGGTTTTAATTCATTCGGTGAGTTTAATTCTAGATAATTTTGATCACCATTAATAAT
Source organism: Tipula vernalis (assembly GCA_958295665.1). Classification (NCBI taxonomy): domain Eukaryota; kingdom Metazoa; phylum Arthropoda; class Insecta; order Diptera; family Tipulidae; genus Tipula; species Tipula vernalis. Next base: position 321,989,297 of record OY282559.1, read on the forward strand.
TGAATTCGTCGACAGTGTGAGATCATTTTGATGAATGTATGGTGAAGAAGGTTGAACTGGTGTTCGTGAATGCGTATATAATTGAGGCTGTTCAACTGGTTTTGAATAATTCGATGCATAAGGCTTAATGGTTGATTGTTGTTGTTGTGGATAATTAAACTGGTTTTGAAAATTCATTGGTTCGGACCCATGAAGCAATGAATTATGCCGTTTATTGCAGGTAAGTCAATTGGACAAATTAGGGCATTCATTTACTGAATGATTCATGCACTAACAATTTTAACAAGCTCCCGATTGATTGACTAAATTCCGTCTAAGTCTGATATCGAAACTGCGAAATTTCATACAATGAAAGAGATGATGACTTGTATTACAGCATGGGCACAAGGATAAATTTGAATTTAACGTCATTGTTTTGAAGAACGGTTTTGCCCTGGAATGTTGGTTTTGTTGTAAAAATGGTTGGTTTCGTAACCTCCGAGTGTCAATTTCTTCAAAATTTGAAAAAATCGGCAAGTATTGGAAAATCCTTTTCGGTTGTTTTCTTTGACCATAACTGTTTTGTCTCACTATCAGCTTACGTAAATTAATTTGTATCAACCATGGATCTCGATACTCAGCTTCGCTACCCATGGTTCTAATTCCGATTACAATTTCAGCGATTCTCTGTCGTTCGTCGTACAATATCTTCTCAATTAACCAATTTATTTCCAGAGACATAGCAGCAGTCTCATTAGAGATACCTGTATCCAGAGGAGGCATGTTCACAATTAATATGGCATCAGCCTATTTTCCAGGGGACGGTAACGACTCACCTCCGGAAGAAGTACAGAGCTTTATCAATTACTGTACAGCTCATGGGCAGAATTTCATCATTGGTTGTGATGCTAATTCACACCACACAGTCTGGGGTAGCACAAACACCATTACAAGAGGTTAGCAACTTTTTGAATACAGTTCATCAAATAATATTGTTATAAATAATACAGGGAACGAGCCAACCTTTGTGAATGCCATTAGAAGGGAGGTGCTGAACCTTACTATGTCTGACATGGGTACCTTCAGCACAGTCCAAAATTGCTATGTATCGGGGGAAGCATCTTTGTCGGATCATATGTATATAAGATTTGATCTTAGAATCCCCCAAATGACAGAAACTACGGTAAGAACACCGAAATGTACGGACTGGGCAGTCTTTACCAATAAACTAAAAGACAATGTAGTGGGTTAAAAGAACTCTATCGGCTCTGTTGCAGAGCTTGATAGCGTTGCTGATAATCTAATCAGAGCAATAATTGAGCCTATCACTCAAGTTCTCTGGGGTGAAGTTCTCTGTAGACTAAAAGAAAAACAGTGCGTAAGCTCTTTAACCGAGCAAAAATAACAGTTGACTGGGCAGCGTATCGAATTTCCCTCACCCAGTATAATGAGACTCTGAGGAAGAGCAAAAGAGAGAGCTGGAGAACATTTTGCCGGAAGATAGACGAGATTCCGGTAGCTTGCCGACTCCAAAAAGCAGGGATAATAAAAACCTTCTGAGCTCAGTAAGAAGGCTGGACAGGACCTTAACCACATCAAGGGAAGAGATTCTTGAATGTCTGGTGAAGGGACACATTCCGGAGTGCACAATCATTGCGAGTCGGGAGGACCCTGATATAAGCGTTATGCATTCATATCTAGTCCCAAGGGGGGCCTACAAGCGAGCGATGGAAATCATAACCCCTGGAGAGTTGCGCTGGGCTATCAATTCATTTGGTCCCTTTAAGTCTCCAGGAGGGGATGGAATCTATCCTATTTTTCTTCAACGAGACCTGGATGTACTGGAGCCCCACCTAATCAAAATATATAAAGCCAGCTTAAGTCTGGAATAAATCCCCCGAGGACATTAGGTCCTACAGACCTATTAGCCTTACAACATTTATACTTAAAACTATGGAAAAATTATTGGGCCTGTATATCAGACTCAATACAATCCAAAGATGTCCTATAAATCTTAGCCAACATGCTTATCAGGTGGGCAAATCTACACTTCGCAACAAGGAGGCACTATAATGCTCCTTCATTGACATCCAGGATGCCTTCGATAATACTAATTTTGAGGTGATTCGGGAACAAGCTATAGCGAGGGGTATCGACTCCTCAACCATCGGGTTGATAATAAACATGCTCAGAAGCAGGAGAATTTAAGCTTCGATTGGCGAAGCAAGCATCTCAATTGCACCTACCAAGGACTGTCCTCAGGGCGGAGTACTGTCGCCGTTACTCTGGCTCTTGGTAATGGACCACTTGCTCGCTATTTTGAGGAACTCTCGAATATCAATCATTGCCTATGCTGATTATCTGGTGCTGATGGTCAGGGGCAAATTTGAAAGCACAATAGCTAAGCGTATGCAATATGCTCTAAGATTGGTAAACGAGTGGTGGGTTGAAGTGGGCCTTAGCGTCAATCCCAATAAAATAACATGTACTCTCTTTTCAAATCGGAGGAGAATTTTCTTTCCTCCAATAACTATAAACGGGAAAACACTCAAGATGACGTCTGAGGTTAAATATCTAGGGATCATTTTTGACCAAAAAATAACCTGGAACCCCCACTTGAAATAAATCGCAAATAAGGCAAACAAAGCATACTTTGGGTGACAACGTTTGTTTCGTAAAACATGGGGCCTAAACCCACAAATGATAATCTGCCTTTACCTGGCTTTTATATCTTATGCGGCGTTTATATGGTGGCCAAAGACAGAGCAAATAAATGCTCGTTCAACTTTGGACAAAATTCAAAGATTATTATGTTTGGGCGCAACGGAAGCAATTAGGACCTGCCCTACTGCTGCCCTTGAAAGACTGCTGGAACTCTCATTACTCCACATACATGTTTTAAGTCAGGTTAGACTGACTAGTTCGAGACACAATAGCATCCTGTATAAACTAATCATGGCAGACGATATTGCCCAGCTATCAGATATGATATTAATATTGATAATATTATCAGATATGATATGACTACTGACTGCCGAAGGAACTTCACGATTCGGATACCCGAAAGAGACATGGTGAGGAACATAATTTTCTCCTTACCACAGCACGCATCGGTGTGGTACCCGGTTTCAGGCTCTGTGTACCGTTGGGAAAGACCCCTATGGTTTTCCAGGCAGAAACAGTGGCCATCGAGACTAGCGTGCTTCAGTGCCTCAAAAAGAAGTATATAAGAACAGAGATCTGCATAATCTCGGATAGCCAGGCTGTTTTATTAGCCCTAGCAGCTCCGGTGTTCAGCTCTAAACTGACATGGAGCTGCTACAGCAACCTTAGAAGGCTGGGTAGGGACAACAAGGTTACCCTCTTGTAGTCCCCCGACCACTCTAATATAACAGGAAATGAGGCCGCAGACACCTGTGCAAAAAAAAGGTGCGGGTGACATCTTCTACGGCCCCGAGCCTAGCGTTGTCTATTCCAAAGGCCATGTAGCGAGGAGAGTCCTCTTCTGGGAGCAGAGATGTTCTTCTTCACTCTATGAGTCACCTCAGGGAATGGAAGCTCCTAAATTACCAGATTACACACTTACAGGATATAATCAGAATGGATCGATCATCTCTGAAATCCCTCATATGGTACTTGACAGAACGTGGTCCCTTTAACTACCATCTATTCAAAATGGGGGAAACCCCATCAGAGAACTACGGGTTCTGTAATCTGGGAAGAGAAACATCCGAACACTTGCTGTTCGAGTGCAATGCGATCGCCCTAAGAAGAATTAAAACACTCAATGCTTACTTTATTCAGTGGCCTCACGCCGACCCTGTGGATGTGCATGACCTTGTGGCGTTTATCAAGGACCTGGACCTTCATTTCACATAGATTGATTTCTCTATCCTAACACGGGGATGCACAATAGATCTTGCTGGTCGAAGTGCAGGGGGTTTCTCTAACCAACCCACCCTCTTTAAAAAAAAAAAAAAAAAAAAATCTGATACACTAACCGTAGTTTTTATTTTCATTGGTAGGAAAAGTGATTGATGACAATAGACAATGTGAGGCGCAGCCAGTCTCTATATTTCAAAATCTTAAATATTTGAAAATTTAGAACATTTTCGAATGCAGTAATTTGAGAATTATGGATTTTACAATTAATAATTTTTCGTAAATTGGTATGTATTTAGAAATTTCGAATTTTTTAAATTTATGTAGTTAGGAAACTGGCCTAAAATAAGAATCCCAGGAACATAAAACAAATTTAAACAATTGAATAACTGTCGGAAATCGTGAAACTAATAGCAAGTATTTTATAATCATAGGGTGCGGTCAAGAATTCAGACGCTGCGCAGTTTTTGCTGCAAGTCGAACAAAAATTAAGATTTGCAGCCACTGCAACGCATCCTGTCGGATTAAAATGCAGAAAAAAACAAAACTGCGCAGCTATTGTAACCACTTTAAATAGGATGCAAAAACTGCAGAATGTCATTTTCTATTTTTTAACCCTAATTTATTTTCCAATTCAAATAAAATCAAGACGGAGGATGATGTTGATGATGGTCAATATCAATTGTAAGTTATCACAACACATAAAATTCCTTTTTTTTTGAAAAACTAATTCAATCATTAAATTTATTATAATTGTCTCCATTTTTGATCCACAACCAATTAATTACAAAATCTCCTTTCACATAAAATAAAGTGAAAAAATTGCTGTCAAATTACTACCCTGCAAGCTGGCTGCAAGTCGGTTTACAGTACAAATTTTGTGCATACAGGCTGCCTGTCAATTTTTTTGTGCAGCACAGATTGCGCAGCGGCTGAATTCTTGACCACACCCTTAGATATTTGAAAAGTAATAAAATCTAGAAAAAAATTTAAAAAAATCTGAGCATTCAAAAATTTTAAAATTCGATTGCTGAACAATTAAATCTTAGATATTTGAAATGTTTATGGTGGTATTTAGGAATGATCAATATTAAATTTGCAAATTTCAAAAATTTAAAAAAAGTTATTAAAATTAAAAATATTTAAAATTAAAAAATAGATTTGTTTTGCAAATTCTTAATAAAAAATTTGAATTTTTAAAATTTGGAAATTTATTAAATTTAAAACAGAAATCAAGGAAAACTATTATTCAAATGCATAAACAAATACTTTAGTATTGAGAAATATGGAAATTTAGAAATTTTATCAAGCTAGAATAATTGGATTTAGGATAGTGTCTGCACCCGTGCAGATCAACAAATTTTGTCATCTAAAGTTAAAATTAAAATTAATTTCTACAAAGCATTGTAACTAATATAATCTACACGTACAGTAAATGATCTGAAACCAAATGAAATCGAGTAATTAATTTGGTAAATAATTTGCTGTTACGTAAAACACTAAAATTATTCTTAAAATAATTTAATGCTACCATCTATTGTCGAAAACTGTAACAATGAATATTTAGCTGCGAAAATAAAATCGTTTACGACCAGCGTTTTTGTTAATTGATTATTCAAGAAAGGGCTTTTGCTAATACGTAAAGATACAGATACCGCAGAAAGTTGTTTGAGGAAAATACACCAGCCATCCACCATTACCATACAGTCCACCGTCATTCATTGGTCCTTCGAGCCGGATCGAACAACCATCAAAAGGAAAATTTTCCACAATTAACAAAGCGCGGAACGCCATCTTAAACCTTAAGTACGTATCATTTTTATACATAAATTAATGCATAAGTCGTGTATTGTACTTTCGTTAGTAAGATAGAAAATCCATATTATTAAATCCTCCAATAAGGAAGCGCTTAAAAAACGAAGATCAATCATTAAAGGTCAATTGACAAAAATTTCAACCTTTACAGAAGCTATTACGGCTAACCAATTCTCTGTGGACCGATTTTACAAGATGCGAAGTAATTATGTTAGAATTAGACGCCGATTTGGTATCACAATCAGGAGATTTTGATGAAAAATATTACCAAGCGGTTTCCTTGTTAAATGCCGCTATTCGCCGTTTTCATACGGCAACTCAATTGAATATCAGTCAACCAGGTGAAAGTTCAATTAATTGTCATTCGCCATCTGAAGCTAAATTACCACGCCTGAATATACCGTTATTTCAAGGTGACTTAAAGGAATGGCAAAGTTTTTTTTTACCTTTTCAATAGCACCGTACATGAAAAAGTATCACACGGGGCCGCTCAAAAGCTGCAATATTTAAAAGGCTTATTGAAGGGTGAACCGCTCGGTTTAATTAAACATTTGTCAATTACCGATGCTAATTACATTGAGGAGTACCAAATCCTTTATAAGCGATATGACAAAAAAGAAGGCGACAATCAATTGATATATCGAAACATTTGTAAAACAACCGATTATTACACGTTTAAATTCCTCTAAAATTCGAAAATTAGCTGATACCTCTGGGGGAATTATTAGAGGGCTCAAAGCTACATAATCGCTGAAAAGTTAGATGATGATAGCAGGCAGTTCTGGCAACACGATTCATCAAAAATTGAGCACCCTACTCTTCAAAATTAAATTGATTGTCTCTATACCAGGGCAGATACCATTTAAAGGATAAAGGAAACCGTATGTAGGCCGTCATCTCGAACAACTCTGGCCCTAAGATACTCTCCTGGTACCTCCATCAATACCGGTAAAAATTCAAATTGCCCGCTGTGTCACGTAGAGCACATGTTGTATTTATGCCCGATATTTAAGGACATGAACATTGCCGATAGGAGAGAATTCGTCAGGGAGAATTCACGCTAATATAATTACCTAAGGGATAACTACAGATGTTAGCCTGTAGATTTAAGGGTTCGTGTCAAATTTGCACAAATTGACATAATAGTATTCTTCATGTACCAGACACCTCAAAGCCAAACCAAACAGTTTCCGGCTAGTACTGTCCAAACTCCGACAAACACACCAATTAATTTGTCTTCATCCTCACCAATGGCAACCAACGCACCATCAACTACCAAGTCAACAACGAATGTATCACCACCCAACGAACTTGAGTCTGGCACCCAGTCTCACACTACCGCTGCTATTCATAAAGCTCGTTTACCAATTACTAACGAACTTGAATCAAACAGACCTAAATTTCAATCACTACTTCCAACGGCTCTAGTCCATGTTCGCGATTCCTGTGGAAAGCTGCATCTGTACCGAGCTTTATTAGACTCAGGGTCCCAGGCATCATTTGTTACCGAAGCCTGTGTTCAACAACTATCCTTACCTGCCGGCAAGAAACAAACATTTCTATTATCGCTTTGGTAGGTACTAAAGCTGGCACCGCACGTTCATCAGCTGTTCTCGAGGTTTCATTGATATTTAAAACAAATAACCGAATCCAAGTTCATGCGCTAATACTGCCCAAAATTACCGCAGTATTTCCGCCAGTAAACCTAAACCCAAAGTTCATGGACCAGTTAAAAACGCTTCAGTTAGCCGATCCAGTATTTCATGAGTCAAATACTCTAGATTTTCTACTAGGAGTATATCACTTTTTTAATATTTTGACAGAAGGAAAAATCTACCAAGGTCAAAATACACCTATCGCACAAAATAGTATTTTCTGTTGGATAATTGCCGGCACTGCTCAATCCATTGAAAATCAGAGTTTATTTAGTATCAGTTTTAGCACTGAACTACAAATAGATCGATCACTTTGCCAGTTCTGGGAGATGGAACAAATTCCGCCAAATAAATACTTAACCGAGGAAGAACAATTGTGCGAAACTCATTTTAAAACAACTCATCAACAAAGCAACAACGATAGATTTCTAGTTCACCTACCATTTAAGCAACCCAAAAAAGAACCGGGAAACTCAAGGGAAATGGCAATCCGGTGGTTGTACGCTATGGCAAACAAGTTTCGCACCCTCCGAACCTTAAACCGGAATACGTGGAGTTTATGCAAGAATACGTCACCCTGGGCTACATGGAAGGCATATTTCACACCAACTTGAATGTCAACCCAAGTCTTCATTTTATATGCCACATCATATGCAGTAATTACCAGTGACATAGAGAAAATGTACCACCAAATAATAATTGCACTGAAAGACACCGATTTTCAAAAAATTGTTTGGAGGGAGGGTCAAGAGCTACCAATTGAAGACTTTAGGCTGCTGACTGTTACCTACGGGACAGCCTCGGCACCTTATTTAGCAACAAAGACAGTGGCAATGATTGCCGATGAAAATATCACCAAAATTCCAGCAGCGTCAAAAATCATTAAAAATGACCTATTTATCGACGACCTGATGTCGGGGGCGAATACCGAATTACAGACTCAAAATATGGAGATTTTGAGACTAGCCGGCTTCAACTTGAGGAAGTGGACTTCAAATTGCGTTTCATTGCTCAAAAATATTCCTGCAACTAAGCAAGAACTGTCCCCGATTAAAATAACTGATGGAACACGCACAGTAAAGTTAATAGGTTTGGAATGGTGCCTAAGAAATGATTACTTTCATTTTAAGGTTTCGATTAACCAAGAAGTTACCAACACCACACGAAAATTTTTGTCAGAAGCCTCCAAAATTTTCGACCCGCTCGGTTATCTGTCTCCATGCACCATTATGATCAAAACATTGTTTCAATCACTATGGCTGTTAAATTTACAATGGGATGACCCCTTACCCGCACACATAGCAAAGAGATGGAATGAACTCAGATGCGATTTGTTTGACACTGCCCCGTTGGCATTTTACAGGAAATACATAGTTTCAGCTACACGGATTCTCGGATTCATCAGAATATGCTTATTCTGCTGTCGTATACAGCAGAACCGAAAACAAAGATGGCACTTTCCATACCAATATAGTTTGCGCAAAAACCAGAGTTGCGCCAATCAAATACATATCCATTCCGTGGTTGGAACTGTGTGGTGCGCTTCTGCTACCTCGATTACTCAAAACCGTGGTAGAGTCACTTTAATCTGAAGAGAGTATTGATGTTTATATTTGGACCGATTCAATGAATGTATTGTGGTGGCTGTCGTCGCATCCACGATCTTGGAAAAGTTTTGTCGCTAATCGTACTGCAGAGATTTTGGAATCTACCGTGGGTTATTACTATCCATGTTGCGGAATTTTGACCTTTGGTGGAATGGACCAACATGGCTCCAAAAAGGTCTAAAATTCTGGCCAAATCAAACTCAACTATTTCGCACCAAACTATTTACCAACGTAGAGAAACCGGAGAAGATAAAACTCATGCAGGCGATCATGCCAAATTCATTCCTGGAAGAATTATCACAAAAGTACTCAAAATTTTCAAAGTTAGCGAGAATAATTGCTTTCTTATTGCAATTTCATAACAATCTATTAAGGTCTATGTATAAAGAACCAAAATCCATATTGTTGTCACCCGACCTTTATAACCAAGCTACCAATATAATTTTCAAGTGGGTTGAGACTGATTGTTTTACTATGGAAATTGAGTGCATCGAAAACCACAAACCACTTCCGAAACACAGTAAATTGCTCGCACTAAACCCTGTTTTGGACAACCATGGCGTATTGCGAGTTGGATGCAGAATCAAACACGCAAAAGTCGAATATGATCAAAAATGTCCAATCATATTACCCGCAAAGCACCTAATTACTGAGTTGTTTGTAGACGAGATACACTTGAAATATTTACACGCAGCACAGTCGTTGACATAGAAACCATAGTTTTGTACAATATTCGAGGAGAGACTGAAATTAATTGGATTTTGTTTTGTATTTGTCGTGCAGTTCGCCTTGGGCCATTATGTATGGTGTGTGTGCAGGCGGCGGGAGACAACCTAAGCACATTCGTGTTCCAAAGTGCAACGGCACGTGTAGCTGGAATTTGGTGAGGCGCTACAGGACTCCCCCGCAAGTGATTTCCCCCTTCCTGGATAATGTGATTGGTTTCAGTTTGTCTATGTGTTCCAAAGCCTTATATTTTATCAGTCTAACGGTGAAATAGCTCGATTGAAATGTCTTATTCGTAAGATCAATAATCGAGATGATGTGTAAAAACAGTGGAAAGGGAGGAGGATGTAACCGTTATGTGGTCGGTTGATGATTGTGTCAGCATAGGTAAATTCAATGAATTTACGTAAAGGAGGATGTTCGTCGAAGCCTACACCTGCTGGTCCATTAACGTCGAAAATAGCTAAATGTCACAAATAAAATCGGCAAGCCATTTTGTTTAAGCTGCCAAAGTTATCGTGTCGTTTTTCTAAAATATTTGCTTCAATTTCTTGGGCTGCGAATTTGGCATGTTTTGTACAAGCCACTGAAGATTATTCCAACATTGAAGTAACGCCGCCACATCAAAGGAAGAGCTTAATTAAACGATAATATTTATAATCACTACTTGCTTCGAATTTTAGATTCATTTCTTGGGAAATTAAATGCTTTCAGTTTTATCAGATTGTTCAGAGTCCCAAAAATCTTATTTTCTGTTACTGCGTAACAATGAAATCGAACCCAAATTTATTATCGGGAAAAAAGGGCGCTATTCTACGAATAGAGTATTCTACTGGATGATCGCTGCCATATTACGTTTTATGAGAGAAGGAACAAGTCAACAAGGAATGGGGCAGGACTATTTGAACGGTTCCTTCGTTTGGAACCTCAGATACAATCGAAAAATTATGAAACAGGAGTGGAGACTAGATAATTCTTTATGGCCTCTAGGTAATTACTTATATATTGTAGTAATTATAAATTTCTATCATTATCGAATGTTTAGGTGACTCCGGATATTCATTGGAGCCACAGATGATGTCTCCCTACAGAAAATCAACGGAAGGCTCAGCTGAATCGTGATTTAATACAGGATACAGCGCATGCTGAAACACGTTCCACAATCTAACGCGTATTTGGTATATTAAATGGTCGTTGGAGAAGTTTGTTGAAGCTGAACATTTTGTTTTATGACATTTTTTGCGAGCCATTTGAATAAAACAAAATAAAAATTAATTAAAAAGAAGCGGAAAAATAATGAACAAGAAATGCACATATTTTAAATAAAATTGCTGGCGTTGGCGATGAAGATCATGGTTGCTGTCCATGGTGGTCATGATGATGATTGTGATGATGGTGTTTATGCTGTCGCATCGGTGGTGGCCATGATGATGAAGGCGATGACAATTACGAAAGCGGTGGCAACGGCGATATTATTATGCCGGCTGGCGATAATATTCCCTGGTGGTGATGATGACGGTGACTGTGATGGTGTTGGTGCTATTGCTCTTTATAATGGTTTCCCTGTTGCTGACTGTTATGAACTTGTGAGTTGATTTCATATTTTACTGTGTGACATGGCCCCTTGCAGTGTGACTACTGGTACAGTGGCGAGCAAAATGGACGAGTAAATAGGGAATTCTGTTTTTTCAGTATTACACTTTTATAAAGGCAAATAAAGAAGAATTAGTTTATGCGTTTTAATATTTAAAATATATTTTAAAAGTTTAATAACAAAATATTAGCAATTAATTTAAATTAAAACTATTCTTCCAATTTTGCACGGATCCATTTTGGGGTATAACAACAGTTAATTAGTATTTTTTCCATAATCCTTTATTCGCAATTACGCTTGATACTCTTCTTGGCGTACTTTCTATCAAATACTCAATTATAGAGGATGGAATTTTTAACCGTTTAGTGCTTATTCGGTCCCATAGCTCTCGATTCTTAATCTCGAAAGCGCCTTTCAAAAATTACCCGCAATTTCTCTATCGGATTTAAATCCGGGCTTTTTGATGGGCATTTTAACATTGTAAAATTTTGTTCATTCCACCATTATTGCACGATTTTGGCAGTGAGTTTGGGATCACCGTCTTGTTGAAAAATTCTTTCGTCGATGAGGTCGACACATTTTCTTTTAAAATGGCCAAATACATTTCCTTGCTCATTATTTCAGATATCGTTACTAAAGGACCAAAGTTCCACCAAGTAAAACAGCCCCAAACCGTTAAACTTCATCCACTATATTTTACCGTTTCTTTGGCTTGGTGCTTCTGTAATTTAGTGCCAAGTCCGGCCCAATAGTATTTTTTTCCATCTGATTGGAAACAGTTGGTTCTGGTTTCACCTAAGCCATTAATTCGTTTCCAATCTTTCGCTTACCATTTTGTTTATGGTTTTAGCTGCCTCTAAAGGTGTTTTAACTCTTTTCAGACGAGCTTTTCGGTTGAACAATAATTTGCGCCGTCCTTTCTGATCCTGCGTTACCCAATACCATTTTTTGATAAAATAATTGCACAGTTGTAGGTATAATATTACACCAACTAGCAATTTTTCGTTAGGAAGGCCCCTTTGATTTGATCAAATTCGTTAGTCCCGTGGGTATTTTTTTCATAACTAAAACTTTATAAAAAATCGACTAGTTCTGTTCAACGATTGAATAACGAATGAATAATATCTCTAAATAGCATGTAGCAAAATAATATTGCATAACTGTAAAATTGTAAGCGGTAATTTAAAATTTACAAAACGGAGATAAGTTAAATAAATAACGGTTAATTTTGTTATTGAAGGATTTTCTAGTGAACTATAAATTAAAACGCATAAAGTAGTTCTTTCTTATTTGCCTTCATAAAACCGTAGTATTGACAAAAATATAATTCCCTATTTATTCGTCCATTTGTGCTCACCACTGTAGGTGTGTTACTGTTTGTATGACATATGTGTGTTTGTGTTTAGCGCGTACGTATGTTTGCAAACAAAACAAAAAATGTTACACGTGGCCGATTTTAAATATTAATGTACGTACCTTTTGCTTGGTACGGTATTCCGTACCAAGCTTCCTTTATTTCTAGCTGTGAACTCGTGGATGCGTGTTGCAAAACGTTTATGCTATGGCCTATAGTTATTTATTTTATTTTTGATTAATTAATTTTATAATTTTATTTTAATATTTATTAATCAACACGTGTCCACGCGGTACCATGGACTGTGTATAAACGACGTAGACACCCAATGCGGTTTTGTGTTGGAATGTGCGACGCCATGAAACATATTTTCAACAATTTCAATATAACTAATGTTTAATATGTTCTGTATAATGTTTAAGATGAATTTGGAAAATATTGAGGTGAAATGAAATTTTTCACGTAAAAGTCATGAAACTTACACGATTCTGTTTTTATTTACACATTTTTCACTGCGTATTTACTTTCATGTACGATAAATGTGAAGCTAAATTTTGACTTTTCACCATTAGTGTAGTTATCCTTAACCGTCACTCAAACCATTTAGTAAAGTTTCCAATTTAGGAAATTCTATTTCTTAAAAATATCTCGCTTCCAATAACTAATTAGAAACTTTTACTCAATGATTTATAAATAATTTTGGGGTATTAACGTATGGAAGACGAAAACCAAAATCTTCCGCAAAAGTAAGGGATTTATTGGCATAGTGGCGTTGATTTTTAAATGGAAAGTGGAATTAAACGGTTTATTTAAAAAATGATTTTAATTAAAACGTTGCCTTAACAATTTGTAACAGTTTTTAATTGAAACATTAGGTTATTCGAGAATTAGCCAGATAGATAATAATTTTATGAAGAGGAGAAATAACATTTTAAAATTCGGTAATACCACGTATGCATGGTTGATTCCTATATAGCCCGATGAGAATTTCTCATTTTCACAAAGTTTTTATTATACGAGAGAATTTGGTGCATTTAAAATTATTTTCAAAATTATTAAACTAAGTAGGTGATATACCCGAATATATAATTTTACGAGATAATTAGCCTTATCCCTAAATTTATTTATCATAAATAATTAAAATAATTGTAAAAGCCATAATAACACTAATATTCCGGTCTATTGATTTTATAAAATCAGTCTGTATTGCATTACTCGTACATATATTTTTATATGTACATGTGTACATATATCAGCGTTTATTGTAAATGAAAATATCGATTTAAAACATTTTTTTATGCTTCACGTTTATTATTTTATTATTAAATATTAATTAAATTTTAAAATAAAATGAAAAACAAAAATCGGAATAATTAATTAAAATTGGTTATTTGAATAAATTTCATATTTTGCTTAGTGCTTTGTATTGTCGTGATTATTAGTTGTACTACATCAGTTTTTTGTTCATTTTCGTAAATCTTTTCCAAAATATTTGGGTTAGAATAAAGTACTTAGTTGGAGTTAAACTAACGCCAAAGTTTTTTTTTTTTTTGGTAACTTTTTCTAGTGTAAGCTTGTGCTTTTAATTAGTAATTATTAAGAATTTAATTTGTCAAATAAAAGGTCATGATTTGTTTCTTGCTAATATTGAAAATTGTTCGAAGTTACTTGATAGTACTTGATGACACTGTATTTTAATGGCTACTGCGATCTGTTCAATGTTAATGTTAGGCAGGTACCCAGGTAACGCATTTGTGATGATGGGTGGATTAGAAGAGGTATTGTAGGCTACCTCGGAAGTGGTGCAGCGTTTCGGATTACCAGCATACCAAATCATCAGCGTGGGACATGGACTTCTTGCTGTTTTAACTTCAGTTCTGGTTAAGGTTAGTAGCACTTCATTAAGGATACAATTAAATATTTGTCGAGATATGGTGCATCCCTGCTTGATTTGTTTGTTTTTATCGACCTTCTCTGCACACAAATTAAACCACTTAACGGATGTGCGTCTCCATAAGTAGATTTTGATTAAACAGTTCACTAGATGGTTTATTCTAATAGTCCTGTGACGCTGTATCTAGATTTACGGTGTTGAATGTGTTTTCCAGATCGAGTCAAACAAATTAGACTCTAGCTCGTCAATCTTCATCGAGAACCCGACGAATGGTGAATAGGAGGTCATCGGTTGATTGGTTAGCCAGGACTGCGGCTTGCTAGAAAACTGGTTGGTTCAGAGATGGTCGTCTAATTTGTCGAACAGAAATTTAGCGAATAAATTTTATCCAATATTACGAGCGTGGCCATTCGTTATAGTAGCTAGTGGACAAAGTACTTTTGGCCTTAGATATAGGAATGGTTTCGACCTATTCAGGTTATGGGTCATTATTTGTCAAGACCATCTCTGCAACCTGTAGTGACCGTTGGATCATTGGTGGCGAAAGGCGTGATTATGATTTTTTCGGCCGTCCTTCACGGAGGTCGGTTCTAATACTTAAGGCGCACTTGCGATGGCTCAATAGGGATGATAACATTTTCTAGAAATATAATCTGGATTGGACAAAATCTGGGAAATCTTTTTAAAAATTTCAAAACAGAAAATCTCAAAATGGGCAAACGGATGTTAGGCCTCTGATACAAATTCTTATTTTTTTGAAATAAAACAGATTATAAATGATTCAGGAGAGGAAGTGGGTCAAATTAAAGAAATTTATAGATTGAAAAACATGAAGAAAATAAAAATGACAATTGGCCCCGTAAGATGATAAATATGAAATCTCATCATTATTTTCAAGAAAAGATATTTTTGCGACATTTTAAATGCCTTTCCGCCATTTATTCGCAATCCGAAGAAGTTAGTGGTAATTTTCCTTAAAAATCCTTTATACAACACTCTCTTTTGTGATAAAATAAATAATTTAGTTATTTTAAATTTGCACAATATTTTACAGTATGTCCCATAAGCAAGTATCTCAATTAATTCTTTCTGTTTAACCTTTACCATAATGTGGCAGATAAAATTATTCTATTCACTCTATTACCTTTCCTGCGATAACGAGAGACTGAAGTGGAAATATGGATGACTTACCTGGAAGCGAATTAGATAGAGCCATTTCTGAGAAGAACAATAAGGTCATTTTGAAGTTGTTCGAGAAAAATTCAACAATAAACTTTGCCGAAAGTTTGGGCAAAACAAAAACTATGTGCGAACTGTGTTGAAGTGTCAATCAAGACAAATCGAAGAAGGCTTGGAGAATCATTAATAATATGTGCACACAGTATAAATCTTTGTTGATAGAGCGGCACAACGAAAAGAGGCTGACCTGGACTAACGAAACTGGGGTCTTATGAAGACAAATCTTAGCGGAGAAAGAATAACACCCACATAGCGTTTTCAACAACATTTGGAAAGACTTTACTCCAGAATATGCGGCCAAATTAAGTGAAAGTTAATTAATTTAATTTTTATTGTTTTCTTTGAGATACTTTCTTCGGGAACATACTTTTCAAGATTTTGTTTCTAGAGATTTTGCCTCGCCGAGTGGTGAGAAATTTGTTTTCCTCTGAGACTCTCTGAATCAGGGCCTTTATGATGAGCATTTCAGGTTTGTCATTGTGTGATAGTTTTGTCTTGTCGAATATTTGGGTAAATGGTATTCATGGTGTGATTATACCATAAAATACTTATCATCTTCTAAATAATGGAAGATGTCTTTCTTATGTTGTTTGAGTGGATGGATGGAGTAGTTACTTCGTTTGATGGTGATTATGATGTATGTCTAGCTTAAATTAAGTCAAACGGCTGTGTTTTTTTTTGGATTTTTTTATTTATAAATAATGTTTAAATTTTATATATTTAAGATTTTTAGTGTGCTCATGTTCTGTGTTAACAAAATTGAAATGGTGAAAAGACATGCTGAGTTTCCTAAATGGTTTAGAATAAAATATGAAAATTAAATTCGTAGTTCTAAGGTTTGTATTTACAAGGTGAGTACATGTGGTGTTCCAAATAATATTAATAATAGGAAGGAAAGAATGCTAATAAAATGGTTAATAATAATTGGTCCGGCAATAAGTTTTGATGGTTAGTCATCTTGAGTAATTCGTTAGGTTTAATTTAATTAATTATAAATAAAAATTTTCCATTCCTTCATCCCTTCAATTTTTCCTTCTCATTTATGCTTTTATTTATGGCGTATTCAACAAAAATATATGTATCAGATTGTTTCGCGAGTCCATTTATTCTGTATGATTGAGAAATATGTTGGACTGCCATGGAATACTCTATAGGTACCAGGTGATTTTTTTAACCTGATACACTCAAATATCTCGGAAAATAAGCACTCTAAGAAAAAAATGGTTAAGATCGAAATTTAATTATTCCGTGGGAAAAATACATTAGTGTTAAAATTAGTACCCACCCCTCCTCCTTGTAGGTGGGGCAGGAGGTAACTTTGAAACTAAAATATGAACCCCTATTTTTGATTGCAGGTTCGGATTCTACGGCTAAAAATACGTAGGATTTGACTGAAACATTTTTTTCGATTGAAAGATGATGAGGCGAGGGGCTCATGTAAAGCAAGCACTTTTTTCCCAGTTATTCGAAGTTTGCAAAATGAATACATTTTTTGACGACCAATTGCGAGTATTTAGAACAAATGAAACGGTGGTATTTTTATTGAAGACGTATTACAGAATCGTTTGCATAGGTTCTCAGTAGGAGAAATCCGTTAAAACTTAACTTGCTAAACAAAATAAAAATTGCTCCTTTATAACTTACGATAAATGTCCAAATATCTATTATTTTGCTTTTCTTTGGCTTGTGACTAAAGTATCCTCCAAAAATCTCAAAACTCAACCTAAAGTGTCAATAACCTTGTCTCAAAAAGGTCGAGTAGAACGAAACAGCATCCAGCCCAACATTAAGCAACTCAACACTTTATAGCCAATTAAGAATATATCGCAAAGAATAGTAGATATGTGTTCACGGCTCTGAGTTGTTGTTTTTAATGTGTTAGTTATTTGTGGCAAACTGGTTCACACGACCTTCAATGACTGACTTTCATGTTGTGAAATTCACTAAAGGGTTTAAGTGAATTTTTCGCAATGGCAGGTAACTTGGGAAATGAATGCTATATAAATATTTAAGACATTCATGCACAGTTGCTTAGAGCCAACAACCAGTTAAATCATATTACCTCGGTTTTTATGAAATTGCTGTTTCCTTCATAACTGTTGTCGCAGCATAAATATGGGTAATAAAAACAAACGCTAGATATTAGTTATTATTATTATTAGTAATTAAGAAATTATTTTAATTATTCAATTACGCCAGCTTATTATTATTAAACATAAAATTTCGTATTGCATTAGTCTGGTGCGCCCTGTAGTTGTAATTTAACTTAAAGAAAAAGAAAGAAAACAAAAATGTATTAACAATTTGATCAATCTATATTAAGCAAAAAAGATACTTATCTTATTGTAACCAAAGATGACCGGTTCTAAAACTAAAGGAATAATTTAGTATAAATCAATAATTAATTAAAAATCTAAATAAAATGTAATAATTCTCTTACCAAAATTGTTATGTCAAATAATATGTCAACATTAAAATTCACTTTAACGTTCAGCGCTGTCATCTGGCAGAATATTTAAAAACTACTAATTATTTAGCAAATTTGACTAGTATTGTATTCTTGTATTCATGTATTTTAAATTATAGAAAATTGCTATATTCCTAAAGATTTTGAGAAGATCAGTTTTTGAGTAGCCGCTGTCAAATACAGAACAAAATATTAAAATAAAGTACATAAAGTAAAATTAAAATTAGTATTTTTTAAGATTAATTAAAAATTATAAGATAAAATAAAAGATAAAATAAAATTGATGTTTCAAGATCCGAAGAAATTTTAATTGCATCCGAAGAAAGAAAATTAAGCAACAGAAGAATTTGAAGACATCAGTTGGTAAAAATATTTGAGATATCGCAACTACACCAATTTTATCCGAAGTTTACATGGTCCTTCGAGCCGGATGGCAGCAGCTACTAAATTACTCAACCTTAGAAGACACAGCTAAGTATAAAAAAAATTATTTTTTTTTTACTATTATCGGCCATTTTGAAAAATAAAAAATTTCACCACGCGGTTAATATTTATCTAAAATTTATTGAGAAGTGAATCTTAAGTGCTGTGATAGTGTGCAAGCTGTTGTTTAGTGTTAATTAAACTAACATAATAAATTTGAATTCAAGCGAGATTTATCGTCCGGTTGGTATCCTTAGTTGATTTGTAGGTTCTGTCGACATAAAACATTCACGTGGTATTTTCAATCATCATCAATATGGCTGAAGCCAAATCACTACTGAAGACACTGGAAAGCGTGCAGCAGTCAATCGTAAATATTAAGGAATTTGCCGAGAAAAATGCGTCAAAACCTGATATCAATCCTGAAGACGTCTACCAAAGAATTAATCGCTTGGAAAGCATGCTAAGCAAATATTTGGAAATGGAAAATAAATTATTTCAGTATGACGCATCACAACCATCAAAATATCAAGAAATGGAAGAATTGTATTATTTAGCAATGAGTTGTCTCAACAAAATGGTGCCAAAAGGTTGCCAGTCTGTACAATTTCATACCACTAACACGGCATTTGATAGTTCAGATTACCACAATGCTGGCATGTTCCAACGGGGTCAATCGTGTGAAATTAAATTACCAAAAATTATAGTGCCACAATTCTCAGGTAATTACACCGAATGGCAATCATTTATCGAATTATTCAATAAACAAATCCATGAACGGGAAGGTCTATCGGACGCACAAAGGCTCCAATATCTTAAGTGTTATTTAAAGGGTGAGGCACAATCGCTAATCATGCATATGTCAATCTCGGATGCAAATTACCATGAGGCATTGTCAAAATTAAAGGGTCGTTACGACAAAAGACGTTATACCATAAACGCATTCATTCAAACATTCATGGATCAACCAGTCATTCAACAATCTAACGTAAGTTCAATAAAGAAACTGTATGACGTTTCAGATGGAGTAATCAGAGGAATGAAGTCATTGGGAACAGAAGCAGAAAGCCGCGATCCCTGGCTGATTTATGTCTTACTAAACAAGCTAGACATCGAATCCAGAATTCTTTGGGCACAAGAAACCAAAAATATTGAGTGTCCAACAATAAGCAGATTATTTGAATTTCTTGCAGAAAGAATTGATACGCTCGAAACATTTGGAATGAGCAAAAGGTTGCCAGTTTCATCTAAACCACAAGCAATAAAATCACTTGTCACTGCTGTCGTTTATACAAAATGTTCATTATGCAAAGGAGAAGAAACTCATAAATTGCATGAATGCAAAATATTCAAAGCAATGAAACATAGCGAACGGTTACAATATGTAAAGGAATCGCATAGATGCTTCAATTGTCTTAATAGCAATCACTCGGTCTACGAATGTAGATTTAAATCAAGATGTCAGACGTGCCACCGCAAGCATCACACATTGTTGCATGTAAGTTCACCTGCCACAACCGAGGCGAAACAAGAATCAATCGAGACAATCAAAAATGAAGCCAATAAGTCAAATGTAGCCGTTCCAAATTCTGTTAATATGCATGTGACAACGAGTTCCGAAGCAAATCTATATAAATCAAATTGTCTAAGTGTTGCACGTCAAATTCCAAATGCAATATTGCCCACAGCCATTGTAAAACTTCGCGATCGGCATGGCAACTTACATACATTCCGAGCTTTATTAGATTCTGGATCAGAGTCAAACTTCATTACTGAAAAATGTATCAACAAACTGCAGCTATCTAGAACCAAAAATTCAATAATTATTAAAGGTCTTGGACAATCAGATATTGGTAGAACGAAGGGAGCTGTGGAAGTTGAAGTATCGAACTTGGCAGAAACGTATAAAACAAAAGCATGGTCGTATGTGGTACCCAGAATTTCGTCTATTTCAACAAAGAATTATGCAAATCAACATGATATTGATAAGATTAATCAAAAATTATTGGCTGACCCAAGGCTATTTGAATCCGGAGATATTGATATGCTGTTTGGAGTAAATATATTTTTTGATTGTTTAGATTTAGATTGCACAAAGAAGATAGACTTTGAGAATTTATCCGCTTATAACACCAAGTTTGGATGGATAATAATTAGAAAACCCAATGAAGATGACAGAGTAAGTTCGGAGACATTCAACACCATGGTAGATGTGGACACCACATTGAGGCAATTTTGGGAGCTGGAGAACGTGCCTAATGCTAGCGAGTCAACGCCCGAAGAAGATGAATGTGAAAGATTGTTTCAAAATACTACTATTCGAAGTAAGGATGGTAAATTTGTGGTTCGTCTTCCCTTCAAGGAAGGTTTAGAAAACTTGGGTTCATCCTATAATATCGCGTTGCAGCGTCTGAAATCAGTGGAACACCGATGCATCAAAGACAAATTTTTCAAGCAACTATATCACAATTTCATGGAGGAGTACAAAGCCCTCGGTCATATGACTTTGATCGGTGAGTCGAATACACAAAACTATTACATGCCACATCACGGAGTAATAAAGGAAAGTACAACAACCAAATTACGTGTGGTGTTCGACGCCAGTGCTAAATCTTCATCTAACACGTCATTAAATGAATTGTTAGTGGTTGGACCAAATTTTCAGTCGTCATTAGCAGACATTTTGTTAAGGTTTCGGCAACATAAATATGTTTTAACGGGAGACATCGAGAAAATGTATCGTATGGTGTGGATTCATCCAGAAGATGCGAGAGTTCAACGAATTTTATGGCGAACAGAATCTACAATGATACCAAAGGAATATCGTCTGAATACCGTGACCTATGGAACTGCCTCAGCGGCATATCTCGCTACGAGAAGTTTAAAGGAAGTATCCCTAAGGTTTGAGAATCCAAATGGTGACGTGGCTAATGTGCTGCTAAAGGACGTCTATGTAGATGACGTAATGACCGGTTCATCAAGTATTAATCACTTGCTCAAAATGAAGAATGAAATCATCTCAAATTTAAAGATGTACGGCTTCAACCTACGCAAATTACGTTCTAATGTACGTGACATTATCATTTCAAATCATCCAAATTTAGAATCTGTGGTTGAGGGAGCAGAAAAGGAGATATCTGAATCACGTGAAGAAAATAAAGTTCTTGGTATGATGTGGGACTCAGTAACAGATATATTCAGCTATCAGTTTCATCCCAATGATTTGTCGGTGCATACCAAGAGAAGTCTGCTTTCAGAATCCAGCAAAGTCTTCGATCCGTTAGGCTTGCTCACCCCAATAACTATAAAAATCAAGATTTTATTTCAAAAACTTTGGCTTTCACCAATGAAGTGGGATGATGAACTGCAAGACGAGGTTAAATCAGAATGGCTAAAAATCAGAAATAGCTTCAATAATATAAATTCAATTAAGATCCCGAGGTGGCTGAAAACCAACAGTGAGTGCACATTACAAGGGTTTAGTGATGCAAGTGAGGCAGCTTATGGCGCGTGTATCTATGCGGTAACAGATGAGGAAGGCATTGCAGTATCAAGATTGATTGTAGCCAAGGCAAGGGTTGCTCCCATTAAACAAGCAAGCTTACCACGATTGGAGCTACAAGCAGCATTGTTACTGGCCAAACTAATGTCATGGGTTCAGCGCACGCTAACGATCAATGTAAAGAAAGTTGAATTATGGACAGATAGCAAAATAGTTCTAGACTGGTTATCATCACATCCTCGACGCTGGAAAACTTTCATTGCTAATCGGACATCAGAAATTTTGGACACATATAAATTCAAACGAGAATGTTGGAACCACGTTAGATCCGAGCATAACCCAGCAGATTGCGCATCGAGGGGGATTTTCTTGGAACAACTGGAAAATCATCATTTGTGGTGGTCCGGTCCGCATTGGTTAACGTCAGGAGAAATTTATCAGAGGAAAAAAGAATCAACTCTAAAAATCCCACCTCAAGAAGAAGAAAACATAATAAGTTTAACCTGTGCTGCAGTCCCGGATGTTCTTAAATCATTAATCGAAAGGCATTCCAGTTTCTATAGAGCATGCCAAGCATTAGCCAACGCAATTAAATATATCGAAAAATTAAAGGCAAGGATTCATCCAGAACTGAGTAACCAACACAACCCAAAGATTCTACCAAGAGACATTCGAGCGGCTGAAGTAATTTTGTTTAAATATATCCAAAGAATCGAATTTGCTGACGAGTATGAAGCATTGAAGAAAAATCAATTAGTCCCAAGTAAAAGTAGATTACGTAATCTGCATCCTTTTATTCATCAAGACGGGCTCATGAGAGTTGGTGGTCGAATCGAGAAGTCACTCTCAAGCTTCACAGTAAAGCATCCAATCATTTTGCCAAGATCGCAATTATCCAAATCTTTAGTATCAGATTATCATCGTTCATTCAGTCACGCAGGGATTATGTTATGTTTGGCAATGGTTAGGCGAAAATTTTGGATTATCAACTGTAAGGATGTAGTACGTGCTGTAATCAGGAAATGTATAAACTGTATAAGAATGTATCCAAAATGTGAGCAACAATTGATGGGTACACTACCAACCTCCAGAGTCCAATATGAGTACGCCTTTGCGAATGTGGGAATAGATTACTGCGGTCCATTCAAAATACACTTATTAAGAAAACGAGGTTCATCACCACACAAAGCATATGTTTGCCTCCGTATGCATGGCTACTAAGGCCGTTCATATCGAAGTCGTCATCGATCTAACCACAGAAAGTTTCCTGGGCGCTCTACATAGATTTATCGGTCGTCGTGGTTTATGTAAATCAATTTATAGTGATAACGGAACGAATTTCATCGGCGCCAAAAATCACTTAAACGAAGTCTATCAATTTTTGAAAACCAATAATAATCATATCCATGAATTTCTTTTAAGGAATCAAATAAGTTGGCATCTAATTCCAGCAGGAGCACCACACATGGGAGGTCTGTGGGAAGCCTCAGTCAAACTTCTCAAAACAAATTTATTTAAGGTAGCTGGTAGCAATATTCTCACTCTAGAAGAATTTACGACGCTGATGGTACGAATTGAAGCCGCCATCAATTCACGTCCGCTATGCAAGGACCAACAAGAAGAAATCGATGTAATAACACCAGCCCACTTAGTCATTGGACGCTCACTAGTAGATGTTCCAGAACCAATTTTTGTCAACAAAGCATCTCGATGGCACGTAGTGCAACAAATTTATCAACATTTTTGGAAAAAGTGGCATACCAACTACATCACGGCTCTTCAAAATCGCTGCAAATGGCGAGAATCCAAGAAAAATGTTAAAGTCGATGACGTTGTAATTCTAGCTGACGATAAATCGCCATCGCTACATTGGCCGCTGGCACGAATTCTTGAAGTACATCCGGGTTCAGACGGATTAATTCGTGTAGTCACACTTAAGCTAGCTGGTGGAAGTATAGTCAAACGACCAACAAATAAATTATGCATTTTGCCAGTCAGAAACTGAAGTGAATTGAGATCATTCAGGGCGGGCGGAATGTTGTCGCAGTATAAATATGGGTAATAAAAACAAACGCTAGATATTAGTTATTATTATTATTAGTAATTAAGAAATTATTTTAATTATTCAATTACGCCAGCTTATTATTATTAAACATAAAATTTCGTATTGCATTAGTCTGGTGCGCCCTGTAGTTGTAATTTAACTTAAAGAAAAAGAAAGAAAACAAAAATGTATTAACAATTTGATCAATCTATATTAAGCAAAAAAGATACTTATCTTATTGTAACCAAAGATGACCGGTTCTAAAACTAAAGGAATAATTTAGTATAAATCAATAATTAATTAAAAATCTAAATAAAATGTAATAATTCTCTTACCAAAATTGTTATGTCAAATAATATGTCAACATTAAAATTCACTTTAACGTTCAGCGCTGTCATCTGGCAGAATATTTAAAAACTACTAATTATTTAGCAAATTTGACTAGTATTGTATTCTTGTATGCATGTATTTTAAATTATAGAAAATTGCTATATTCCTAAAGATTTTGAGAAGATCAGTTTTTGAGTAGCCGCTGTCAAATACAGAACAAAATATTAAAATAAAGTACATAGAAGAAAGAAACAAACAAAAAGTACATAAAGTAAAATTAAAATTAGTATTTTTTAAGATTAATTAAAAATTATAAGATAAAATAAAAGATAAAATAAAATTGATGTTTCAAGATCCGAAGAAATTTTAATTGCATCCGAAGAAAGAAAATTAAGCAACAGAAGAATTTGAAGACATCAGTTGGTAAAAATATTTGAGATATCGCAACTACACCAATTTTATCCGAAGTTTACAATAACATATAATCAAAGCAAGTTGATTATATTTATTTTTTATTAGAACATTTTAACGGGACAATAAGAAGAACATTTCTAAGAACATTTTAACCCGACTTCGTTCACTTGTAAGGAGCTATTACAATTTACTATATAGTATGATTAAAGTATAAGCAAACACATTCTATTCGTTTGTAGATAGTAAATCATAAAATGTAAAAAGTATAAATGATTGTTAGTGTACTTACGTTTATAAGAATTTTGAATTAAAGTACACATACATATATACATAAGCAATTGTGATGACAGAAAACGGTTTAAAGTCCCATTTACATTTGTGGCCAAATGAAGCCTAGGTTTTTTTGTATTTTTTAATTTTTTAATTCAGTTATAAATAATGTTTTGTGTATATGCATTTCATAAATAGAATTAAGCACAGTAAGTCTCCAACATGTTAGCAGCAAAAATCTACTGATGGAAAACACGATATTTAAACTATAACATTGCCATTGACGGAGCTGAATGCACCAAATGATAACAATTTCCCCATTTGAATGAAACGCTTACGCGTTGTAACAGAAATTTTGAAATTTAAAATTAAAACAGTTTAACACCAACCAATACACCTATTGCAAACAAAAATTTTTGTATATGCATCGTAATCTTGGTAGAGGGAATAAAAACAATTAAATGCTTTCATTTACTTCGGTTTTTAAAGTGTGTGGTTTAATATTTTAATAAATTAGTACATGATGATTTACAAAGGTTGTGTATAGGGAGAATTAAGTTTAGCTTTGAGTATATTTTGATCAGAATTGTCGAAATTTTTAATATTCGATAAACTTAAAATTGCCGTGAACGCCGGAAAATAGATACCATCAAGCCTCAACGAGTCTTATACATTCGAATTCGTCTAATATTCTTCAGGGAGGTTATCCCTGACCCCCGAGTTTTTAGCACCCCATCTAAGGATTTTGATAAAAATGACGAATGTAATGGTTTGTCCGTCGGTAGGTCAGGATTGGTCACCAGCTTTTGACATTTGGTTGCTTGTAGTTTAAGGAAAAAAATATTATTTTAAATTCAGAAGAATCTTATGTCCAGGTTCGTACCCCATTCAATCCCGTTTACCTTATTTTGGTAGGAAATAATTGAGAACTGAGCCATTTTCGGCGTGAGGCTTAACCTCCGGTCTCTCGCTCGGGATTAAAAAGCTCTGGGACAAGCTACCCAAACGATTTTGCTTTAAATTGGGTCAAGGCGCTTAAACTAGGTTGAGTTCATCTATTGTTAACCAAAGCGTTTATTTTGGTTATACGAGATTCCGTAGAAACATTAAATGTTCAAACTACAAGTATTTTCATAAACTACCTATTTTATATTTTATTAAAATCGAAGTTTTTCGTTAATCAGTAATGACAAAAACGGTGACCAATACAGATCTAACAATGACTAAACGACCCCACTGGTCATTTTTATCAAAATACTTAGATGGAGTGTTAAAAAGTCGGAGCACTATTCCTGAAGGACCATTAGTGAATTCGATTCGAACATATACAACCTGCGAATTATTGGATTCCTATTTAAATTGAATCAGAGTCGTCCGTTTCTTATTTAAATCAAATATGAATCTTATACATTCGAATTCATACCGTATTCAGAGGACCTATTATGAAAAAAATGCGATTTCGCAATTTCGATGCGATATCGTATTTCTTATTATACAACGAGATTTTCGCAAAAATGCGTTCATGGTCGAATGATTCGCATTATTAGAAAATGCGATAACGGATTTTTTCGAAATGATAATTGAAAAATGCGTCTACTCAATAGCAGTACGGATATCGCATTTATCGCCAATAAAAAAATTATTTTAAGGAGAGAATCGCATTCACAAAATAGCATCAAATACGAAATGGGATCCATTTCATATTCGGGTCCAGGAAAAGCCCTCCAGCTTTTTAGGTTTCATGTTGAGAATTAAAAGTATATAGCGAATTGCGTTTTTGTTGAAAATATCAAGAGTAGAGCTTTGAGTTTCTGTAAAAAAAATGCTGAGTTTTTAACGGTAAAGCACCTTTGTTGTTAACTCCGTAAACAATCCTACCAGACAGAAGGAGTTAAACGGTTTTATAATTTGAAAGCCAAAAAAAATTGCAGCCTTCATAGTTTTCAAAAAATCAATGGCTTTTTGTCCAAAAAATTGATCGTTTTCCATAATTATAAATTATGTGAAGTATAGAAATGTTTAACAAATGTAACGCCTATAGAGCGCTATATTTCAGAAGAATATCAGAAGAATATATTTAATAGTAATAGTAATAGTAATATTTTATTAAAATGTTAAATAAACCGAAGCTTTTGAATAACAATCATATTTACAAATATTATCGATGTTCAGTTATCAATTTAAACAGACCCTTTTTTAATAAGCTTAGAGAGCTGATGAATTTCAGCTCCAAAGGCAAGCTGTTCCAGGTGATAATTGCATTTATCAATGCTGAATTATTCCTAACATTAGTTCTGTTAACAGGCAAGTTAACATTCTTTGTGCGCAGTGACTGGGAAAAATTTAATTTTTCATGCAAATACAATGGCATGCCCGATTTAACTATATGAAACATAAAAACGGCAGTCCTATAGCAGAAAAATTGAAACAAGTCGCATCCAAGAATTATATCTTTATACTCAGAGATATGATCAAACTTTCTAAGATCATAAATATATCGAGTACAATTATTAAATGTAACCTCAAGTATACGTCTTGAGGAACTATCACATTTGTTATAAATTACATCACAATAGCTGAAAATGGGTACAACCAAGCTTTTAATTAAATAAATTCTTAAGTTAACAGGGCAAAACTTTTTTATCAACCTAAGCGTGTACAAGCTATAATTAATACGCTGGCACAAGGAGCGCACATGGTCGTTCCAAGTAAGATTTGAGTTCAGTATAAGCCCTAAATTGTTTAATGTTGGAACAAATGAGATAATATCACTGTCCAAATAAAGCACCGGTCTAATATTAAGAGAAGTATTTCTAGAAAAAAACAATGGTTTAGTTTTACATGGATTAATTGAAAGTGAATTATTCTTGGCCCATAAAGAAATATTTCTAAGGTCAGAATTAAGTCCCAAAACAATTTCATTCAATTCTGATAAGTTACCAGCAATATACAGTTGCAAATCGTCGGCATACAAATGAAACCGACAATTTAGGATTCGCCATGATAGATCGTTTATATAAATAGAAAATAACAAAGGACCCAATATGGATCCCTGAGGTACTCCAGCAAGTATCCCCGCAATACAAGAATGATCATCACCACACCTCACAAACTGCTTACGATTACATAAATACGAATGCATCAACATAATAGCAGAATTGGAAAACTTATAATACAAATATAGCTTCTGTAACAACTGGATATGATTAACACAATCAAATGCCTTAGAAAAATCCAAGAGCACCAAAATAGCCATCGAATTTCTACTGTCTAAGGTAGACGACAGATCATCAACAATATGTACAAGGGCTGTAGTAGTGCTACAGCCGGATTTGTACCCGGATTGATATTTACAAAGAAAATCAAATTTATTAAGGTGCTCCTGGATCTGCAATTGCATAACTTTTTCCAAGACCTTAGATAGAGCAGACAAAATACTAATTGGACGTATATCACCAATACCAGAAATAACATCTTTTTTAGGTAGTGGTGTGACAGAAGCTATCTTCCATAAATCAGGAAACACAGACTTTGTCAAACATTGATTTATAATGAATGGTATAAGAGGCAGGAACAGATCAATAAATAATTTTAGTACCTTGAAGTCTACCATATCATAAGCTTTCGAATCTGATTTAATTGCACGAATTGCATTCAACACTATAAGTTCATAAGTTCATCAACACAATCAAATACTAAGGCATCATTTTCAGAACTACACAAATCAATATCAGGTAAAGGCAAAACCCCAGTAGAATCACAAATATTACAAATCCCAGACAAGATTTGTTCCGCAGAAAATTCAATGGCTGCATCACCTGTAGAGCTTGAAACACCTAGTTTTTTTAAATTATTCCACGTTGTCTTAGAGTTATGAGCATTCTCAAAATAAAATTTTTGTTTAGCTTGATTGATGCCTTTAACAGTTTTATTCCTAAAAAATTTAAAATCTGTCAAATCAGCATCCAACCCATACAATTTATATTTTTTATTAGCCAAATCCATACATTTCATTAAATTTAATATATATGAATTTAACCACGGTGCAGTAGGGCATTTATTAATGATACTTTTCCGGGGTACACAAGCTAAATCTAAATGTAAGAAATTTGAATTAAATATATCAAGGATGTCATTCACATCGGAATAGTTGTACATATTAAACCAATCTAACGAAAAGAAATTATTTACAAAATGCTCGTGATTGATAGATTTATAATTAGGAACAACAGAATAAGAAATTTGATCCCTAGTACGAGAAAACTTATAAGATGCAAAAATCAAATCATGATCAGAAATAGCAGGAACAGCAGCCTGGCCAAATGAAATAATATTATGTCTATCAGGTACGTACAAAATTATCAGATCCAAAAGACTGTTGTTGATCCTAGTGGGTCTATAAGGTAAATAACATAAATTATGCAAATTCAAACAAGCTTCTAGTTGATTATTAACCATCATATTGAAGTTAAAATCACCACAGCAGAAAATCTTTTCATAGCTTATTAGGTATTCAGCAAAAATTGTTTGTAAACTGTTAATATCATTACTACAAGCAGGAGGTGGGTTGTAAATAACCAAAATTAAAATTTTACCAAAACTCCCAGTAAGTTCAGATGCTAGATATTCTACTTTACCCAAAGAACCAGAGAATATTTTTTTAACCTTAAAAGTGGCCCAAAAATAAAGACCAACTCCACCCCAATTATTATTTATTCGATCAGATCGTAGCAGTTTATAATTATTAACTTGAAGCGACTTGTTAGAAATCTTACTACTAAGCAAAGTCTCAGTCAAGGCAAGAATATCAAATTGATATGTTTGTAAAATAATAGTTATGTCATCAAAATGTTTTACCAAGCTGCGCACATTCAAATGACCAAACTTTAAACAAGAATTGTTATGTACCTGCAAATTATCACCTGGAACAGCTTGATTAGCTTCATCGATTGAGCCTGTATACATATTATAATTATGTAAAAAAATGTTGTCATCTAAACAAGTGGTGTGTCGATTACAGCTAATATCCGAAATTTCACATGTGGAGTTAGAGATGCCCGAAATTTTTTTTTGTCAAATTTTCTAACCAAAATACCAATTGGCCAAGTAGCAGGATCCAGAGCCTTACCACGCAATTCTTCCTTAAACCCCAATTTGAAGCACACATATTCCAAATCATTCAGATTGTGATTCTTTGGGACAAATTTAGAAATTTTACAGTTATCTGTATCTAAACAAGTTTTTGCCATAGCCAGGATGTCGTCCTCAGGAGTATTAGAAGCAAATCTTGAAATATGTATCCAAAACATTGGAGTAACCGTTTGTATACCAAAATTATTCGGAACATTTTTAGTACCACAAATAGATTTAGTGACTACGCGCTGTGGAGTTTTAACTCCAACTTCACTAGCATTCATACATTTGCTTGGTTGATCCGGAGCACCACTGCGAGAAGCAAGTGCATTCGATGCTGCAACAGGCATAACTACAGGATTTTTTTGCCACTTCAGCAAATGTCGTACAAGAAGCACCGAAATTATTAGGACTGGAAAATACTGGATTTTGATCGTCGTCATTAGTTAATGGCGATGTAACCACAGCTAAATCTTCATTCACACCTACAGAGGAATTTAAAGGCATAGATGTTATAACATTAGTTGATCTCAACTGAGGTAAACAATCCAAAATCATGCCGATCTTTTGTTTAAGCGAGGAAACTTCATCAAGCAACTTTTCAATGAAGGAATGCTGAGCATTATCATCACTCAAATTATGTTTAATTAATTTAAGAAATGCTTTATTTCTTAAAAGGTCACGGCAATCGCAGCAGAACCACATGATATTTGGGCATTTCAAAGTTAGATTATATGCAACACGATCAACCTCAGCGCATCCATAGTGGAAAGTGTTACTACAAAATCCAGAGCAGCTAATCATTTGATTATTAGTAAACGCCAAGCTGCATTTACCGCATTCCATATTATGATATTAACACAATAACAGAACAAGAGAAAGAAATAGAAATGGCAATGTCAAATTAATATTTACACTATTGTCAAATTAATATTTACACTGTTTAAAAACTTATTCACCAAACACTAATATTTACACAACACATAGTACATAGTTAATAATATTAAATATTAAATTATAATATTTATTTCACAAAATCGAATTCAAATTATTTTTTAAAATTTTCAAATCAGAGAAAAATAAACAAACGTCTGATCACTTGGAAAACTCGATTCTTTACTATATTTGAATAAAACGCCGTAATAAAATGCGTTCAATTCGTTTAAAACGCCTATAGGCATTATTTACGGTAGAAGACAGTAGTACTACTAATAAATTAAGAGTGGTGTTTAATGGGTCATTGAAATCAGCGTCTAAAAGATGGTCTAAATAAAGGCCCAATGCAACGGTTCAGCAAAATCCTATATTGGCCTAAAAATTCTAATTTAAAAATACAAATTTATAGATTAGCACAGAACTTCTAAATTTAAACGTCCGACAACATACAACAGTGTCGGTTTGCAGTAAAACGAGATCTTCGAATTTATTTCATCGGTACTCATCACACTAAGCTTATTCTCGTTACTGCTGTAAAATTTCGATTTATCAAAATTATCAAACCTAAGAGAGAATTAAAGATTACTAGTGCACTTACTCGAATAGACTATGTAAATGTTGCACTCAATACTCTTATAAAATGTTCAACAACGTTCAACAAACAGATTATAGTATGGAAGTTCAAAATATTCCGATAAAATTGATAGTTCTACACTCGGGCCGCTTAAAAAATGTTCACCCGTTTATTGATGATTTGGGAATTCTTCATGTAGGAAGACATCTTTGTAATTCAAATTTTGACTAAAACAACGAACACCCAATTATATTACCAGGAAACCACCTCTCCACAACGTCTCTGCTGCATTGCAGTCCACAAACTCTGTTGTACAACTTGAGATTATTAATAACCGATATATATGTAAATAAATTGTACTTCGATGTATTACCAGCTTTCGAAACATACCAAAATTAGCATATCAATTAATGGGAGAATTACCAGCTGACCGTGTATATTAAAGGCCATTTTCTATAGCAGCATCTATTTTTGAGACCTTTCGTTTATCTTTTCATTTAAAGTTAGGATTTATCAATACAGTCATTTTTGTCTTGTCTTCGGAGGTTTATTGCTCGTGCTGAGCACAGTGCATTTTTCTTAAATTAACTCACACAATGCTACTAACTTCATTGGAAGTCGCACTGAATATTTACATAAACTTCAAAAAAGGTATAAATGGCAAACCGCCTCAAGCGACAATTATAAGATTGGCTCATTAATTCTTCTGTAATATAATATAATATTATGTTAAATCATTAAAGTCAGTTTCAGATGTGAAAATCATTTCGGCGATCATTTTCATTCTCGTATTTATACCATTCCTTGCCCTGATCGGGTATATCTTGCTGATTTAGATTTAATACACCTGATTTTGAAGTTTGGTTTGTTTTTAGTTTCAATTTCTGGAGAAGATTCGGCTATTATTTTTCTTCTGCAAATCTTTTCTTCCTGTTATTTTTTTAGGATCCAGTCAGTTTCTTCTCTTAATTCTTCTTCATCAGTGTGGAACTCTATAGCACATTGTTCTTCTGGTTTCTTGGCTTGCAAAGCATTTTTATAAAAAAAAATTCAGTTTTTCATTTTACATTATAAACGTGTTTACTTCATTAATTAACTCGGATGTATTTTTTTCAATGTTACCCAGTTGTCTAAGGGGTTCTTTATTTTCTAACTCAACATTTCTTGCTGAGGATGCTGTTTATCTATGCACTAAGGAACTTCCTCCAAATGGTTTTTCGCACTCATTACTTCTGAAATATTACGGTCAATGGATGAACAGACGAACAGAAGCCCGCTTTCTTATTCATCAAACTCGTTGACACTGGATATTCCTTTACCTGCCTGGGTTATTATATTCCGGGAACTATCCTTGGCTAGTTTTGGTCCGCGAATAGCATTTTACTTCCCATCTACCCTGTATGTCACCTGTGGACGCGCCCGATGGATAGCTATAGCAATTCTGCACGGCTTAGATGTTCAAGCAATAAAGTGGGATCCTTCGTTCAGTCCATAACAGAGTTTAAAATGGGATTACATTTTGCTCTTCGCTCTTCATTTTTGTTCAAGAGCGCTAATAAAAACTATTAAAAAGCTCTTTATAAAGAGCGATATTATAAAAAAAAAATATCGCTCTGAAGAACTGGAGCATTATTTTTATTATAAGGCTCTTGCTCTTCCACTATTGCGTTTGTGTTATCATATTTTCGCTCTTTGTTATTGCGCTATATTGAGAAAATAAATACGCTCTGCTCTGATGAATAAAAACGTCATTATTATATTGCTCTTTCTCTTGTTATTACATCAAACTGTTACATTCAAAACCTTCTAAATTTCATTGGAAATGATATTCTAAAATGATTTTTGGGTAAAGTTCTGAAATATGGCCAAATAGGATGGAACTTGGCTATTCAATATCTGATTTTATTGAAATTTGACACGCGCGATTTAAATGGGATTCTAGATTGAGTTTTAGGTGAAGTTCTGGAATATGGCCAATTAGGATTAACTTGGCTATTTTTTAAGCGATTGTGATGCAATTTGACATGTACTTTCGAAATAGGATCCAAAAATGATTTTTAGATGAAGTTCTGGAATATGACCAATTTGAATGGAACTTGGCTATTCCTTAACCGATTTTAGCGAAATTAGAAACCCACGATGTAAATGGGATTCTACAATGATTTTTAGGTGAAGTTCTGGAATATGCCCACCTAGGACGGAACTTGGCTATTCCTTAACCGATTTTAGTGAAATTTGACTCGCGCGATGGAAATCTGATTCTAAATTGATTTTTGGATCAAGTTCTGTAATATGGCCAATTATAGTGGAACTTGGCTATTTCTTAACCGATTTTAGTGAAATTTGACATGTGCGTTGGAAATGGGATTCTAAAATGATTTTCGGATAAAGTTCTGGAATATGGCCAGCTAGGATGGTACTTGGCTATCCTTTTACCGATTTGAGTGAAATTTGACATGTGCGTTGGAAATGGGATTCTAAAATGATTTTTAAGTGAAGCTCTGGAATATGGGCAATGGGGTCGAACAAATCGGTTAAGAAATAGCCAAGTTCCACCATAATTGGCCATATCCCAGAACTTCATCCGAAAATCATTTTAGAATCCCATTTCCATTGCGCATTTTAAATTTTACTAAAATCGGTTAAGGAATAGCCAAGTTCCATCCCTATTGGCCATATTCCAGAACTTTACCTAAAAATCATTTTAAAATCCCATTTTCAATGCACATGTCAAATTTCACTCAAATCGATTAAGAAATAGCCAAATTCCACCATAATTGGCCATATTCCAGAACTTCATCCGAAAATCATTTTAGAATCCCACTTCTATCGCACATGTCAAATTTCAGTAAAATCGGTTAAGAAATAGCCAAGTTCCACCATAATTGGCCGTATTCCAGAACTTCATCTAAAAATCATTTAACAATCCTATTTCAAATGCACATGTCAAATTTCACTTAAATCGATTACAGAATAGCCAAGTTCCATCCTAGTTGGCCATATTCCAGAACTTCATCTAAAAATCATTTTACAATCCCCCTTCTATCGCGCATGTTAAATTTCTCTAAAATCGGTTAAGGAATAGCCAAGTTCCATCACAATTTGGCCATATTTCAGAAATTTATCTAAATATCGTTTATCAAACTTTCTTTATTTATTGATATTCAAAGAGCAATTCGTGTGTTACAAAAAATTTTGCTCCCTAATGTATTTTCTACAATGGCTCTGTAAAATGGGTTGGGAGCGATATTTTTAGCTTTTACGCACTTTGTTTTCAAAATTAAAAATAAAAATTTAAAACGCTTTGAAAGAGCGAAATAGTTTTTTTTTGTGTTTATCATTAGAGGATAAGAGCGTAAAAGCAAACTAAAAAAAAATTGTATTGGGAGCAAGAGCGAAAATTTTTATAAAGAGCTCTAAAAGAGCGATAAATTTAAACTCTGGTCCATAAGATTTACTTCTTTGTCTTAAATCTATCATATGTCTGGTCATCATGATATAAGCTATCATGTACCAACCTACATGATCAACTACTCCTTTGGTGAAAACAAATATGACTCAAAATGTTGTTGCTCTTTCCAAAATTACTTCTAATGTGAACCAGAATGAGAAAGCAACGAATTTAGGGTTACACACATTTTACACGAAGATTGCTTTTAACAAACGCCATATTTTAAATAAAAATTGTAAAAGATTGATTTGATATGTAAAATTACATCAATTTAAATCAGCCGCTTTGAAGTTTTCATAAAATTAAATTGTCAGTCAACAATAAGTTGCTGGAAGATAATCATTCGGGTAAAATTACGTAGATGCGAGGACACAACTATTCAGATGCGAAACATGTGAAACAAGATTTTCTTGATACAAGAAAAACAAACAGATTTATGACATGTTCTTATTAAAGCAACTTCCTTTCAATACAATTACAAAACTAATGACATATCCGCACATATATATTTTCCGCAACACTTAACCTGATTATCACCTGCGAGTTTGTAGAAATATTATTCCATTGACAGTTTTATTTAATTGCATGGATTTTCTGTATCGTGTAATTGTGTCCCTAATGATGTTGTTATCAATTATAATTTTAATTGAATTTTCCAGACAATCTCATGCTTACCATCGTACTTACTTTTCTTATTTATTTACTTGTACTTCCTTCAGTCGTACTAACCAACCATTCATTTCCACATTATTTATTACAAATTAATTACAACAGTCACGTGAATTAACCACTGTACTTATGTGTGTACATAAGTACATTAGTATGTCGCTGGTGTGTACCTAGTACCTACTATAAGTACATAAATAAAAAATCGTGGTCTCGTTTTTTTTTTATTTATTTATGGTGTATTTCTTGTATTTTCCTGAACTTCACCCTACAACAGCAACAAACAAACAAAAAAATAGTAAACGAGAACCTCTAACAAGTTCATATGTACAGTAAATGTATATGTACACCAAATTATAGCAATCATTTAACCACTTCTGCCACAATTTTACAATTAAGACACAAATTAAATACTTCATGTTATATGAGTTGGTATATTATGTATGTATGTATACTATATATGTACTGTGTACATACAAAAGAAGCATTAAAATACAACAACATAAAACAATTCTGTACACAGTCTAATTAAGAAAATGAATTTAAAAAAGAAAAAAAAAGAAAAGTCAAATATATAAAATTGTAATTATGTATCACAACAACATATATTTATTTACGTATACATAATACATGTATATAAGTGAACGTATGTTGCTGATGATGATATAAGAAAACATATTTCGTATTCTGCCGAACAAATTTTTTTTTATTTACTTAAAGTTTTTTTTTTTTTTTTTTTTTCAGTGTTTGCTTCTTAATTTGAAGCAGCAACCATAAATACAGGCAGCAACAATAATAAAAAAGGTCTCACACTAAGAAGAGAACAGAGGCAAAGCTGAGGGAGATAACGAAGACGAGTCGAAGAAATTTTTGTAATATCAAACGAAAGTCAAAAAGTTCATTAAACCTTTTGAAACTTTTTTTTTTTTTTTTTACTTTTGGTTTCCAAAACGAAAAAATATTTTTTTTGTGCGGCAACAAATTAATTTGGTTTAAATTTGGAGTTAAATCATTCGAAATGGCACTTTAAATGGAAAACATTATGAGTTGCTGTGTGTTTGTATGTGTTTTTTAATGTAGAAGTTTGAAAATAGGTTACTCGTATATATTTTATACGGAACCAAAAAAAAAGTTTATTCATGAGCTTTAATACTTTTAAAGTATATAATATGATATAATAAAATATGTATATATGTAGTTTGCATATTTAGCTGTGTGTAATCCCAAAAAAGAATTATTGCTACATTTGTCAACTCTGCACCATAAATTTTCATCACATTGTACAATAAACTGCATTGTAAATATGCGCGCACTGTCTTACTAAAAAAAAAAAAAAAAAGACAGAAATGGAGTTTGAGTGTAACAGAAAAGTTTTTTGCTAATTTATTGGTAGTTTATTCTCTCGCATATGTTTACATTGTACAGAAGTACGGAAAAAAATAGCGCCGTTGAACATCGTGGGGAAACATATGTTAATCCGTTGGACTCTGTTTTATACTTTAATACATAAATAATGTAATTGAATTATTTACGCAAATCATTATATAAAAAAAAAAAAAATGTGTTGTATATTATACCCGAGTGTTGCTAATCTATTTTATGCCCAATGATACAAGGAGGTTGACCTTACCACATGGACCGTAATTAATACATCTAAAATATTGTTGATAATAAGCTGCCAATGAGGAATTTATGCAGATATCATATTCATTGTGTAGCAACATCAAGATTTTTTCTTCCCCGGTTAATAGGAACAATATTTGTTTTAGGTTAGGTTATGGTGGTTATCCTAAGGGATCGGCATGGACACAAAAACGGTTCGTAGCCATACCAAACACAATTTTTTATTTTTTCGGTTCTACCCATTGAACCATCCAGAGCTTACAATGAAGAGTTAAATACACCTGACGTCCATCCCATTGAGATCCGCCAGTTCAGTGAGGAGAGAGTCATCATAGAGTATTCACAGCTTCTACGAGACAATGTCCTGTAATAACCAATACACCATACTAATATGGCGACGCAGAAGTTTTAACAGCCGCCTAGTTCTTGCTTCATCCAGTTATGGCCAAATCTGCTTAGTTATAACCAGGGCTGCCGAGTCCGAGCAGAAATGTTCGGCTCCGGCTCCGACTCCGGAAATTTATAAACTTATTAACGACTCCGGCTCCAGCTCCGACTCCGGCTCCAGCTCCGGCTCCGGCTCCAACTCCAGCTCCAACTCTGAATCCAGCTCCTCCTCCGATATCAAAAATATATCTTGCTATGCGTAAAGCAAATAGGGTTTTCATTTCCGTGAAACGCTGTTATTTATGTGCTGAAAAACTGTGGATATTTGGCAAGCAGGCAGTAGCTGGACTTGGCGATAGCGTCTCGGTGTTAATTTACAAAGGCCGTCAGCTCAATCCCAAGAGCCGATATATATATTTTTTTATTTAGTGCGGCGCTTTAACTGGGATGGTTTCTATTGATTTATTACCGATTGCAAGGTCACATGTTTAAAATTTGTCAGGTTCAGTAAGTCCCTGTTAATTCTTCTTGATGTTTTTCTTTTCAATTTTTTGTTTGGTTTAACATCAGTAATTTCCGTGAAATGTGATGACAAAATACTTAATTAGATTTGCGCGCTTAACCGAAATTTCTCGACTTCTCGCCTTTCTACGCGTATCTCGACTTAAATTTCGCGAGATTTCGAGAGTAAAGCCCCGTACGCTGTTGAAGTGAAACGAAATTTCTCATATAAAAATAACACAAGCGAAAACAAATAGAAAATTTCAGCGCTGAACTTCATTTTGTGGTGCGCAGTATAGGTAGCGAAATGATAGTTTTCATATCAGAATATAAATGTCTCTATTTTATCTCTACACACTTTTCACTTCATTTTTATCTTCCTGGACGATAAATGTGAAGATAAATTTTGTCAATTTCATTTGAGTTTTTGCGTTTTGAGGATCAAAGTGAATTTTATTGTATAAAATACGCTGTCAGAGACAACATGAAGTTGTACGCACTAAAATATTTACGAAACTCGCCAAACTAAATTTTCACGTCAGATTTATCTTCCTATATTTTTGGAGACTAGCGAAAATTTCATTTAACTTGAACAGTGTACTAGGCTTTAAAAAAGACGAAGATTTTTCGAGAAGAAACCCTAACTTCGGCTAGCCCGATTTTGAATTCCAATTTGAACTGAGCTAATGCATTTATAAATAATTGGGCTACGTAAGCAAAAAAAATCTGGAGCAGGAGTCTGTCTATTCCACAAGGTTCCGGCTCCGACTCCGGCTCCTTTTAAAATACAAAAAAAAAATAAACTCCGCGACTCTGACTTCGGCTTCGACTCCACAGCCCTGGTTATAACACACGAGGTACCATTGGACCATCTATTGTTTGCTACCATTACAGCTTATTGTACCCTGCCGAACGAGTTCATCAGCCTTTTCATTCCCTGCAATACTGAAGTGTCCTGGCACCCACGTTAAGTGGATGTTGAACTGATCTGCCGTCTCATTAAAAGATGAGAGACATATCTGGGCTACCTTCAACGTAAGGAAATAAGCTCGTAGCATTTTAATAGCGGCCTGACTATCCGTAAAAATGTGGATATCCCTTACAGATACTACATTATACCTCAACCAATCCACGCAACTAATTCAGCAAGAAAAATGCTGCAATAGTCGGGGAACGAAATGAGAGGTCCACATTCAGTTTCTCACAGAAAACACCACAACCAACCCTACCGTTAATTTTTTAACCATCCGTGAAGAAGTTCAAAACTTTAGGGTTCAACATCTCTTCACTAATCTAGTCGTTTCTGGAGGGAATAACAGTACGAAACCTTTCCTCAAAAGATGGTAATTGAATAATGTAATCGGTGGTACCAGGGATATCTCTGTTACACTAAATAAACGTGTCTCCATTATTACTACAGGTCCATATAGAAATGGATTTTAACCTTATGGCTGTGCTCGCGGCCATTTGAGTGCCCAGAATATGTAGCGGTATGAGATGAAAAATAACCTTCAATGCTTGAGTGGGTGTACTCCTGAGTGCACAACTAATACACAAGGTGGAAGTTGTCTGAATTTGCATCAGCAACTTATGGCTAGCCATACTGTTTGAAGCTGGCCACCAAACAACAATCCTATATAAAAGTATGGGCCTTATCACTAAAGTTTAAAGCCAGTATGCGATATGGGGTTTAAGACCCCATTGTTTTCCAATAGCGGTTTTACAGGAGTATAGCGCTATAGAAGTTTTCTATATCCTTTCTAAAATATTAGGCTTCAAACTAAGTTTGCTGTCCAAAACAATACCCAGGTATTTCTTTGCATGCGCCCTCTTAAGGTACATTACTTACCAAAGTCACCAATAGCAAAGTCATCCACAATAAGCAACCAGCCTAAATCCTTGCAGCTCCAGGTCCAGTAACAGGTCATTTATGACCAAGTTCCAAAGCAGGGAAACAAGGCTCCACCTCTCGGTGTAATCACACCTACAAATCTCCTAATGATCTCCTCAATAGAGCCTCTAATATGAGCTTCTATTTATCTTTCTAGTATTTTGAATAGAAATGAGCATTAGCCTATAGGCCTAAGATCTTTACGATGGCAATGAAAGCGGTTTTCTGCAGGTATAAATATTACGTTTACCTCAGTCCATTTCCTAAGAATGTGGCAAAGTTTCAGGCTGCCTCTGAAGACAACTTTCAGCCAGGGTAGAGCCAAGTCAATGGCTTACTGAAATTTTCTTTCCGAAGCAAGTAAAGGTTTTGATCTTCTCGGACTCATATCGCCAATCACATAGTCAAGAACAAAATTATATTCCAAAGTTTATGGCATTTACAGTGGCGTTCTACGCCAGATCATAAACCGAAAAGGGTACCACAATTCAACTAATCTGATCAAAAATAAAAGTGGCTCCGATAAAGCAGGTTAGATTATCAAGGTTGAAATTGATGGGTGCTGTTCTTCTGAGTCGACTTGCAAAAGTAGTCGAAGCTATTTGTACAAATTCAGTATATTTTCTTATGTTGTAGGCAGATTCGAAAATAGTGTTGGATTGACTCTCCCGTCAACTAAGATGCTTAACAACATTCGGTCCGAACCGCACTTTAGAGATTATATGCCCACCAAAATGACAACAATGGCGACATGTCCCTTCTAAGCTAAATCATTGGCATCTCGATGTTTATCAGCGCGAGATTACCCAAAATGGTAGTGGTTTGGCGTCTATTGGAGGGGGGACCAAAGTTGAGTAGATTAATCTACCAGCTCCGTAACCTTCCAGTAGGGTGCGCATCACGTGAGCTGTTCTGGTCTTGTCACTAGGCAGCTGCGTGATGGGTTCAATTGTGTAAGGGGTAACTTGTTCACAATTCGCAAGTGTACGTGCTGCCTCCTCGTGGTAACTACTGGTAACTAAGGCCATTTGGCACATTTTTGGCTATTTGGCACAGGCTAAAGTACGGCCCTAAAATAGAAAACCTTAACAAAAAACCCTAATCTAAGGTGGAACAGCATATGCCGATGGATGAATGGTTGATAAGTTAATCAGTTTAAAATATGCGGACTCTGGATACCAGGCATCCTCCAGTTTAAATTTAGTCTTCCTGTAGTAAAGCTGGGTGACCTACATGCGATTTGCAATTCCCAGCAACTCGTAAGAGTAAAATGAAACGGAATACGGGGCAGGAGTCGGAATATACGGGAGTGGGACAACCCTCTCGAGGTCCTTGGGCTCCAATGCTACCGTCTTTCTAGCGGAACTACATGCTGTAGTAAACATCTAGGAGGGAGAGCAATAAGCCCAGATTGTCAGGTTCATTAAGAACCTGAATATTGACTGGACGGATAATTAAGCAGGGTCCAATAATAATCAATATACCCAAAATGATTTCTGGTGGACTGACCAACTATGCCTAAAGGAACCGGCTTCTTGGTGGCTAAGGAACTTCACAATATTTTGAAATTAATGCGATCAATAAATTTTTTTGACAATAAATGGATTGTTGGACGATTGGCGTGGCATGTCGCTCCGTCTTGTTGAAACCCAAGGTTGCTCACATGCAATTCATTCAATTTGTGCCACAAAAAACCAGTTAACGTTGCGATAACGTTCCCCATTTACAGTAAGGGCATTTTTCTGGTTGTTTTAAAGATAAACGGCCCAATGATGCCACCAGCCCATAAACCACACCAAACAGTGTCGCTTGGAGAATGAAGTTCTGCTTCGTGAATAACATGAGGATCTCCGCTCCCCAATTTCGAAAATTTTACTTAATGCTTACTCATTAAAATGAAAATGAGCTTCATCGCTAAAGTTGATTTTTGATGAAAAACCTTCATTTCGTTCAAACATTCAATTAAAAAATGCGTCGTAATGTGGGTCGTGAAATGTTTAGTTCTTGTGAGCGATGGTTGATCTGCTTGGTTTACTAAGAACACTTTCACTAACAGCTGCCACTGCATCAGAAGTACGAACTGGTTTAACATGTTGATACGGTCTACGACCTTCCACTGAACCATTTCTTCAAAACGATCAATAATTGCACGCCAATTGCACGCTCAGTAGGACGTCCATGTCGGCCAAAACTCTTACGTAATTTACGAAATGTTGTTGCTTTTGAACGATAATTTTCGACTCCATGATGATAAATAGTGTGACGGTGACACCTAGGGTGTGATAGAATAAGTTAAAGTAATAGCCCAATGTTTAACTGTACTAAAATGGAATTTTCCATGATAAAATTGTTCTAAATGTTTCTACGCTATTCTAACTAGAAAAGTCATGAGCTTTCTAGAAGTTTGGTTTGTTTATATAAAAAGGCGAATGAGATCGAATTGAATTATTATAATTTGGAACGCAATAGTGTAAACTTATGTAAAAAGATTTTACATTGAATTATTTTATGGATGGCAGAGCCATCTGTTATTGGTTAGTTGATTTGTTTTATATAATTTATTATTCGTTTAGTTGGTACTACCAACGTGTACTAAAATAAAATATATTTGGGAGGAGAAAGAGAAGAAGAATTTTTTACTGTACAATCGTCGTAGTGAAAAGACGTAATTTAGTTGCTCCGAATTCTATTAATAAATAAAACGTTATATTATAAAAAGTCCAAGTGTTACTTTCTGTTAGTATTTTATTTTGATTTTATATTTTTATATCTCAGAAGTGGGATAAATCCAAAGTTCGTCGTATATGTGATAAATAAAGTGTCATCGTAAAATTAATAAAATTATAATGGATGGAAAAGAAAATCCACAATTACCGTATTTTCGAGATTGCTCGAGTATTGCGTCGCATGAAGAAGTAAGGTTAAACATTCACACCATGGCCACGAAACAACAGTGCGAATATCACTGTGTCTGCCGAT
The DNA here is from genome assembly GCA_958295665.1 of Tipula vernalis. Taxonomy (NCBI): domain Eukaryota; kingdom Metazoa; phylum Arthropoda; class Insecta; order Diptera; family Tipulidae; genus Tipula; species Tipula vernalis. Next base: position 322,032,633 of record OY282559.1, read on the forward strand.
CATAATGTAGCTAATCCACTTACCAACGCAAATTCACCTTATTACGCAAACCTCATGGGAGTATCCCAATATAAAAATGGTCATCAGTATTACAACGAAATCAACCATCAACCATTTTAAAACTTCGATAATGTAAACAGATTACAATAACAATGTCTTACGAATATGCCATATGTGAATCCAAACCAACACGTGTTTCAACATTTCGGTAGTATGCAGCAACAGCAACATGCTCCGGATGAAACGGGAAATATTCAACAAAATGCGTGTTATTCAATAAATGCTGATGCAGGTATGAAACGTTGTGATATAAATTTCGTTGTTCGGAAAATATCAGATATAATTCCTGATTTTAACCCATTAAGTCGTGAGGGTGTCTCAATAAATTACTGGTTGGAGTGTGTTGAGCAAATGTGTAGTATTTATCAATTAAACGATAGATTGGTTTTGTTTGAATCTGCGAGTAAGTTAAAAGGCGAAGGTAGCACGTGGTATCAGTTTAGTGAAGGGTTGACTCGAGAATTTGGTTCTAATCGCGATCCCGTTGATGTTCATTCAATTTTGTCAAATCGTCGTCGCCACCAATCCGAATCGTATAGTCAGTATATTTATGAGATGGGGAAAATTGCTAGCGAAATAAATTTAGATGAATCGTCGGTTATTAAATATATCGAGGCTTAAATGACCCGGATTTTACTAAGTTACTGGCGTCGCAGGATATTTCTTCAGTGCATGTTCTTTTAGAGCGAATGAGAAATTATCAAAGTATTGTTCCAATTAGAACCAATGATAGTAATGTAGATAAACACCTTCAAAATAATAATTATAATAAAAATAGATATTCCGTTGTGCAAAATAAACCACGTAATGATAACGCATATAGACGAATTATTTGTTCATTTTGCCGTTGTGAGGGGCACTATGAAGTAAACTGTCATTCGAAGAAACAAAATGTACGTAGAATAGAATTGGAGAATGAATACGTAAAGATGATAGATTGTACTAGTTTTTAACAGTTGCATCGATGAAAAGATTGATGTTATTTCAATTTAGAACATTAAGCGGATGCAGTCAAGTTTATTGGGCAGGGTCGAGATATTGAAATTGTTGCTGCATGCAAAATCCAGGCGAAGTTGCGGGACTGGCGTTGACCCTGGCTAGAATCATGACTGTTTTATGTTTTTTAGTGATCCATGTCTTTTGGGATGCTCTCTTATAAATGAGCTCATGCTCAATAGAGAGTGTACCAAAAGCTAAATAAATGTAAATTATTAAGTCAACCATAAATAAATAAATAAATTATAACGAAAAACAACATAAAACAATTAATAAATGAATATGGAGATTGTTTTGCAATGAATTTACGAGAATTCGGAAAAACTGATAAAACTGAAATATACAGAAGTTACAGGTCAAATAAACGAATTATTAGAGTTAGGAATAGTGAAACCATCGAATTCAGAATATGCGTCTCCTATCGTCGTTGTTAAAAAAAAACGGAGAAAATCGAATCTGTGTAGACTTTCGTCGATTAAATGTTAAGATAATTAAAAATAGGTTTCCGATACCAAATATGGAAGATTCACTACAACGGTTGTCTGGAAAGAAGTTTTTCACCGTTATAGATTTAGCTTCTGGCTATTATCAGGTACCGGTAAGTGAAAGCTCCAGAAAATATACATCCTTCGTAAAGCCGGATAATCAATACGAATTCGTTCGTATGCCATTTGGCTTAGTAAATGCACCAGCCGTATTTCAGCGGCTGATGAATAGATTTTCACAAAAATTTAATAATGAAATCGTCGTATATCTCGATGATATTATATTGCCAAGTAATACAGTCAAGCGGTGGCTTAGATTTATTTAGAAGGGTACTTATAAAGATAAGGGAGTATGGTTTAACAATAAAATTAACAAAATGTAAGATTATGGTCAACGAAGTCGAGTATTTAGGACATGAAGTATCATATAATTCAATTAGGCCAGGAAGTAAGAAAACTGTTGCTGTTCAAAAATTCCCTACACCGAAAAATGTTCGTCAAAAAAGGCAATTTATAGGACTCGCAAGTTTTTTTAGAAAGATTGTTCCAAATTTTGCTATCCTTGCGGAACCACTTACGCGACTGACTCGTAATGATGTTCAATTTGAATAGTTACCGGAGCAAGAAGATTCATTTCAGGCAATTAAAGAAGTTTTGTGTCGCCGAGTTATGTTAGTCTTGTTTGATTGTACAAAGGAACATGAAATACATACCGATGCAAGTTCATTAGGAATTGCTGCGTTATGTTGTTACAGAAAGAGGAAGATAATCGACGGCATGCAGTGTCATATTTTAGTAGACAAACGAGTGATCTGGAACGTAAATTCCATAGTTATGAATTGGAATCATTAGCAGTCGTAGAAACGTTAGAAAGGTTCAGAACCTTTATTTTAGGAAAAATGGTTATTGTCGTGACAGATTGTCAAGCACTCCGTACTAATACGTCAAAGAAAGACTTAATACCGCATATTGGTAGATGGTGGCTTCGATTACAAGAATTTCAATACGAAATTAGACACTGTTGTGGTAAGCAAATGCTACATATAGATGCGTTAAGTAGAAATGCGGTTGAGGCACCTAGCCAAATTGAACCTGGCATGTTAGATATTTTTAGGATTTAGGATGTAGACGATGATTGGTTGAATGTATTGCAAAAAAACGATTCTGATAAAAGAGAATATTCACGATCCAAAATACGACGATTATATGGTAAAAAATAGTCGGTTATATAAAAAATTTAGTAGTAAATTACTTTTCGTCGTTCCAAAAGGTGTGCGTGGGCGAATCTGTCGTATTTATCATGATTATGCGGGCCATTTCAGCCACGATAGAATTTTACTTGCAATACGCGAGTTATTTTGGTGGCCACGCATGAGACAATTTATTAAAAAATTTATATCAACGTGTATTCTACACGTTTATATCATAAAGCAAATAGAGATGGTCAAAGAATCAAGTTACACCCAATAGAAAAGGTACCTGTTCCGTGCCACACCTGGCATCTGGATCATTTGAGCCCTTCATAAAAAGTAAAAGCCAAAATTGTTACATATTGGTAATGGTCGGCGGTTTCACAAAGTATGTATTTTTGAAACCAGTGAAAGACACCACTTCGCGATATGTTGTGAATGTTCTGAATGGTATAGCTGTATATTTTGGACTGCCAACCCGAATTATTACGAATCGTGGTACTGCTTTTATTGCGAAATACTTCACCGAATACTGCAAGCAACACAATATTGTGCATGTGTTAAATGCAACATCAACTCCACGAGCAAATAGGCAAGTCAAGCAATATAACAGAACCATTTTACATGCTATGAGAACTATGGCTGATAAGGAACCTGAAAAATGGGACATATTGCTGCCTAAGACACAATGGGCTATAAATAGTCAACAGCACGCAGTTACCAAACTATCGCCACACGAAATTTTCTTCGGTTTCAATTTGACGTTTAAATATGCTGATAAAGTAACACTAGAATTAGAAAGTGATGTCGTAATAAATAAGGAGAAGTTCGAGCCAGCAAAAAGAGATAAAAATAAAGACCAAGCAGCGAACAATATTAACGATAATAGACGTCAACAGAAATAACGATTCGTTGCAAATTTTAAGTCACCACGTCACTATAATGTGGGTGATAAGGTTGCCGTTTTCCGAGAACCACCATCAGTTGGAGAAAGTCGTAAATTAATTCGCCGCTATAGAGGACCTTATGTTATTACCGCTGTTTTGTATGGTGATCGGTACCGCGTAGTGAATGTTAGCGCCGATGATGGAAGACGCCGGTTCCAAAAAGTTATACCATCCGATCATCTGCGATTAGTAGTAGTTCCTGACGATGATGAGTTCGGAGAAAATGATGAAATTGAAGAAGATTGAGGCTAACTTCTATTGCAAGATGGCCGATTGTAAAAAGATTTTACATTGAATTATTTTATGGAGGGCACAGCCATCTGTTATTAGTTAGTTGATTTGTTTTATATAATTTAATATTCGTTTCGTTGGTAGTACCTACGTGTACTAAAATAAAATATATTTGGGAGGAGAAAAAGAAGAAGAATTTTTACTGTACAATCGTCGTAGTGAAAAGACGTAATTTAGTTGCTCCGTATTCTATTAAAAAATAAAACGTTATATGACAAAAAATCCAAGTTTTTCTTTCTGTTAGTATTTTATTTTTCGTTACTTTTTCACTACTTTCACTTCAGTTTGACTTCTGGATGAAAATGTATGATTCCTTTTTAGCGTTGAACGTTAATGTCTGTAGAATCTACTAGTGGTACATTGATTTACTCACAGTTTCGTTACTTTTTCACTACTTTCACTTCGGTGTGACTTCTGGATGAAAATGTAAGACGCCTTTTTAGCGTTGAACGTTAAAGATTGTGGAACGTCTACTAATGGTACATTGATTCACTCATAGTTTCGTTAGTTTTTCACTACTTTTGTTGTATATAATGCGAGCGTATGATTGTGATTGATGGGCCGGATTAAAAGAATACACACACTTACACCATTAAACAACTTTATTTATTTTTAACAATTTTTATTTTTAATAATAATTAAATTTTGTTGTTTAGAGCTCGATGGTTTGTAAAATACTGCCTTTATTAATTATTGTTTACATAATCTGAACTTGATTACAATTGTATGTATATGTGTAATGACTAACAACATACTTTTACCAAAATGTAAAACAAGCTCAATACAATAATTAACAAGGTATTATTTATACATATTTAATTACAGTGAATCACAGAAGTGTTCACAACACTTTCACTAATTTTTTACCTTTTAAAAAAAATCTTGATGACTGGTCCCTGTTTCGGCGCCAGTTAACGAAACGATGTATCGGAGAGTTAAAAAAATTGAATTTATTATTCAAATTTTATATTATTACACTTTTACATACAAACTTACTCTAACTTAAGACTAATAATTTGTTTTTTTATATAAAAATAAAATGTTAACGTCAGCTTTCTTATATTGACGGAGTGTATAAAGAATTTAGAACGTTGATGTTGGAGCCACTACCAGGAACAGCTGCAAAAAACAGAAATAATAAAAAACAATTAGCAATAACCTTCTAAAATTGAATTTATGTACTTATCTTTAAAATTTAATCCATTATTATTGTTGTTGTTGTTGTAAATCTTCTTACATAAAATTAATTTCCAATTAGAATCACAACTTAATATTTAGTTCCTTACCTGATTTAATGTTACAACACTACATACATATTTGTGCCCTGAATTAATTGATAACAAACTAGAATTAATTTAGATTTTAATTTAATAACATTGATGTATATGAATGTAGCGAATTATCGATGATGAATGACGCTGAATTCGCTTAAGTAAAATTTATTCCTTGTAAACTGTTCCAATCAGCGGTTGAATAATGCAGGAGATGAAAATAAAACTCGCAATCCAAGATGATACCAAACAATTTTGTTTTATTTTTTAATTTGCAAACAATTTGTTGATTTTAATGAGATGCTTTTCGATCAAACGCCAAAATAAAAATAGAATGATGTTAGCTTTCGTCCAACTTAAGTTAGTTTTTTTGCTTAAATTTAAGAAAAGTTAATTTTATGGTAATATTCAAAATTTGCGCAATTATGGCATTAGTACTAAAGTCGCATCGATCGCACTCTTCTTAATTGACTATATAATCTATTACAAATTGAGAGCAAGATTGACATTAGATTGATGTTGACAATTTGTGTTTACAATATTTACGGCTAATCTGTACAGTTTTTAAAGTTATAATGATTTAAATTCAGAAAGCTAAGTATAATAATATATAATAATAAACTTAGTAATTAATATTTACATATTTTTAGGTTACTACAGTGAGTTTACGTAATATTAAATTATATTGTAAGTATAATGCAGTATACAATAAAATGGTTTGGTTATTTCAGATAGCTATACATCAACAAAAATTATTTTTAATAAAGTCTTTTAAAGCTATGTGTGTGTGTTTCATTTATTTTTGCCAAACATACTCCCACACCTTGAGGAATTTTATTTCTTAATAATTAACTTGATTAATTTGTTTACAGGACGTCGAATTTCGCTGCTTGGTGTTTTTAAAGTTACTACCCGTGTAATGCCATCATTACCAGGATGAACGGCTACTACTCTGCCACGTATCCATTGACTGGGGTATAAATTGTCTTTCCTTATAAGGACAAGGTCGCCGATTTCAAAGTGACTATATGATGTTTTCCATTTATACCTCTGCTGCAATGATGTGAGATAATCACGATGCCATCGATGCCAAAATCCTTGCAGCCGCTGCTGGATATTTTGCCACCTCGATAATTTGTTTATTGGTATCTCGTCAAGCTTTGGTTCCGGGATCAATGTCAACGATTCTCCTACCAAAAAATGTGCCGGTGTTAATATTTCTAAACTGGATGGAACATCATTTAGTCTGCTTAATGGGCGTGAATTGAGAAGAGATTCAATTTGAGTGATTAAAGTTGTAATCTCCTCGAATGTTAGATTAATGTTTGTGACCCGCTTTAGATGGTATTTGAATGACTTCACCGCAGCCTCCCATAAACCACCAAAATGTGGAGCGTGTGGTGGATTGAACTGGAATATTATACTCTTCTGCAATAGAAAATCAGAGATTACAGGATTGTTTATTTGAGTTATGATTTGGTGTTTCAGTTGTTGCAGTTCTCTATTAGCACCCTTTGGATCCATTGTCGCACCAAATTTGTTCAGGAGTTCCTCGTCGTGCAGTGAATCGTTTTAGTGCAGCCAGGAATGAATCTGTATCAAGACTGCTTACACCTTCTAAATGGACTGCTTTGACAACTAAGCACACAAAGACCGCCACATACGCCTTCTCTGCAGGAGAATTTTTTCGCTTACTGGTCTTAATGTAAAATGGGCCAGCATAATCTATACCGGTTTTTGAGAATGGGCGGCTTTGGATACACCGTACTGCTGGTAAATCAGCCATTTTCTGTTCATTTTTGGTGTATCTGTAGCGGGTGCATATGGTGCAGGATTTTATATAGTGTTTTATCATATATCGTGCTCCTAGCATCCAGTACTTGCTCCGAATTATGCTCAACGTTAATGAACTAGTAGCATGCATGTGTTTCACATGAATATCATGGATTATTTTTTCGCAAACGATATTGTTATTGGGCAAAATTATTGGGTGCTTAGTCGCATAGGGTAGCGATGATTTGCTAAGCCGTCCTCCTACTCGTAGCAGTCCATTTGTATTCACAAATGGGTCAAGCGACGATAAATGATGTTTTGAAGGCAGTGATGATTTCGTAAGGATTGACATTTCATCTTTGTATACTCTTTGCTGGACGTTACGAAGATTACGTATTCCGATTCATGTAGCTCAGTTGGAGTGACCGTTTTATTTGGTTGTTTTGCAAGCTGTTTCCGTTGTAATGGTGCCCCAAATCTCAAAATATAAACCACTATTTTTCGTATTTTGAACCAAGACGAGAATTTTGTAAGTAGATTTTCAGTGATATCGTTCTCCTTAGTTACCTCTGTCAATACGTTCACATACTTGGACCTTTCTTCTAGCGCGCCGTCGTTCATTTCTGCGGTTGTCGACTTTGATTTTGGCCAGTTGGACTCAGGTTGACTAAACCAATCAGGACCATGCCACCAGAGCTGTGATTTCGCTAAAATTTGCGGTTTGATTCCTCTAGAGATGATATCTGCTGGATTTTGTTTGGATTCAATATGTTGCCATTTGCTTCGTGGAACTGTTTCTAGTATTGTTGCAGTTCTGTTGCCAAAGAAGCCTTTCCATCGTCGAAGAACGTCCGATAACCAATGAAGGACGATCATCGGATCTGTCCATGCGAATATGTCTATTCCATCAAATGATAGAGACTCTTTACAGTTTTGACTGACTTGCAAAGCAGAACTGCCCCGCAAAGTTCCAATCGAGGTAGTGATATCTGTTTGATCGGAGCAACTTTACTTTTCGCGTATATAATGTTGGTGGTAACTTCGCCATTTTCGTTGATTGCGCGTAAATAGATGATACTGCCATATGCCGCTTCCGAGACATCACAAAAGGCATGTAGCTGAAGCTGTTTTGGGTTGCATAATATTGTCAGCCGCCGCGAGATTTTAATTGCCTCCAATGCTGGTAACGATTGGTATATACTTTGCCACGAATTTGTGATGCTGCTGGGTAGACTTGAATCCCAATCGATTTTATGAAGCCAAATTTTCTACATCAACATTTTGAAAAGTATTACTGTGGGTGCAAGTCACCCTATGGGATCATATACTTTCGTTGACAGTATTCTTCGCTTTGTCCAGTTTATGTTGCCGTTACTCTGGTGCACCTTGAAAGAAAATGTATCTGTTACTGCATTCCATATTACACCAACCTTTTTAATTGATGTGTCATCTTCAATTAATTTTGGAATGTTTTGGACATCGCGGGCTGGAAATGAGTTCAAAAATTCATATGCATTAGATTTCCATTTCCGTAAGTAAATTAAATCCGCTGACATCCTGTCAGCATGTCATCAATGTAGAATTCGTTGTTGATTATGTGTGTCGCCTTGGGGTATAATGATTGGTGATTCTCTGTGGACTTTTTTAATGATTTGACTGCTAGAAAAGGCGCACACGCAGTGCCATATGTTACAGTGTTTAATTTGTATGCTTTTAGCTGTTCGTCGGGATTGTTACGCCACAATTTCAATTGGAAATTGGCATAGTCAGAGGTTACACCGATTTGCCGATACATTTTTTCGATATCGGCAACTAGGGCAATTGGGTGTTTCCGAAATTTTAGCAGAATTGTAGAGAGGTCTGTTTGAATGTTTGGACCGATTTGGAGAATATCATTCAAAGACACCTGCGTACTGGTTGTGGTTCTGCACGAGGCATCGAACATGACTCTCAACTTTGTCGTACTGCTGCTGGCCTTGATAACAGCGTGATGTGGTATAGAAAATACTTCGCGTCACTCTTCTTCGGAACCTCATTCCATGGCATATACGTCATATGTCCAAGATCAATGTATTCGTTTATGAAGGATTGATAGTCATCATAAAATTCTGGTACTTTCGCAAACTTCCTCTCCATGGCTCGCAATTGCTGATGTGCATCTTCAAAAGACTGACCTAAGGAGAATCGGCCGTCAGCATTTCGTGTTGTTGTCTGTTCGTAGTACTCTTCGCATGAATTTATTGGTTTAGATGGGTTGATCTGCGAACCGACTTCTTCAACTTCCCAAAATTTCTTCAGCAGTAGCAGAAGGTCATCGTTGGTCGTTTGCATTATTGAATCAGTCGTGGCGTGTAGATTGACAATGTTTGACGATTGATTGCTAAATGTCCCTGCGATTAACCAGCCCAACTTCGATGCCTGTAATATTGGAAAACCATCAATTGAGCGTTTTTCGGGGGTAAGGAGTTCAAAAAATACGTCTGCTCCGAGTAGCAAGTCAATTTTGTTTGGTTTAAAAAATTCCGGATCACCGAGGTGGACTCCTGCAATTTCCTTTCGAAAAGCGATTGGTTTCGTTGGTAATAATTTGGTTATGATGCCGATGATATGAGCCGTGATATTTAAATTGTAGTTATGGTCTATTCGTGAATAAATGGTCATATCGATTTTCCCCTTGTTTGTCCAGCTGATGTAGATGCTAGTCCGTAAATAGATATCGAGGCTTGACTTCGCTGTAGGCCTAGGCGTTGTGCAGTGGATTCGGTCACAAATGTGGATTGAGAGCCTGAGTCCAGCAGTGCTCGAATTGGCTGGAGTTCACCGGTACGTGATTTTGCGTATACAATGGCAGTTGGAAGTACCGTGGTAGGTGAGCTGTAGAGTGTGTGCAAAACTTGTGTATTGGTAACGGTAGCATTTGGTGTTGGTTCAAACGTGGATTTTCACGAGAAACATGATGATTGGCGGAAATTTATTTGGAAACTGGCTGTATTTCAGATTGTGCTGGATGGAGCAATGTATGGTGACGCTGATTACAGATAAGACACGACGATTTGGAGAAACACTTTTCGCTTAAATGGCCCTTTTTTAAACAGTTCCGACATAAATTCTGTTCGTTTGCAATTTTTAACCTAGCATCTAGATTTTGATTTTTAAATACAGGACACCGAAATAACAGGTGCGATTGCTTACAGACTATGCACTGAAATGTATCATTAGAACAAGAAGTGACGAATGATTTTGACGTATATTTTGACGTAAACTTTTTTGCTGTTACACCACAAATTTCAAGCGCGTCGCATCTTTTATTTAAGAATTCTAGCAAAGCTTCGAATGTTGGAAAATCTTTGCCATCGGATTCGATTGCCCACATTTGTTTTGTTTCGTCGTCTAGTTTATTTAATAGAACTTGAATAATCCACGGATCGCGTGTTTCAGCGTTTGGTCCTAGTGCACGGAGTCCACGTATTATTTCGTCTGACGTCCCAGTGAGGTGACGCAAATCCTTTCCGTTGGCTTGTACGCATGGCTTTTGCTCAAAAAATGTCTGAATCAATGAAGTGACCATTGGATTCATTTTGTTGTACCTGTTACATAGTTTGTCCCATGCCTCTGCATAATTGTTTTCTGTGATGGGGATATGTCGTATAAGAGATGCCGCTTCACCTGACAGTAAACCTTTCAGCATCTGCAATTTGTGGACGTCACAGATATTTTGGTTGAAATTATTACCCTTTTGTATTACTTACCAAATTAAATTCTAATTTAACAATCAATTTATAACCTTACAAATGTTAAAATTATATTTATAGCTTGATTGCGGAATAAGCAAGTGCGTTCAATACTTTCATGCTTAATTATTATTGGCCACGTACATATTATAATTATTATTAAAAATATACTTTCTTATTACATCAACCACCAAAGCGTTCAAATCTTAATAAAAAGCTTAAATAAAAATAATAATACCAGCCATTAACAAATTACCATCCAGTTTATCGCATCATCATTTTCTGTACCAAGTCTCGAATTTTAATTGGGGAACGCAGCCTCTTGGTACAGAACAGTTGACTTGTTGTAACACGTTCCGTTGACATACAGCATTTGTGGTATATGGCGAGTTACTACATAAAAAATAGGCTTCAAATTACCTCTGGGAATTTGATTGATGCAGCATTTCTGGTGTATATCATGTTGCTAACTTACATGTAGAATAAAACAGCAATCTACCGCAAACTTGATCTGATTATATAGAAATTTTTTTAAATTTGTAATTCCAAATAAATAACTCTTTTATCAATCAACCATCAAGCTGGGCAGACGTCTTTTATTTTGGGATTAACTTAAGTATCTTTACAGTCATCATACAAGCATCCGCAACAGTGATTAGAAAAAGAGCAACCATTTTCAAAAAACTTCCACTCAATATTTATATATTGTGACAGTGACTATAAAGGATGTATAGAGGATAAATAAGGTTTTCTTAATGTGTTTTAAATATTTAAAAAAAAAACGGTTAGGTTCTGTTTAAAAACATTGAAAATTATCAATTTCCAATGAATTTATTGTTTCCCTAAATCAGGAACCTCTTTGTTTCCACTTATTGCAATAGCAGCAACATTACTGAAAAACATGGACTATTTACTGACGATTCATTGAAAATGCTCGAATATAATTTCGAAATTTCCTGAATGTTCAAGATATCCGAAACAACAGCCGGATTGTACGTGGTCCCCTCGGTTTGGCAAAAGTCAATGCAAGGTGGTTACCAAGAAGGCTTTCAACGGATCAAAAAAAAAAAATCGTGTTTTTTAATGTAAAAAGAATTTTGGAGATGTGTAGTGAAAATGTTGTAGATGTATTCAACAAAATTGTTACTGCTCTAAAAATTCGTGTTGCTTCGTGACAACGCACCAGTTCACAGGGCCAGAATTGCAATGAATTCTATTAGGTCATGCGTATTTGAAGAAATTAATCATCAGCCCAAATTTGGCAACCAATGATTACTTCCTGTTCCAAAATTTAAAAAGAGAGCTTCGTGGAAAGGATTTTGATAGCAATGACTCACTCAAAGCAACAGTAACGAACATTTTGCAGACAAAGATAAAAATTATTTTCTACGAAGGTAATGAAAGTTAATATATTGAGAATATATTGAAAAATAAAAATGAGGCAAACAAATCCGTTTCTTGCTGTCTCATTCCGCGAAATTAAAATTCTCTGGTCGTAAGTACTACAGGTATATTATGAAGAAAAAGTCTCTAAATTAAGTGGTACACAATGGAAAATAAAAGAAAATGTAGCTGTAAATTGTAGCACCTACAATTGTTCAGTAATTTCTTATTGTCGGATTTCTCACATGCCGATTTGTTAAATGTAATAAAAGCGGTAATTTTGTTTGAGTATATGCAATAATTTACGGTACATAGACAAATAAAATAAGGACAAAATCAACCACCAGCCGTGTCGTAAAAGTAAAACAATTTTGTTGATCTTCTCTATAGTCTGTGGTAGACTTTTAACTAAAAACCTACATTAATGTCTTTCCTGTGAATTTTTTATTTATTTTTTATGTATTTCGGCTAGTGTCACTCATCAATTGTGTTACCCATCTTTTTTTTTTTTTTTTTTTACCTAAAGACCTACCACTAATGGAGATTTTGTTCCTAAAAGCAAAACCTATTGATGTTGATAATAGAATTAACGTTAAAACTATAAAAGACAACCAAATTTGTAATTTAGTAGTAAATTATGGAGTTTGATATCAACACGTATAAGTCAAAACAAAATGACCTCTTGTTATCACTAGAAACCACACATGAATTTTTAAGTAGAATGAAAATCTATACAGAAATGATTCCGACAAACAGACAAAAGGAATCTTTTTTTTTTTTTTTTTTTTTTTTTTGAAGTCGTCAATAGTTATTGCTATCAATTCCGTTAAAATAGACGAAGAAAAAAAAAACTTAAATATAAAAGACTTCATATTAAGAGATTTGTTATCAAAATACAAGAACGGGAACAACAACAATGGATGTGGCTAAGGTAGAATAAGATTCTGTGAGAAATAAAGTGAGTCATCATTTTTCTTCTTTTTCTTTTTTTTGTTGGTACGTGTGTTATCAATTCCAATGGATTTTATATGCGTTGGATTTAAATTTTTCCATTTTGAGGATTATGTTTAGGGAATATCTCAAATGTGTGTTCTGAAAAAATAATTTTATTAAATTAAATTCATTTTAGGTATATGACGTTGATATACGGCGACAACAAAGTAAAAAAAAAAAAAAATCAACATGACATTTATTTGATGTCCTTTCGAAGATGCGTTGAACTTGTATTTGGAATGATTCATTCTTGTTTCGAAGTATTAATTACATGCGATGACAATAAAACGTATTTAAGGATAGCAGGTACCTCATGAAAATACTCCTAGGTGTTCAAACAATTAGTTATCTTAAAATAAAATCGAACAAGGTATTTGTGAGACAGGAAATAATATATTTCAGAACGTCCAGTCATTATGGTCAGTTTTTAATGTAACTACCTTATTTCCTGTTTCACTGCAGTAAATTCACCCCACAGAAGGCAAATATAAATTTGAGTCTGCCGATCTCAGCGTTTTATTGCGGATGTTACCGTTAGTCGACTCTATCTTCTTCAATTAATGATAATTCTACAACAACATTTGGCAGATGAATCGCTTCACATTTAATGTTTATAAGAGGTTATACGCTTTTTGAGAGGATCACAACATCACAATATAGGTAAACGTACCTTAACACTTTTTGTGACAAGATCCCGTGTGTTTGTGACAAGATCCCGACAAGGTTTAGTGTGAAGATCCCCAAAATCCAAAATATATTTACGAAATTTATTACAAATTGGCCATTATTATCTATGACATTCTGCCATTTTTCGGGGAGTTTCATTATTCGATCTATGTAGAACTTCTATGGTTTATCGGCCAAAAAATTGACCAAGTGATTTTCATGGTCCTTTTTTGTAGACAACTTTAGAACATAAAGGGAGTTTTGCAGAGATCGAAACAAAAGGTAGTCAGAGGTTCCGGCGATACGGTTGATGTATAAAAACTTCCCAGCCAAACCCACCCAATCTATCCTAATCCTGGATTTGAAGTCGTTCGTGGTGGTTCACCCTTCTTTAACCATGATCTTTCTCGAACGACATTCCCATATTTCCACTTGCTTTAAAAATGGATCTATTTCATTATGTATCAATAGTGATTCTCTGATAAAAATTCAGTCAAATAAATTTTTCATGTACAATTCATGCGTCAACCAAACATCCAGTTTCTTTGTGTATACAGCCAGAAGAAAATGATTTAAAACTCTTTTGTGATCGATATTTAATTCCCTAGCGACGATATGACTGCTTATGTGTCGGTCTTCTTCGAATTTTTGTGAGATTTCATCGATAGTTTCAGTGATTGGGCGACCAGAGTGAGATGCATCTTTAACATTGTAATTTCCAGAACGAAAGCGAGCAAACCATATACATGCTGTTGCATTCGATTAAAAATCTTAACCGTAAACACCACAAATTTATTCTCGGCTTCCGCAGCGTTTTTGCCTTTTTCGATTTTTTTCACGAATTCCATTCATTTCCAGTGTTGCCCAATATATGACACAAAACACCATCTTCTGGACAAAATGTCAAATTGTTTCCCAACTTAATAAACTGAAATATGACAAAGAAGAAAAACTCCTACCCTTTATCTCCATATAGGGAAGAACCATTATCTATATATAGGGTTAAGCATCCTCATTTATTCAAAGAACCTAAATTTTTATTTTGAAATTCATTCGATTCATAGAATTGAACAAATCGTTGTTGTTTGTTTTAAAAATCTAGGTGCTTTAAACATCCACGTTTTAAATTTAAAAAGGATAAATTGAAGTTTTGGACATTTTAAATCAAATTTTTGTGTTCTTAAGTTAAAAAAGACAAAATTAACTTTAAAATAAATGAAAATTATGTTTGGTTTTACAGTTGAAATTCTTTGATGCGTTTTTCAATTATAAAGTCTTTGTACCATGTGGTGGGCGATGAACGCTCGATGGAGATGGACGTGTTTTAGTCTGTGTCTCCGTAAGTGAAATTTATTTTTAAATTTAAATTCAACAAATTAATAATTAATTAGTGTTAATATGCAAGTGTTAATTAAATTATAAGTGCTTAAATGAAGATTAGTGCTATGGAAAGCGATTTGGGGATAGTTTCGGAATTGAAGTTGAAATTCAAAATATTGGAATACACAATATGGATTTCGATTTCAATTTTAGATTACAAATAAAATCATTTCCATAGTCTTCATTAGTGTTTTAAAATTTTTGTTTTATTGTAGTGAAAAAGTTAAATTGGGAAACGTGAGGGAAAAAAAATGGTTGGTTCAAAAAATAATTAACGGTACCTGTAAACATTTTTTATTTTTGTTTCTTTTATACATTTTATCATATGATTTGCTTATTTAACGGGAATTTTTGATTTTTTGTATGTACATACATAATACATACAATCAAAATGTTCATTTCGAATCGTTTCTTGTTTTATCGTGTTTTGTTATTTTATTTTGCATATTATATTGTTTTGATAAGGGGAATATTTTCTGTTTTTATATACATACATACATAGATCAAATTTTCTCGAATACAAAACATGAGAGAAAGTGTTGTTGTGTTGTGTGTCCTTGACAGTTTTTATATAGATATTATACGTGATATTGTTAGGCGATTGATGCGTGTGTGTATATCAATATTTATTGTCGTATTGTTGATGAATCTCGGTTGGATTTTGGATTTACTCAAAACCAACACAGATGTTACCTATTTTGGCTAAAGTTTACTTTATTTTCATCTGGAAAATCAGGTGAGGAGTGTATGTTTTGGAAGTTTTTGAGTGTGGGATTGTGCGTCTGTGGTTTTTGGGAGGGGAGGTCGGGTTTCACTGGAAAATTTCCTCATTTTCCGCGAAAATTTTCACTTTTTAGTTTGAAAATATTGTAGAAATGCATGTAAAAATGTGCAAGTAATTTTTCCGGGAAAGTTTTGCAAATTTTCCAGGAAAATTCAGAAATTTTGCCACTTTTTTGAAGTGAAACTTCCTTAGCGAAGGTAGTGAGTCTTGAAAAAATGAAACGCTAATCAAAGTGAAACGCTTTGGTAGTGCGATTTATGTTTTTGTTCATTTAGTACATTTGCTGCTTGTATAAACAATTTTAATACAGAAAACAAGTAAGGTATTATAATGCGTAACAAAATCCACACATACTACGTCTCGTATTTGTATCGTAAATTCGTAATTCGCCTACTTTTTGCTATTACATACGTATTATTATTTTTGCATTTTTCTTTTATTTTCCAACGATGAAGGTGAATGTCATATTTTTATTTAGGAAATAATATAAAATCGCGTTCCTTATATGAAAAATGCTTTAAAAATTAAATTTATAGACGTGATTTTTTGTGAAGTGATTGAAAAGTGATTAAAAAGAACAATTTTATTAGAATATACTAACAACGTAAGTATCCTATATATGAATTTACACAATAGTAAATTTTAATGCGAAAAATCATACCGAAACAATATTAATACTTCAGAATGCCACAACAATCATCAACGAAACGCGTTCGCGAATTCAGAGCAAGGCAACGACAAGAACAAGGGCAACGACCACGTGGTGGCTATAGGCAAAATTCAGGAAGACCTCGCGGAAACCGGACAGCGGCTGATCGTCTTCGTGATTATCGACAACGGCAGCGAGAGAATCGTGCACGTATTTTTGAAAATAATTGTTTATCTACTGAAAATGTAATGAATGGTTAGTAAATTTTATATTGTCACTATACTCATTCATTGTTGGCTAAGTTATATTATGTATATGTAATAGTAATTTAAATGATTTAGATAGCTCCAACGGTGTCTTACCGGGCATAGCTAATCCATCTACCACTGGAGATGGAAATAATTATGCGCCCTATGTGTCAAACCTCAACAACCCTCCAGTTATGGAATGTTCCGATAATTTTCAGCAAGCATCAAATATTTATGAACCGTCTACGAGTAATCAGGACGAGACGCCTGTGCGGTATGAAGGTTATCAACTGCATGCAGGTGCTCGAAAACTTTTTATGAAATTCTTGAACAATCCATTTGGGTACGCGTGCTCAATTTGTGATCGGTTATGGTTCAAGAATGACTTATCGCCTGTCTCTTCTCAATATAGTGGTATTATTAACGACATATTGCCGAACGTTGATAACGCGAAGGTATGCTTTACGTGCAAAAGGGCATTGTCGAAAAACACTATACCGACTCTATCAGTATTTAATGGATTTCAATATCCTAAAATGCCAACCGATCTTCCTCCTTTAGAGATGGTTACGGAGAGGTTGATCTCGCCGCGCTTGCCGTTTATGCAAGTTCGTAGATTGCGTCATAGTCACGGTCAATACGGCATTTATGGACAAATCATAAACGTTCCGGTCGATGTTAATACTATGGTATCTCGATTACCTCGGAGTTTGAACGATGATTACTGCATTAACGTTCACATTAAAAGAACAATCAAAGCTTGGTTACAATATTTAATTCGAACGCCGCTTTATCAACGCTATAATATTACGATTGATAATTCTTTCTTTACGGCGAATGCAGTAGAAACCATACCGTCACAGGATGAAGTTAGTGAAGTTGTGCATATCGAAGATAGCCTTACCGCGCAACAACAAACGTTACTTTGGAATGAAGATATGTATTTGCGAATTGCCCCTGGCGAAACCGAACTTCCTATCAGCCTACTTTTTGTTGAGCATGCAGAAGAACTCTCTTTTCCGTCTATTTATCTTGGCGAATTTCGAATTTTCAGAGACGGCACACACATCACG
Organism: Tipula vernalis; assembly: GCA_958295665.1. Taxonomy (NCBI): domain Eukaryota; kingdom Metazoa; phylum Arthropoda; class Insecta; order Diptera; family Tipulidae; genus Tipula; species Tipula vernalis. The sequence continues at coordinate 322,050,553 of OY282559.1, forward strand.
CCATTCATGATGACAACTAGTGAGCTACGAAGATCAGACCGACGTGGCGTTACCCCGTACCACTTGCTGTATATGGCAATGAAAATTATGCGACTGAGAGTTCGCGATTGTCTTACGATTGCATTTAAACACGTGGGAAATAATACTGCCATAACCCGTCGTCAAATTAAATCTGAAGAATATATTCACGATTGCATTGATACAAACCTCGCTTTCCTCCGAACGATTCCCAATTCAACGTGGTATTGGGCAAATCGAAAGAAAGACTTGTTTGCAATGATACGACAAAATGGTAAACCCACATTGTTTCTTACGATGAGCGCTAATGAAATAGGATGGACTGATTTACTACGAACCTTATATAGGTTGAAATATGGAAAAGAAATCACGGTTGAAGCCGTTAATCAACTACATTTTATGGAAAAAAGCTCACTAGTTAATGATGATGCAGTTACATGTGCCATTTATTTCAATAAGCTGATAAATACAGTAATGACTGTTTTGCAATCTAAATATAAAAAAAACAGTCCTTTTGGTCGTTATTTCGTCAGGAAATATTTTAAAAGGATCGAATTTCAGCATCGCGGAAGTCCGCATGCTCATATACTTTTATGGTTGGAGGAGACGCCGGACGATCCATTGAATGCCGGATTGTACGACAGTCTTCAATTGATCGATCACTTGATATCGGTTTCAGCATCAGAAGCATCGGGAAACATCAAACCACAAACCCATAAAAATACTTTTACTTGCTACAAAGGAATTACATCAAATAGGCCGCAAAAATGTCGCTTCGACGCTCCCTTCATGCCATGCAAATCAACGATGATTCTGATACCAATGCCAAAAGACGAACCACAATTTCGTAACCTTAAAGAACGATACAATAAAATAAGATTGAATTTGGAAAATATCTACTATCCTGATATAGATACGTTTTACGAACAAAATAAAATTACGTGTGACGTTGATTACATTAAAATTCTACAAGCTGGAATTGAACGACCGCAGGTGTTCTTAAAAAGAAAAACTAGTGAAATATGGCACAACGGTTTCAACCCATTCCTTTTCAGTATTCTCAAATCTAATATGGACATCCAATTTATTACCGAAGAATATTCTTGCGCTACATATGTTATAGAATATGTCAACAAAACGAATAGAGGAATCAGTAATTTGCAGCGTCAAATAATAGAAACGATGGACAAACATCCTGAGTTCGATATTGTCGATGTTACAAGAAACATGAGTGTAAATGTGCTGAATACTGTCGAAATGACAAGTCAAGAAGCAGCATGGTACCTTCTTCGAGAACCTATGTCCAAATCATCTCATAAAGTTGAATATATTCCAACTGTATGGCCTATCGAACGACAGCGGATGAGAAAAACTCAAAAAGAATTAAATCAATTAGAAGTTGGTGATGATTCTACGAATAGTTGGAAGGAAAATTGGTTTGATAAATATGAGAAACGACGGGAAGAGCTAGAAAATGTTTCTATAGCACAATTTGTTGCTCATTATAATGTCAAACAAGACGGAACATTTGCGAAAAGAAATGAATCGCGGATCATTCGGTACAGAAATTATGGCATGGCTACAGATTTCACCAACTATAAACGGGAAATGGTTTCTCTACATATACCGTTTAGAAATGAAGAACGTGATATATTGGCTGAAATGTGCTTCCTAAAAATTTACGAGGACAATGAAGAATTCAACTGCACAAAAAGTCTACTATTGACACAGGCGGACTTCCATATAATATAATTTTTGTTATTGACAACTATTACATAATAACAACCAATATCGATGTATCAGATGGATTAGCCAATGGCGCCGTCGGCAAATTAGTTCGCGTTGAACAAAACGAGAATGAAGAAGTAACTCGTGTTTGGCTAACTTTTCCTGACATTAAAATTGGAAGAAAATTACGAATGAAGGCTGCTGGATATATGCAACAACATAATATTACATTAAATGAAGTGCCAATCAATCGACGCAACTCTACGATTTCTTTAAATAATAACAGAACAATGATAGTAAAACGAAGTCAATTTCCTCTAATATCTGGTTGCTCTATGACGATTCATAAATCTCAAGGTGGTACATTCGACGAAATCGTGTATGAGTATGAAAAAACCCACTCGGTGCAATTACTATACGTTGCTTTATCCAGAGTCACTACAATCGAAAAATTATACATCGTGTCAAAACATAAGGATTCAATATTTTATCATTGCAGAAAGGAGCCATCGTCTACTCTTCTGTTGAAGCTGGAATTTAAACGACTTTCGCTGAATCCACTCATCACATTAGAATCTGAATTAATTGATTTCATCACAAACGCACCAGGTTTGTCGCTTTATACCTTCAACATTCAAAGTTTACGGGCTCATAATCTTGATCTAATCGATAGAGTTGCTAAACATTCTAATGTTTTAATTTTGTCGGAGACGTGGGTTCACAACGACGAACATGTCGCTATACCGAATTTCAACTGTATAGTTAAATATAAACGGCCAAGTGTTCGATCTGGTGGCGTTGCTATTTACCAGAATGCAGGTGATACTGCTCATGTTTTAACGACATCAAGGGATATTAGAGTACAGAAACCACTAGCATTTGGGGTGCAAATTGATGAAGTAGGAGAAGTATGTGCCTGTCAATGTTCTACAGAGCACGGTCAAACGATGTTATTGGTAGCGGTATTTATATCACCACATCAAAGTGTTAAAAACATAATTGAATTCCTTTATGAAAAGTTACTTCAATATTCCTCTGAAGCACCAATACTTAACTTAAATTTAGAAAAAATACCCATAATTCTTGGAGGGGATTTTAATGTAAACTTTGCAGCAGAATCATCTATGCAACTTATAAAATTTTTCAAAGACAAATTCAATTTGAGTATGACAAGCGATCCTGCAAAATCCACAACGAGGCAGGGAGCAACAATAGACGCTGTTTTTAGTCGATATTTGCATACTGTAGAAACGCGAATATTTGTGTCACATTTTAGCTATCATAAGCCTCTAGTTACGGCTATACAAGAAAAAAACAATAAAATAAATCAATAATAAAAAATAATATCACAACTCTATTATTTACTTTAGAAACCGACTCCAATCATTTTACTACAGACGTTTCACTTCCATCATGTGCTTATAAGGGTGAGGCACATACATTTTTTTACTTAGTTTCAAATTATAAATAAAATATGAAAAGGGAAAATAAACGGGGGTTTTGGGGCGGCAGCCCCCACGCTCTAAGGTATACAACGAATTAAAATTACTTTAAAAAATTGTTATTTTAACGAAAATGGCTTTTTTTAACATTTGTGGTACTATCAGAAGAAGCGATAAGGGACCTCTGTGAAATTAGCCCAGAAAAAATCCCAGAAAACGATTATAGTTAAATATGGTAATACTAATATATTATAACTAGCGTATTATGAAAACTATAACGAAACAAAATATATTTATATAATCTGTCGTAGAAATTAAATATGCAAAATAAAACAAAATCATAAAATATGTACTTGTTTGTTTGTGATTAATAAAAACACTATTAGGTACGTAAAATATATTATAAATAAATTGGTAGTCAAAAATTCACATTGAGTAATCACTACAATATTCACTTATACAAACTATTCGAAAAAGTATTTTGAAGTTGTACAAAGCATAAATTACTGGTCCCTAGAATTTATATAAGATAATATCAATTAACGAGCACGGCTTCATATAGGTTTTGTAGGCCATGAATACAGCTTGCTTATGACCACAGTAAAAAAAATTGTATTAGCCGTTAGGCAGATATACCATAGTCTCTTGAAGTCGTCATACGTATGTCATCCCGAAAAAACTATCATGACAGTATTTATCCCAGAAAAATATTTTTACAAGATATATGAGTTAATAACATGTAAAAATATTTTTTGGGATAAATTTATACAAATATTTTTTGTGTTTTCTAGCCAATAGCTGCACATTTTCAATACGAAAAGCGGAGCAATAGTTAAACGTAAGTTGTAATTTCAAGAATTGGTGCAAGAAACCATCATAAGCACAAGTATAAAAATTCTAAATCCAAATAGAATTTTTAAAAGTCATAAGAATAAAAATTAACGAGCACAACTTGGTATAGGTTTTGTAGGCCATAGATACAGCTTGCTTATGGCCACAGTAAAAAAAAATTGTATTAGCCGTTTGGTAAAAATAGTCCATTGAAGTCATATAAGATATCAATTAACGAGCACGGCTGGGTATAGGTTTTGTAGGCCATGAATACAGATTGCTTAGGGCCACAGTAAAAAATAATTGAATTAGCAGTTAGGCAGATATAGTCCCTTGAATTCATATAAGATATCAATTAACGAGCACAGCTTCGTATAGGTTTTGTAGGCCATAGATACAGCTTGCTTATGGACACAGTAAAAAAAATTGTATTAGCCGTTTGGTAGATATAGTCCATTGAAGTCATATAAGATATCAATTAACAATACCAATGAGAATGATTAGATGTCAAATACGTTGTATGGAAATGTTTGAAAATAAAATAACATAATAACAAATAACAAATAATAACTAAAATTGGTATAGAGACATCTATTAGAATTAGTAAAAATGGTATTTACAGTTCAAAATTGGTATTCTTTACAACAATTTCGAACGTCAAATTATCACCTAGAGTTCAATTTAAAAAATGTCCGCTAGGTGGAATCTGTGGTGTTCCAATCATCAATAATGCTGTGTGCCTTAATCGACTAAACTAACTAACTAAAGTAGAATGAGTTAGTTAATGTAATATTTAAATAGATGGCGTTAGTATAAAAGTCTCTGTCTGTGCCTCAATTTACACTAAACTAAATTTAATCGCCAACAAACAAGGAAAATACCCAACGTAAAATTTAAAAAAAAATAAAAAGTAAAAATTTATTCATGATATTGCCGCATTTTTTATTTACCAAAATACTTCTGATGTATTATAATCGTCTTTTGAGCAAACAGAATTCAAGAAAAAAACGGAAATATCGAACCAAAGTAATTTACAACACAATATATTTACGAGGTTATGTTATGTTGAAAATTGTTTGTCCAAATTTGTTGTCCAAATCCTATACCAAGCCGTGCTCGTTAATTGATATCTTATCTTAATCTCTTAGCTAATACAATTTTTTAGCTATGGCCTACAAAAGCTATACCCAGCCGTGCTCGTTAATTGATACCTTATATGACTTCAAGGGAATATATCTACCAAACGGCTAATACAATTTTGTTTTACTGTGGCCATAAGCAAGCTTTATCTATGGCCTACAAAACCTATACCAAGCCGTGCTCGTTAATTGTTATCTTATATGTATTCAAGGGACTATATCTGCCTAACGGCTAATACAATTTTTTTTTACTGTGGCCATAAGCAAGCTGTATCTATGGCCTACAAAACCTATACCAAGCCGTGCTCGTTAATTGATATCTTATATTATTTCAAGGAACTCAATCTACTAAACAGCTTATACAATTTTTTTTTACTGTGGCCATAAGCAAGCTGTATCTATGGCCTACAAAACCTATACGAAGCCGTGCTCGTTAATTGATATCTTATATGACTTCAAGGAACTATATCTACCAAACGGCTAATACAATTTTTTTTACTGTGGCCATAAGCAAGCTGTATCTATGGCCTACAAAACCTATACCAAGCTGTGCTCGTTAATTGATATCTTATATGACTTCAAGGGAATATATCTACCTAACGGCTAATACAATTTTTATTTACTGTGACCATAAGTAAGCTGTATTCATGGCCTACAAAACCTATACCAAACCGTGCTCGTTATTTGATATCTTATATGACTTCAATGGACTATATTTACCAAACGGCTAATACAATTTTTTTTTATTATAGCCATAAGCAAGCTGTATCTATGGCCAACAAAACCTATACCAAGCCGTGCTCGTTAATTGATATCTTATAGGACTTCAAGGGACTATATCTACCAAACGGCTAATACAATTTTTTTTACTGTGGCCATAAGCAAGCTGTATCTATGGCCTACAAAACCTATACCAAGCCGTGCTCGTTAATTGATATCTTATATGACTTCAAGGGACTATATCTACCAAACGGCTAATACAATTTTTTTTTACTGTGGCCATAAGCAAGCTGTATCTATGGCCTACAAAACCTATACCAAGCCGTGCTCGTTAATTGATATCTTATATTATTTCAAGGAACTCAATCTACTAAACAGCTTATACAATTTTTTTTTACTGTGGCCATAAGCAAGCTGTATCTATGGCCTACAAAACCTATACGAAGCCGTGCTCGTTAATTGATATCTTATATGACTTCAAGGAACTATATCTACCAAACGGCTAATACAATTTTTTTTACTGTGGCCATAAGCAAGCTGTATCTATGGCCTACAAAACCTATACCAAGCCGTGCTCGTTAATTGATATCTTATATGACTTCAAGGGAATATATCTACCTAACGGCTAATACAATTTTTATTTACTGTGGCCATAAGTAAGCTGTATTCATGGCCTACAAAACCTATACCAAACCGTGCTCGTTAATTGATATCTTATATGACTTCAATGGACTATATTTACCAAACGGCTAATACAATTTTTTTTTACTATAGCCATAAGCAAGCTGTATCTATGGCCTACAAAACCTATACCAAGCCGTGCTCGTTAATTGATATCTTATAGGAATTCAAGGGACTATATCTGCCTAACGGCTAATACAATTTTTATTTACTGTGGACATAAGCAAGCTGTATTCATGGCCTACAAAACCTATACGAAGCTGTGCTCGTTAATTGATATCTTATATGTATTCAAGGGACTATATCTACCAAACGGCTAATACAATTTTTTTTACTGTGGCCATAAGCAAGCTGTATCTATGGCCTACAAAACCTATACGAAGCCGTGCTCGTTAATTGATATCTTATATGAATTCAAGGGACTATATCTACCTAACGGCTAATACAATTATTTTTTACTGTGGCCATAAGCAAGCTGTATCTATGGCCTACGAAACCTATACCAAGTTGTGCTCGTTAATTTTTATTTTGTATAACTTTTAAGAATTCTATTTGGATCTAGAATTTTTATACTTGTGCTTATGATGGTTTCTTGCACCAATTCTTGGAATTACAACTTACGTTTAACTATTGCTCCGCTTTTCGTATTGAAAATGTGCAGCTATTGGCTAGAAAACACAAAAAATATTTGTATAAATTTATCCCAAAAAATATTTTTACATGTTATTAACTCATATATCTTGTAAAAATATTTTTCTGGGATAAATACTGTCATGATAGTTTTTTCGGGATGACATAAAAATAGCATGATAGTTTTTTTCCGGGCTGACACTAAATAATGTCAGGATAGATAAATTTTTCTGGGATGACAGGTAAAATATCGTGATATTGTTGTATCATTATATATTAGTGTTGCCAACACACTTTTCTGGGATAATTTTCGGGCTAACTTCACAGACATCGATAAGGGCGAAAAAAAAACTCTTTGATCTGTGTCTGCAAGGATGACGAAGCAATTATTATTAATAAAAATAAATAAAATAAAAATTATTTTGTTAAATTATTCGTTAAATCATATTTGTTAATTATAAAAGCTCTTGCCTTATTTTGGAAAAAATAAACATAAAAAGTGGAAGTTTTTCGGGGAAATTTGGCTTCCCCCTCCTAGAAGCTACGGATGCGCAGTCCAACATTCGAGAGTTTTCGGAGTATATACTTCTTACACAGAGAGAAAACTTTAGGAAATTTTTCTAAAAATATTGGCGATTTGCCTAAAAATTATCTTTAATTTTTAGCCTTCTACATCGTTTAGATATATTGAATAAAGGTGTTTTAGATGATTTTCCTAAACACAAAGCAACTAGTTATATGTATGTGATTTAATTTAGATGTTTTAACTTAGTATCGAAAAATCTTAGATAGCTTGTATATTTAATGAAGCTGAAGTGGCCTTTAGCAAATTTTTCTGGTTTTATAGTTAAATTATCTAAATAACTTCAATATTTTGCCTAATATCGATTTAGAAGATCTAACGTAACGTCTTAAAAAAGTTGGTGGGTTTTGTGGGAGGATTATCACTTTATCTAAAAACCAATTAGATGAAATAACTAATCTAAAATTAGGTAAATCAGTTTGTACTAGCAGTAGGTACAAAGCCAGATTAATTGAAACTTCAGATGTAATTGCATTGAACTAGAGGTCTATTTATGAACATCAGGCAGAAACTTACATTGTAAGGATGAGGAAGATCGCCATTATATTAATTTTTTAAAGGTCCAACTATTTTTTGGAAAGGTGTCTTATAAAACAATACTATGTTGTACAAAAACGTACAATAAACCTATACGTAATTATTAGTTAAATTTTTTATTTATTAATTCTTATTAAATTTCAAACACATCAAAAATTGTACATAATAAAAATCTAAAATTCAATACAATAAAGGTGGCTTTAATTTTACAATCCAATTCAATTCAAATGTATCCTTTATTATAATTAATATTTTAATTTACAAGGTTTACAATTAATTATTGGTTCAGCAAATTCATCCTTTTCAAATTTATTTTCTAATGAATATGCTATTTATTTTGTATTTAATTAATAACATATTTCTTAAATTATTGTTTATAATTATTGTGTTACTTAATTATTTTTGTGGAAAAATTTGGAACTAAAAAAATCACATTGATTTAATTATGATTTAAAATTACCACTAAACTTACGACTTAAAAATCCTTAATTAAACTATAAACAATTTAGAGATAGATTTATATTTGGAATACCCAATGCATATTATTTATACCAAAATATTATTGATTAATTCATTTGAAATTACAGTTAAGTTATTTTTGAATTTATTTCGTATTTTGGTTATTTGATCTTTTACTAGTGAAATATTAGATATTATATGTAATCGCCATGTAGAAAAAGATTTTGGTTTTGCGTAAATCATTTTAAGGTACTTATTTTGAGCTATTTGAATTTTTTTAATGTGACTGTTTGCAGTTTCAAACCAAACAGGTGATGCGTAAAGTAAAACACTCTTTATAATGAGTATATAAGACGTTTATTTAAGATAGTTAATTTCGATTTACGATGGATGAGAATGTATAATAATTTAGTAATTTTGGTACATCTTTCTATTGAATAGTTGATTTCAAGTACTTTTCATGAATATCTTATCGGTTTATCCGGTGTAAAACCGACTATGGTAGAAGGATGTAGTCCTGTTTAGCTTTTGTACTGTCGATGGTGTAAAGACAATAAAAGTTGAGCCGAGTTTTGTGTTGGAGTTTGGCGTTGCATGACGGGTGGGGTAGCTGGATGTAATATTGCTGGTTTGTTTAGACCAAGGCAGGGGTAACTAGATGTTTCGTTCTGTCAGTGCTGACAGGTTGTGGCCATCATTGACCATTTATATTGCAATTCTTTTAAGTTATCTAGATTTAAGCTAAATTAGGCGGTTTGGAGCGAGAAGCAGTAGAAGTCGCAGATGTCTGAATCGCCGAGGCGCAGAAGTGGCCAGCCATTTTTGGTGGTGGAGCAGTGCGGGGTTACTGATATCAAATTCTCATTGGTTGTTAGAAATATTAATCGTTAATTTGTTTCAGGGATATAAATGTAAATTAAAATATAAATTGTGTTTGAGTCTAGATTTAGTAAAAACTGGGTCTGTGTCCAAAAGCGAAAACCACATAAGTGCACTTAGCGATTTAACTATTTTTATTATTTTTGGCTTATGTAATACAATTTAGGTCTCCATTACACTGGCCAATTTTTTAAGCCACTTATAAGTCATACATTTTAAAAGAAACACTAATCCAGTTCTTCAGAAACCGATTTAAATCCTTATTTGCCGGAAACTTAAACAGCAATTAAACTTGCAGTAAGAAATTGCGTTGTCTTTGCTAACTTATTTACTATATTTAATAATAACAGGTTTGCTAACTATCAGCTACTTAGGTGTCTGGAACCGGCTTGTTTCTTTGTGACTAATTTAATATATTTTGTTTCATTTTATTGATTTATTTCATTTATTTATTTAAATGTATGGGCTGTACGTTAAAAAACTTTAATGGATTTTTTTTGGTATCAAGGTAGGATGCGGCATTATTTTGCTTTTTAGGTTTTACTCCTTGGTATGAGCCTGGAAATGGATAGATGGCGAGAGCCGTGACAACAAAATAATTTATGAAAATTGATATTTATTTATTTTTATATATATTTTATTGGATGTGAGGATTCGGAAGATTAATATTAATTTAATTGTAGTACATAAAGATTAATTTATAATTTATTTCAGAGAAATGAATGAGGGTTTCATAGTTTAAATAATGCTTTAGTTTAACTTTAAAATAGCAGATAGCAATAATTAATTAATTGAGATTTGGATTTTCGAAAGTACCGGAACAACCTCGCTCAGCTTCCAGAAACATCGAGCATCCAGCGATCAAGTAGTTTAGAAATTGTAATGTCTTGTGCTAACTATTTTATCATATATATTACTAACAAAAACATATTAACTATCGACTACTTAGGTGTCTGGAACCGGGTCGATTCTTTGTTACTAACATACCTTTCCTTTCCTTCGGTTTTGTTATATGTGAAAAGGGTGTACGGAGGACCCGGCGTCTTTCCGGGAACCTTGCTTAGTCTTGATCGTACACTCAAATCAATCAATAAATCAATCAATCAATAAAGTCTTTGTACCATGTGTAATCATTGGAACTACCAACAATTTCGTTTTACCGTTACCAAAATTTGATACCAACTAGATTATGAAAAAGCTAAAATATTTAGCACTGAAGAAGAATCGATGCTGACAGTTAATTTAATTAATTATTTATAAAATACTCTAAATAAACAAATAAATACTATAGGCTAACATTCAAATAAAGAAGACAATTGGCTTATGAGTTTGCTATAAGTAACAAGAAAACGATCCCAGGAATTTGAAGAAATAACCAAGAAGCAGGGTATGACTGGTGGCATGGTTCATGAAAAGAAATTCCGCACAATCATTATTCGCGTGAAGTTTGTCCTAAATTTGTCCTAAAATTACAAAAACAAAATTTAGGAAAACTTCACGTGACTGCACAAATGTGTGAAGTTTGTCCTAAAAATTGATTTTTCTGTGAATGTATTAGTAACAAATATAAATCTCTCGTTATCATGAATTTTTACGTAAAAAAATTATTTCACTTATGTAATTTAAATTTAAAAAAAAAATTCTAAATAAACTTAAGTTTTAATTTAAATTGTCCAAAAAAACAACTTAAAAAATCAAACTTCATTAGAAAAGTGATATATAAAAATTACTCAATCTGGTCCAAAAGATTGTAACTAAGTGGACACAAGTTTTACAGACAATCGGAGAACCCCTCTATCCTAAAACAATGATAAAGACGTCATTAAGGATATTGGGCGATGTCCCTACCCAACAAAAACACATTTAAACATCTAGAAGATAAATGACTTAGGCAGACGTTTTGCTTCCATATATTTAAATTCGTATAAAGAAATTAAATCGTATTTACATTAGCATAAAGTTGTATATTAAAAAATGCCTGCGTCTCGCCCAAAGATCGTACCCAAGTGGTATATAAGTTTAAGTTTAGGCGGCGGTCTCCTCTAACGAAAAAAAATAACAACTTTCAAAAATCTAGAAGATAAGTGACTTAGGACAGACGTGCTGCTTTCCTATATGTAAGTTTGTATAAAGTTGGATATTAAAAAAAATCTCAATATGGCCCCAAGATTGTACCCAAGTGAACATACATCAATAAGGGTAAAGGGCAATCCCCTCTATTTAAGAAATATTACAACTTTCAAAAATCTACAATAGAAGATAAGTGACTTAGGACAGACCTTTTGCGCCCCTGTATGTAAGTTCGTATAAGGTTGGATATTAAAAAAAATTTAAATTTGGCCCCAAGATCGTACCCAAGTAGACATACATCAATAAGGGTAGAGGGCACTTCCCACTATCTAAGAAATATTATAACTTGGAAAAATCTAGAAGATAAGTGACTTATGACAGACGTGTTGCGTCCCTATATGTAAGTTCGTAAAAGTCGGATATTAAAAAAATTCTCAATCTGGCCCCAAGATCGTACCCAAGTTTACATACATCAATCAGGGTAGAGGCAATTCCCTCTATCTAAGAAATATTACAACTTTCAAAAATCTAGAAGATAAATGACTTAGGACAGACGTGATATTTCCCTATATGTAAGTTCGTATAAGGTTGGATATTAAAAAAAATCTCAATCTGGCCCCTAGATCGTACCCAAGTGGACATACACCAATAAGGGTAGAGGGCAATCATCTCTATCCTAGAAATGTTACAACTTTTAAAAATCTAGAAGATACGTGACTTAGGACAGACGTGTTAGGTTCCTATATTTAAGTTTGTATAAGGATGGATATTAAAAAAATTCTCAATCTGGCCCCAAGATCGTACCCTAGTGGACATACATCAATAATGGTAGAGGAAAATTCTCTCGATTGAGAATTTTTTTAATATCTAACCTTACACGAACTTACATATAGGTACGCAAAACGTCTGTCCTATGTCACTTATCTTCTAGGTTTTTGAAGTTTGTAACATTTTTTAGATAGATTGCATACGACTTAATTTCTTTATACGAATTTAAATATAGGGAAGCAAAACGTCTGCCTAAGTCATTTATCTCCTAGATGTTTGAATGTGTTTTTTTAGGTAGGGACTTCGCCCACTATCCTTAATGACGTCTTTATCATTGTTTTAGGATAGAGGGGTTCTCCGACAGTCTGTAAAACTTGTGTCCACTTAGATACAATCTTTTGGACCAGATTTATTAGATAATCTTTTGGGTAGAATTTTTATATATATCTTTTCTAATGAAGTTTAATTTTTTAAATTGTTTTTTTGGACAATTTAAATTAAGAATCAAGTTTATTTAGAAGTTTTTCTTAAAGTTAAATCACATAAGTAAAATAATTTGTTTACGTAAAAATTCATAATAACGAGAGATTTATTATTGTTACTAATACATTCACAGGAAAATCCATTTTTAGGACAAATGTTTAATTTTAGGACAAACTTCACACCCGTCAATCATTAACCTTAGTCGTGCCACTACTTTTAACAAAATTAATGTAGCAAATTTTTTTCAAAATTTAAAAACGGTTTCGGCTGAACACAATTTGGTATCATAGGCTATTTGGAACAACGACGAAACTGTTCTAAGTAACGTGCATAAGCCTAGAAAAATTATTGCTCCTAAAGGCGAGAAACGAGTTGGAAAATCACTTCTGGTGAAAGAGGCCAGACTGTGACAATTTGCTGTGCTATCAATGGCATTGGAAACCATATACCACCTTTTATTATTTTTCCTACAAAGAACTGGTAGGATCGTATGACTAATAGTAGGACCTGGAACAGTTGGTGTTGCTCACAATACTGGATGGATGACAAGGCTAAATTTTGTTATTTTCTTAAAGCATTTTCGAAAGCATACAAATTCTTCTAATAAAACATTACTAATTGTGGAATTTCTTATGCTAAAGGCACTGAGCCTTGGACATATCTGTTTATGGTTACTCTTCCCGTTCGATTACTTACCATTTATAAAATAGCTGAATGCCTTAGTCATGCGTTTCCACTGTCGTTTACTCCAAGAAATATCGAAAGTGGCCTCGGAGTCACAGGTATATGGCCTTGCAGTAGTGACATATTTACTGATGATGAATATATATCATTATATGTAACGGATAGAGAATTCACAGCAACTAATGAAAATAATCAACGTATTACTACTTATACTATAATTCTCGGCAACCGGGAACTGTTGATAATTGTTTTCAACAGTTGGAGGAACAAAAAAAGAAATAGATCAAAATCGACCAGAAGTTGCTGGTGTTTCTGATTCGGAACAGTTGAAAATACAGATAGTGTCGAGGAGTTTAATAGAACACCAGAAGCTATTCGACCGAATCCCAAAGCTCCCTTAGATAAATTTCTGGAGTAGGTAGAAATAGAGTTCGTTCTGCTATACAAACAGCAACACCTGAAAAAAATAGGTTAGAGCTGCAGCACAAGCTTAAAGAACAAAAAATGATAGATAAAGAACGAAGAACAGATTAAGAAAAATAAGGAACTTGTTCATTGGATGATAATAGCATTGTTCCACCATCACCTGAATCTAAATATAATGTTTCAGATAAAATGAGCGACTGCTCTACTAGCTGCGAATTTTATCTCCGAGAGAAACAAACTGCATCGCTATGTTTGCCAAGTACAAAAACAAACAATGAAAGGGGATTTGGTTAAATTCGCAAGAAAACGAGATGATAATACCTTTAAATGGCCTGAGAAGGAAATTTCGGAGAGGTGGATTGCAGCCACCAAAGCTACCGAGACGTTTATTTAATTCTTTAAGTCGACGTATTGGTTGCTTTGCCTTTCCTAAACCGTTAAAAAAATGTATGGTTGAGTAAACATTTAAACAAAACTATTTGTTTCTCAATAAGATTTTATTTATGAATTAAATATTTTAAGTTAATCTAATTTATTGTGATAAGCAAGAATTTTATTCTGTATTTTTATGAAACTGGTTTGATGGAGTTTTTCAATTTGGGATGGTCTCCCGAATACTGCAATCATATCTCACTAAACTGCTGATACTTGATCACCTTTCACCATTTTGTTATAATATCAAATAACTTCTGTTTGCTAAGTACTAGAACTCCAAATGTATTTTTATTTGAAAATTGGTTAAATAGGTGACCTATTTAAAGTAGGACATTAAGTAATAAATAATGATTATTATTCGAATTAGAAAACATAATGGGATCAAGCATCCTCAGCCTGTTTTTAGAGAGGCACCAATCTTACTTAAGTTCGATGTTCGAACTCCACTTTCTTCTTAAACTCCTTTCGAATTTTTCTGAAAATGGTTCAGAACTACTATTCGTGGGTTGTTGGAACGGATCCATCTTTGTTATGGATTGCTGCAACTGTGTCGTTAGGTTATTTTTGGCTTCTTCAGCATCAGCAACTTCTTCATCCGATACTTCGGCATAATTCTGTTTGATTATATTTTTGGGATATTGAATTATTGCTGACTTTAATGAATATTTGATGCCATCATCATTTTGTGGTTTTGCAAATATCTTATTAACGACACTAAATCTTTATCGCATGGCTCGTCATATCGCTTTGTTAATAATTTCACTGGCTAAAATCGTTGAGCTATCCTTAATTAGCACTTTAACAACCAATTCAATGGGTTTTAACACTTTGAAAATATCTTCTAAAACTTTAAAATTAACTTCCTCATAAAAATTATTTGTTCCAATGTCCGAGAATGCTATAGTTGATTAGACCGTTGGTTTTTTCCAGTGCAGTCAGTGACTCCCTGTTTAAGATGATAACTCCTGACCTATAGTCAGCCTTTGCCTCCTCGAGCTTGGCAACTTTCCAGTTGTGCGTTGGCAACTCCGTGTTGCCAACCTGCAACAATTGGAGTATCACCTTCGGATCACTAGGGTCCGAAGGGATGTACACCCTAGCCCTTGGCCTGCTGCGGATCTCCTTCTTATAAAGCAACAAGGACCTCTGATCTGCACTGGCAGTCAGTTTCACCTGATTCCTCTGCCAGCCCGCTTCCCGACAAGTCGGAGCAGGTCCACGATTTTCCGACAGGACTTTCAGGTAGGTGGTAGCTAAGGCCCCATCCACCTTCCTCCAATTGGCGGGCGTGATATTGCGATCCTCTTGGGATTTATCAATAACTGCCATAACCACCTGATCCTTGAGGAGCTCGTTAAAAGGCCTCTTAGCAGTAGCCTGGAGTTTGGTTCGCTTTGTGATCTTAGGACTTTCCTCCTGAGATCTGTTTCTTTTAAGCTGTGAGCCAGCTGAAGAGTCTTCCGACTTTTTTTCGGTAACTTTTTTGCCCACGCAAGCGTGGCTTTGTGTTTGTTATGTTTATCCGTTTTGTCTTCTAGCGAGATGTTATTGATCTTAACCAGGGCCCTCCAGGCCTTCCTCCTAGTATTATAGGTTGGTTTTAAGGGAACTAGCTTCATTTGTGCTTTGGTTCCGCTTTGTATTTGTTTACTCAGATTTGGTGACCCAAGTGGAGAAACCAGCCTCGCTTGAACTTATGTCCCGTCGATTATTTGTAGACTTAGAGGCAGGCCTAAAGACTCGAGTCTCGTTGTCCACATTTTCCGGATGTTTTAGAGAACCGGACTCTTTTTGTTGTTGTGTGTTTTTATTTGGATCCATGATTGGTCCCACGAGTAGCGGAGAAAGAAATGTCCATCTGTGCAGAAATCCGCAGTACACAGATAAGGCTACTTAATCCGGAGGGCGCCAAGTATCCGGATCCACCGTTAGCGACTGAGGTAGTTTTAAAGCTGGGCCCCCAGTCTGGTCGATTATCGGCACGGTACGATTAACACCTTGACCCAGCCCAGCGATTTGTTTAAGGTTGACTCCTTTAGCGCCTTTTTTTAGCCTAGAAGCCAAAGAATCAGCAATCTAGTTACCAGCGGTCACCACGTGGAGGTAACACGAGCACTTGTGGAAGTTGCAAGTTACGGAGCTGGCCGCAAGTGCCAACTTGTATCCCCCGAGCAACTTTACACCTGACCACAATACTTTACTATATGATTAACTTGCATTACATACATATGTATAGTATGCACAACTAGAGATTGCGATCGGGAGCTAATCTCGAGAATTCTCGAGACTTTATACGAATTTTTAAATTTCGTTTCTCGAGAAATTTTATTTCATTACTTCCGGGAATTCTTGTTTATCGACAAATAATTTTTTCTGAAATTTTTAATTTATTAGTTTTTTATTGAATATTAATTAATTCATATAATATCTAATATGCTACCGGTAATTAGACAATTTTAAGTGTGTTTCGATTAACACGAGAAGCACATTAGTATTTACGAACAGTAATTCAACGAAACCGACTAATAGACAGAATTCTATTTATTTAATTATATGATTTTAATATGTTCCGAATATTGTAGGAGAATTCAATCCAGTTTCGAACTGATGAGGTTATGATTATGAAAAAATCAATCTACTCATCAGGCCGCGGCGGCTGGACTGATTATACCACAATTTACATTCTATATACACAGAGTGTGCTGTGCGTTAAGTACTAGCGAATCATACTAACTAATACAGATGAATTCTCTTACAATTTTTCTTCTTCACAATATTCACACAGCTCTATTGCGGTGTTCGCTAATTTTTACTTTATTAATTTTTTGTTGAATATTAATTAATTCATCTAATATCTAATCTAATATCCGGTAGCATATTAGATATTAGATGAATTAATTAATATTCAACAAAAAATTAATAAAGTAAAAACTAGCGTACACAGAAATAGAGCTGTGTGAATATTGTGAAGAAGAAAAATTGTAAGAGAATTCATCTGTATTAGTTAGTATGATTCGCTAGTACTTAACGCACAACACATTCTGTATATATAGAATGTAAATTTTGGTATAATTAGTCGTCGCCGCGGCCTGATGAGAAGATTGATTTTTTCATAATCATAACCTCATCAGTTCGAAACTTGATTAAATTCTTTTACAATCTTCGGAACATATTAAAATCATATAATATATTTTCTGAAACTTGAATTTTAAAACATTTTCTCGAAAAAATGTAACAGAAGCTTCATATAGCGCCCGATGTCCATCACTAGGGTTGATAAAGATAAAGGGCAGTGTGTTTATAAAAAATCGTTATCGTTACGTATAACTAGAGGCTCACCGTAAATAAAATGGAATTAAAATCGCAAAATTTGTTTGAAGTTGGATTGGCTTTAATTTGAAAAATAGTGGAATTAAAGTTGAAAAATATTCATGAAAAATAGAATTAAACCAGAGGCTTCCAGAGTATAGAGAGCAGTAATCATAATGACGTATTTTTTAGAAGCTTTTTCAATGGTATAACTTTTCACTGATTAACATAGGAATCCATAGTAAAAATGGTGTCTTTAGCTTCAAGTTTTTCAATGAAAAAAGCAAATTTATTATAAAACGTTTGTATAAATTTTTTCTACGTACCTTGAACAACAACATTCAAGATTTGTGATTTATATTGTTATTGAACAAATAATAATTGCTGAAATATTAAAATTAAACTATGCCTAAAATATATTTTTCGAGTTTCCATTTGGAAAAATAAATCAAAGTTGGCTCTGATGAATTAAAATAATACTTGCATTTCCGTACTACCTGGGCAAAATTCATTTCTTCAGTGGTCATTACAATTGGCGTTGTCGATTTTCTTTATGTATAATTTTTAAAATTTTCACAGCTGTAAATACTTGTGCAAATAACGGTTTTTCTTGGCTTGTCAAATTACTCTACACCTCATCAGTTTTGTTAATCAACGTAAACGGAACAAAAATGCTCTGTTTACTCTTTGGCCTGTACGTCAACTAAAAGGTAATGACATGTTTCTTCGTCAGGAAACTGGAAATAAATGAATGGGATAGAAGTATTTTTTTGATAGAATTTTAGTAATTTAAAAAATACAAAACTTCGCTTGATTTACCGAAATTACTCGAGAAAAATTTTTAAAACTCTTGAATTCTCGAGAAATGAAATTCGACGGGAAACAAAATTCTCAGTTTCTTGGGAAATGACATTTCTCGGGAAATTGCAATCTCTATTGTACAAGTGTATATCTACATAATCGCTTGGTTAATCAGGACATGGTATACACATTCATTTTTTATATGTAAATTGATAAACGGTGAAATGCCCATTAGATTTTTGTGCCACACAGTGCGTATTTTTCCGAATGTTTAAGTGAATATCTGATTTGTAAGTTTAGTGTCCAATTATCATTTGAACTAAAAAGATTGTGAATTCATTTTCGATTAACAAATTTCTCTTAAATGAAAATTTCTCTTTTCGTAAAAATGGAATTTTTGAAGTTAGGAGATGAATAAGAGTAATCAAAGATGCCGCACATGGCATGTCACAAAGAAAATTGTTTCAGGTATATGCGGTTGCGATAAAACACAAATTGTGCGAGATGCGGTACTCATTTCAACCGATTAAAGAAATAACAGATTAAACTGTGGCGTGGTGGGAGGGCGCACGAGAAAAATGTTTACTGTTAGTGGGCCGATACTAAAAGAAAAAGGTATTTCGTTAGTCAAAACTTAAAAAAAAGGCAATTTTGTAGCTGGTAATGGACAATGATTTGCTCAATAAATTTGGCGCTAGAAACCATATTGTGTTTAGAGCCTTGAGTGGGGGAAAGTGCATCTGTGGGTGTTAATGTTATTGAAGGTTATGAACCAAAAGACATCTGTAATCTCGACGAAACCGGTCTATTTTATAGAGAGTTGCCTACTAAATCATTTGTCACTAAAGGAACAAATGTGCATGGTTCCAAAAAATGTAAGCAACGAGTTACCATAATGTTGTGTATCAATGCCATAAGGCAAAAGGAGAAGCCCCTTGTAATCAACTCGTCAAAACGTCTAATATTTATTGAAAATAAGAACATTTCGAACTTAGGAGTAGATCTGTATTACCAGTTCCACTTTTGAAGAATGTCTAGTTAAAATTAATAGAACAAAATATTTTATATTGGGCAATGCAGCAGGGTATCATCGAAAATTTTAAATTGCATTTTAGGCGACGATTGCTTACGACAATTATCGCAAAAATAGAGACTGCTGATAATTTGGATGAATTGGTGAAACAAATTAGTTTGGCTGATGTGATTGATTATATAAAGGAAGCATAACGGCAGGGAAAAAAAGTTGAAAAATGTTTCGCTAAATGTAGTTTGGTATTAAAAATAATTTTAACAAAAATTATTGGTTTTAAGCTTTATTTAGTTATTAAAGAATATTTTATTTTTAAACCAACAACTAGTTTCGAGCACTTGCTGCTCATCATCAGGTTATTTTCTTAAAACTCAACTCTACAACTCTTAAGAGTTTTTAGAAAATAACCTGATGATGAGCAGCAAGTGCTCGAAACTAGTTGTTGTTTTAAAAATAAAATATTCTTTAATAACTAAATAAAGCTTAAAACCAATAATTTTTGTTAAAATTATTTTTAATACCAAACTACATTTAGCGAAACATTTTTCAACTTTTTTTCCCTGACGTTATGCTTACTTTATATAATCAATTACATCAGCCAAACTAATTTGTTTCACCAATTCATCCAAATTATCAGCAGTCTCTATTTTTGCGATAATTGTCGTAAGCAATCGTCGTCTAAAATGCAATTTAAAATTTTCGATGATACCCTGCTGAAAGCTTAAAACCAATAATTTGTGTTAAAATTATTTTTAATATTAAAAGTTGTGATATAACGTGAAAAAATTGAATCGAAAGATGTCAAGAAACGTAGTTTGGTAGCTTATAGTTCCAATATTGACACTAACTTAAATGAAAATATAGAACTACAAAATGATGTAATCTCTATCGGTAATAAACTGGGAGGCCGAACTATTAAATACGGATCAAAATTATT
The DNA here is from genome assembly GCA_958295665.1 of Tipula vernalis. Lineage (NCBI taxonomy): Eukaryota > Metazoa > Arthropoda > Insecta > Diptera > Tipulidae > Tipula > Tipula vernalis. Next base: position 322,071,143 of record OY282559.1, read on the forward strand.
GTGGAACAATTAGAGTAGAACCGACTCCTATGAATAAGAGCTTTTAATTTGGGGAATGGAAAGTTGTAACACCATTTTTAATGAGTGCGAACGAATTTTATAAATAGAAATCATAAAGCATAAAGTTCATCAAGGCAAACTACTTTTTCAGAACCAAAAGGGTAGAATTCCACATAAATTCTTTAACTGCTCATGTTTTATTAATTTGACTGTTAAATTTATTTTATCTTAAACTTTTTATTTATTTATAGCTTTATCTAAAAATTGAACACTTTTAGTCCTTCTGAATTCTTAGTCCTTTTTCAGGTAATGCCTTAGCTATTTGGCCTGTAACTAGATCGTATCCAGGAGATTTTCTTGCATTTAAGTTGTTGATTACTTCTCTCAGCTCTTGTAGTGTAACTTTACGTATGTATATCAACTTCATCCACTTTGTTTACTGGAGGTATATTTCCATCTGCTGATTGTCTAGGCAGAGGTTGGAAGGCTTATTCCAGGTATTCAGCAGACAGCGTGACTTTTGCTTGGCGCTTCTAGCACAGCTTCCATCTAGTTCAATATTCAAATTAATAAGTTCCTCGAATAGGTCCCAATTAGTTTTATTGTTTGTTAACCTAGGCGGGCCTTCTTTATTAACTACAGTTGAGCTGATAGTCATGATAACGGGTGAATGATCAGACGAGAGTTCCTCATTATTCTCAATACAAATGGTATTCTAGCATATTCCTTTTGTTATATAAAAGTCTATGGCTGCGGCCAGAGTACGCGCGATAAGCGATGTGAAGGCGAGAAGCGATGCGAGAAGCGTTTACGTGCGATAAAACTGCACACATATATTTAAATAGAACTGTCCGCAGTTAAAGCGATATGCGAGTGCGAGTGAATGCGAGATTGAAAGCTAGAAAATGATAAAACTAAACATGTTGAGTTTTGTCGCTCGTTCTCGCGCGAGATTATAGACATTTTGCATAGTATTGTAAAATCACGAACATTAATATATATATTTTTTTTTTTTTTGGAATTATTTTAAAAATTGCTAATAATCCTCCATCGCTTTGTTTTCCAAACCCTCCAACTTCTATAATTAAAAATGTGTATCTAGCATCTGCCCCACGGCTTGAAGAACAATTAAAAAGAATTTTTTATTGTATAATTATAGAACAGGGTTCCCGAATGCGCTGTACATCGAACACGAATGTGTTTACCATCAATAGCCCCCACGCAATTCGGGAAATTCCAAATATTCCAGAAATCATCAGCTACACTTTTGAAATGTATTTCCGTTGGTTCCGGACCCAAAGAGCTTCACACATTTCTGCTACTATGTCTGCAATAGTCGATTGATCAATTCTAAATGTAAATGAAAGTGATCTGAAAGATGCCCCAGTTGCCAGAAACCTACAAAAACATAAATTTAATTAGCTACTTATTTTTCAATTATACAAAAAAAAATTGCTTTTATTTTCCAGGCGACATTTTAAAAAAGAAATGGAAAAATTTGAGGGATCACTTCAGAACCGAACTCAAAAAAATTCCAATTGGACGATCTGGAGATGAGGCGTGCTCTGATGAAGCGTTTTCAAGTTGCCATACTTCAAATTAATGTTTTTCTTAAACGGGGGACTGGGAATTTAAAAAGAAAAAATAAACCGGTAATAAACAAAATCAACTTAACATCAGAGCAGGAACAAAATGTATATATTCTAGACCGATGCCAACGCATCATTAGAAGATACAGATTCCCTTTTTTCAAATACTGAAACTTCATTTCCCACTCTTGAAATAATAATTTTAAAGTTTCGAAAAAAAAGAAGTTTAACAAAAATACAAACGACAAAAATAATTATCAAGGGGAAATTATTAATACTGAGAAACGAAAACTGGAATTGTATGAAAAAATACAGTGTTGTAAAACACGAGATGAAAACGGGGTTTTTTTTGATAGCTTACTACCTCATATCAAAAAATTGGTACCCTCGAAAAAATTCTTATGCAAAATGGAAATTCAAAAAGTTATATACAAGCACGTATACGAGAATTCACCATCACCACAAATTTTCTCGAATTCTTTATCACGCTATTCCATTCCAATTACTTCTCCTATAAGTGATTATTTTGACTGTACAAATTCAGTTGCTAATTTGCAGAATTTTTCATCGTCAACTGAGTTTCAAATTATAAAGATGAGGAGCCAGTAATTCTTCCTGGACCGCGTTATCGAAATACACTTGACACTGATGAAACCACGAATATGCCGAATAATACAAAATATGGCGTTTATTAATTATTGTCACCAAGTCGTACTTAGCAGAACACAATTGAATTTTTTTGTTTTGTATAATATTTTCTCATGAAATAAATGATAATTTTTTGTTGTGAAACTAACCTTTCTTTATTTACCTTATAGTCACAATAAGCCGCTCACAAGGCAATATTGGCGCTTTAATAAAATTAGTCCAATTTTTTGAAATTGCTGGTGTAATTTTTTCTAAAATATAATCAAATATTTTGGTTGACATTCTCGTATATTCGAAAAATTTAATGGGATCTTCTCTCAACTGGTGGTATAAATGATGAAATTCTCCGTACGTTGATCTCCATAAATTTATTTTATGTATTTAATTTGCCTTTCCATATTCCAGTTTGTGTTTATAACTACTATTAAAAAAAACGTCTTCTTCCTCTTCTTCTGACGAGTCCATCTTGATAGAACGAATATTTAACATACACTGCGCACATTACTTTATAACTTTTATTCAGCTCTAAAAATCGCTTCTATCGCATTCACTTTGAACAGTACTCGTTTCGTGCCTCGCGCGAAATCTCATCGCTTCTCGCCTCCCATCGCTTATCGCGCGCACTCTGGCCGCAGCCTATGAGTTGCTGTTGCACAATTTCTGAGAATGTTTTACTTTCTCGCGGTTTTGGAGTGGGAGGTCTAAGTTCCACTTGCTTTATGGTTTGTTTTCTCCCGTTTGATGTTACACGATTTTGTAAAACTTGGTGGACTTTATTTTCAAATTATTGTAAAGTTTTAGCCACTTCACAACCTCTTTAGTTGGCAGGGTGTTGCTCTTTGCAGTTTTTGCATTTTGCAGGTACTTTTTTATTCTCCGTACAGTCTTTTGCATATTGTTTACCAGCACATCTCACGCACCATGGCTCTCGCCCGTAGTATTTCTGCGTATGGTTATTACTTTGACATTTCTTGAATTGCGGTATTTATACCGCTGATTTTTCTTAGTAATTCAATCTTAACTCTCATTTTAAGGATAACTTGTATATTGAAAATATAAGGTGAGCATGAACAATGGAAGCCCCCTTTTGATTAATTTGCTCCCCTGAGCATTTTCTTTCCGTTCTTTTTTAAGAATATTAACTGAATTTTCTATTGGCAGCCCTCTTTGAGATCCGCCACTATGTCGTCTCGAGCCATTACTTTGATTTTGTGTTCATTCTTATTTTCGTATGTGAACCATTTTCTATGTTGATAAGAGACACCACGCGGTACTCTTTATCTGTCACCGATTTTAGTATTGACTGTACATTACCATAATCGGTAGTGCCGATAATATTGATTGGCGGAGGCGCCTTTTCTTTTGGCATAACCCGTACCAGGTTATGTTGCGGTATTTTTTGTTAATTACTAATGTTTCCACTAGTTGATGGTTGCCTATAATCAACTTCAGGCGAGGATTCGGCTTTCCTTTTTTTAGTTCATTACTTTGCACTGCTAGTTGTTAGGCCTTGTTACATCTATCACTTCGATCAGAATGAGTTGATAGTGGGTTCTGGATGAGAATATCATTTGTTGAGTTCTCGGTAGTCGGTTATCCCGCCGTACCTCGGTTGTTAGAGCCTCGTTTGTTAATTAGCAGGGAGCACGACGATCAGGTGAGATTGACATTTGGGCTGGCATAGCGTGACCAATTTTACCGACGCCCCTTACCCCCCGAGAAACTGGTATTGTGATACGGTTTCGGTATTGGAAAAATTTAACTCAATACCGGTTTTCAATACCGATATTGAAAACCATGGAAACTCTAACTTCCTCCTTTTTTTATAATAAAAGAGGAAAAAAACGAAATTGTATTTAACTGGTCGTTGGCTCTATTTTTTATGCAACTGGTCATTAATATTTTATTGGGAAAGTTAAATATTCCGAAACAATGTTTTTCGTTTTATCGATTATATAATCCGACTCCAATTACTATATTTCCATAAATAATAGATCGCTAAATTTTGGAGTAACCGTTTTTGGAATTATTTCAAATATTACAATTACAACATTTAATAAAACATACTTCCGCTAACCGAAAGAGTTAATCGTTGTAATAAAAAATTATAAACTTCCAAAAAAAAAAAATTTGTATTTTCCAGTACGAAAACCCAATTGAAAAAATTCGAAATATTATTAAATTTATATGATTTGGAGAATAAAAATATTTATGTACATGTAGAACTACAAAACATTATAGTGAATGATAATGGGTTGTATGTTGAAGTAACACAATATTATACCCAGACACAACACATAAAATCATAAAAATAAAATAAAAAAATTCGGTGTGGTTGGGAAAAAATCGAGAAAACTGGAAAACGAGAAAACAAATAAAAAAAAAACAGAACTGGCATGGAAATATATTGGGTGATTGGTAAATCGGTTCATTGAATCGAATATATTTAAAATAAATCAAAAAATTATTATTATTTTGTATAATATTTTATTATTATTATTATTTCACAAATATGTATAATAATAAAAATAACAATAAATATAAAATAATGATAATGATGGTAGTAATAATAATAGTAGTATAACAATTTTTTTAGTGCTGAATTTTAACCATAGTGTAGGTTAACAATTAAAACTGTGTAATACTACATATTGTTTCCGACAAATGGATTTTATTTTAACAGAATTTATATTATTGCATATAAAAACTATATCTGTCGATTATCATTCCTCTTGTGGCCACTAAAACTGTGTGTGTGTGTTTCTATATATAAAATATATGCATTGTTAAAAAATCAGATTGGGATTATGCAGTCCTATTTTTTAATTGTTTGGCTATTTAATGATTTCGTTGCTGTTGTAATTTTATTATTATTATTATTTTTTTTTTTTAATAAAATCTGTTACAATTAAAACGCATAAAGAATTTAATGGCTAATTAAAATCGATTACGAGGGGGGCAATATACTTTTATTTTTATTCAAAACGTCTTTTAAACAATAGCACACGATTTCCTTCATTACTTTCGAGCGCACACAACAGATATCCAATAAAATTTATTCATCCATCTAATTCCATATCGTATAACAATTTTGTTGAAACTTTTTTTTTTTTTTTTACTTTTTCGTTTTTGAATTGTTAATTTCTAATGAAACGTAACGAGAAATAAAATACCAAAATTTTCCAATAATTTTCCATTTTATTTCTAGGTATAGGTACAATGATAATTGAAATCAATCAAACAATAAAAAAAATTCACGGTAAAAATTCTACAAAAAAAAAAAAAAAAACATAAAATCTTAACAATAACAGGAAATTCTTTCGAAGTTTACGTTGAATAGGGGGCAATGCAACGCATAGAGCTAAAAATTGAATATACAATACGAGTTTTGGTATTCTGTTTTTGATTCTTCCTCCTCCGCATACACCATGGCACACACACAAAAGATTTCCACACTTTGAGCGAAAATTTTATGGTTTTATTTCAAATTATCGTAAATTAATTTTAATTAAAATAAAAAAAAATTGATGATGAAATCTTTAATTGGAATAATTTTTATTTTTTTTATTTTCTTAAATACGTTCCTTCGTATTGAAATTTGAAATTAATCCAATTTCTATAATGTCAGCAGATTAACAGTCGTGTAAAGTCCGATGCGATTGAACTTGGCGTAAATATTCGTGAATAGTTAATTGTTGTTAGTTAGGCAAGTGGAAACGATCTAAATTTTAATTAGCTTGCTTTCACAATATGCTAGTTTCCAAATATGTGTTGTGTTAGAATCCTTTCTTCATTAAACAATTTACACGCATGTTGATATTTTCGATTTCAACTGTTAATCAACCATTGTTAATTTTTAAATACGTAAAATTTAATTTCTTGCTATTTAAACACATGACCATAGTAAATAAAGAAAGAACTTCGATCCAGGGTGGAACTGACTTGAATAATTTTTTTTAATTTTTTTTTATTTTATTTCAGAAAATATAATTGGGACCATAAGCTCCCGAATAATTTTTACTATTAATAATAAATAATACAAATAATTGTGATGTATGTGTTTTACGGACGATACTGTTAAAATAACAGTTTTTTAATGATTCTGATTTTCAATTTCGTCATATTAAGTCACAAAAACTACTTAGTTCGTTATAACATTTTGACACTGAGTTCAAAGGTTCGTCACTTCCATAATTGATTCTATGAGAATCTATTTTCAAGAGTGTGAGAGTTCGAAGATTTCTTGTTGGAACGTACAATTTCAAATTTCAAGTTCAATAACAAGTACGAATTTGAAATGTGCTCGTTAAGTAAATTGGAAATAGAAATAGCTCCAGCATGACGAATTTCATGAGGCAAAATTTTCAAAGATTTACATCTTTCGACCTGTAGCGTAAGTACAAATTTCGCCCTTCCCCACCGCAACATTTTTATGGACCCCTAAAAATGCTTCTTGTACCTATAAACAAGCGAAAGTTTAAGTGAAAAACTTATTTCTTCCTATTGTCCAGCCTCGCATTAATTAAAAGTATCTGATTTCGAGAGTAGATGACACAAAACATCTTGCAACTCAATGCTCAAACGATTTCTAAATATATCGATAAAGCATCACAAATTTCGAATATAATTTGAAAAATATCAAGAATTTGGAAATAATCTCAGAAAAGTCAAATTCTATTGAAAATTCAAATGTTTAAATTATATTGAATGTTCTTGAAAGTTATCAATTATCGAATTATCCAGGAATGTGAAGTTAACCCAGGATTTTATCCCAGAAAAAAAAAAAGAAATAAATCAGGCAATACTAATAAAATTATGCAACATTTACTCATGTGTGAAGTTATCCCAGCTCAGGATTTTATTGTATTTAATAAAAATAAATATAATTTCAATAAAATCAAATCAATGAAAAACAAAGAAAGTTGAATATAAAATATTTTAGTTGTGTACTTCTAAAAACCAAATTTGTTTAAAACAAAAAATTCATAATTAATTACCAGTATTAAAAATAAATCGCAGTATTTTCATTTTTTATTACGGTGCGCGATATATAGTTAAAAATGGGCATACAAGGGGCTAAATAATGTTGTATTTTCACGATGATCGGTATGTTGCAACTTGCCAAAATATGGCCTTTGTCTCAAACTGGAAACGGTGGATATCCATTCTATCGGCGTCTCTCATCAGATAGCAACGGCAGAACACTCATCACTGAATTGAAAGGAGCGGATATCGTGTTTGACAACACATGGATAGTGCTATATTCTCCAATATTGTCTAAGGCATTTAAAACGATTAAGTATGTTTGCAAATATGTTACCAAAGGAAGCGATATTGCGGTTATTTGCGTTGAACGAGATGAAATCAGCAAGTTTCAAATGGGCAGATATGTGAACTCAACGAGGTACTCTGGCGAATATTTTCAGTTGCGATTCATGAACGTCATTCGACTGTTGTGCATCTGGCAGTTCATTTGGAGAATGGCCATAGAATTGTATTTTAACGCAGATAACGCAGCATAGCGAGTGAAAAGACCACTAGCAACAACATTACCGAGTTTCTTCACGAGCAGGGCCAACCAGTTGATAAATATCCAGGTGTGTTTTCAACTGATGAATTGGGACGTATTTACACAATCCATCCAAAGAACGACAATTGTTTCTACCTTCGGTTGCTTTTGGTTAATGTGCGCGGTTTAACTTCATTTGAGTCATTGCGGACTGTGAATTTTTTTTTTTAAACAAGCTTTATTTATAATTACATAAACTTATTAGATAATGAAGTTGGGTAGAAGCTGAATAAAAACAATCCAAGACATTTACAGAATTCATTGATAACTCATTGCTCCGTGGAGACTCTAGTTTTAAACTTTATATAATTCAAATGTAGGAGCGCTTACGTTACTTAAAGTTTATAAAAACAAATTCAATTTTTATAAATTAAACAGTTTTTATTTGGTTTAGGGCTCTTTTTATTTCTCTTTTAATTAAATAAAGCTTTAGCTTTCGAACCCTATCGAAAACGGGATTACGCTTTTGAAAATGAACTCAAATAGGGTTCGAAAGTTAAAGCTTTAATTAATTAAAAGAGAAATAAAAAGAGCCCTAAACCAAATAAAAATTGTTTAATTTATAAATATTAATTGGCTCATAAAAATAAATTACTAGTTTATATAAATTCAATTTTTTTTTATTTATTATTGTCTCTGGTAAAAAGGTAATAGAAAAACCAGAGCACAAATTTTTATTGAAATGAGGCCATGAGTGATAGTGAATTGATGTCGGCCCACTCGCTTCGGTGTCCGTGGGCTTTAATCAATTCCACTCATGGCTCATCATTTCATTATGGGAGATGTATATGTTGTTATTGACAGTTCATTGAGATGATTTACGAGTTGAGCCACCAATACTCCGCTCGTACTCTATTAATTACTAAGGAATCTAATAATGGGATATATGAGAATTTAAATCGGTTATGGATGAAATACTCCTCTTTTTTTTCAAATAGATCAGTGTCAAATCCTTTTTGATTCTGCCTCCTTTCCAAATGGTAGATTATTAGATATCCGTTTGTCATCTCTTGTATATAACCCTTTTTGTCGAGGTAGGGGAACGTCTCTGGTCCTGCGTTTCGATCCTTTTGACAGCATTCATAATATATTTTGTCCTCGGTAAAATATGGGGCAAATATTAAAGAGTTTTCTCTATTATCTGTAGAGCTTTTGATATGGTCCCTTACTAATTTTAATATGTGTAAATCAATTTGCTTTGATCCATATTTTTGATATAGTTTTTGATTGGTGATATATTTTTTATAACCGGATGCGGCTGTTCGGAATTCACCATGGCAGTGTCTGAGGCATTTTCTTTCGAAAAGCCTCAGTTTTTCCATAGTGTAGGGTCCGATATTCCACCAAATTGGGGCACCATATGTCAATATCGATCGTACCAAGGACTTGTAGGCAATTTGTTTGACTGGTATATTTATGTAATGATTGCACAAGACGTTTTTATTTTTGTAAAATATCCTTTTAGCTTTTTTTATCTGTATATCTGTTGATCAAGGTATAAAAAATTATCTAGATTTATACCTAAATATTTGACTAATGGCTTTTGCATACAGGTCGTACCAGCTATATTGATTTGAAATTGTTTCGTGTATCAGGTATGGCTTTCGAAATAATATTGTTTCGCATTTAGCCGGATTTATTTTTATCCTTCATGTATGCAATATGCAAATAATCCACGGCAATATCGACTGCATTTTGCATGTTTTTTGTTATTGTTGTTATCTTTTTTGCAGTGCCATAGATCACAATGTCATCTGCATATGCTATTGTTTGTATTTTGTCAGAGTTTAATTGTTCACACTCGATTAATTCTTTTGTATAAAGGCTAAATAGTACTGGAGCTGTTATCGAGCCTTGTTGCAATCCATTATATATATTAAATGTTTTTGTTGATAAATCGTTTCCGTTAGTAGTTCGGAATTGACGATTATATAGTAATTCATACATTAGTTGTAGGATATTATTATCAAAATTCATTTTAAATAATTTAAAAATTAGCCCATCCAGCCAAACAGACCCGAAAGCTTTCTCCATATCCATTAGGATCGTACCAGTACTATCAGTCTGGTTCAGATTTTTACAGACATCCGCCGTTAATTTGGTTAACGCATGGATTGTTGAATGTCTGTATCTGAAACCAAACTGATTGTCTGGTATTAATGTATTTGCACTAATGTGATTTTGGATTTTATCATGTATTATGATCTTGTAGATTTTTCCAAAGTTAGAGAGAAGGCTTATTGGTCGAAATTTTTTTGGGTTAACTGGTGATTTCCCTTTTTTATGGATAGGATATATTTTTGCCATTTTCCATATTTTTGGAAATATCCTATTGTTCAAGCAATGATTAAATAAACGGCATAATTCTTTAATTAATTCATTTGGCAAATGTTTAAATATAATACCTGGTAAATTGTCTAGACCGAAGGATTTTTTTGTATTCAGGCAATATAATATTATACCCCTATTCCCTTGGTCGTGTCACTTCATTCGACGTGATAATTGTCGCGTCACTTCAACTTTAAATTGGTATTCTCTTAGTCGATCGAAGTGATAATATAAGAGAATGCGACATAAAAGAATGTTCGTCACTTCAAACGACGATTGTCGCATCGATCGACTAAGAGAATACCAAAATTTGATTGTCGGTACAAGTGACAAGTGACACGACTAAGGGAATAGGAGGGTTAATTTTAATTGTTGTATATTTATAAAAAATGTATTATTATTATTATTATTATTTATTGGTTCTATTGCTTTATTATTATTATTGAAATTAGTTATGGTTATATTATTGTTTTTATTATATTGAAAATTTTTTATTAAAGAGTCTATTATTTGTTTTATTATTTGTTCATGTGATGATTTTCCAAATTGCGGATTTGGTATTGTTGTTTGTTGTATATAGTGTCCAAGTATATTTAAATTATCTGCCTGATCATAAATACTGTATTTATCTCCTTCCTTTTCTATTTGTGCCCAATCTATATTTAATTGTTGCATAATATTTGTATCTGTTTCTTCCACTTGTAAATGTTTAATGTTATAGTGTGTGTTAGTGTCCTTTGCAGTTATTCTTTTTATTTGATTAAACATTTTTGCACCAGGTTTAATATTTGTCATGTGGTCTTGCCATCTTTTGTTTATCTCTATCCTTATATAATGTATAATTAATTCGTTTATTCTTTTTATTTCTGTATTTAAGATATTTATTTGATCTTGTGTTAATCTGTTTTGTCTTCTTCCTCTTTTTAACATTGTTATTCGATTTGATTTTGTTTTATATAGTTTTTTAATCGTATTATTTATATAACATTCCATATTGTTTTTTTGAATTTTTACTGGTATAGTCATTTTTATGTTTGAATTTATAATGTTTGTTATTATTTTAATATTATTGTCGATTTCAATGTTTGTTAAATTTTTATTATCTGGTATTATTTGTTGTATATTATTATTATGTAAATATTTATTATATTGTTTTTGTAATTTTGTTTCACATAATGGCCAATTTGCATTATTCAAATTAAAACGTTGTTTTATTGTTTTTACTGGAATCATATCTATTTGAAAACTATTTGTATGTTATTGTAATTATTGCAAATTATTTCGATTGCCTTGTGATCGCTATCGTATGTATGTGCCGGTATATGTCCATATTCATTTGTTAATATATTTAATCTAAGGTCAATAATCGCAAAATCGAGAATATTACCTGTTCTAATAAATGCTGGACTATCCGGTCTATATAATTTTGTCCTATATTCGATGTCATTTTGTTCTAGCCAATCATTGAATTTTATTCCACGTATGTTGTTTGTTATGTTTCCCCAATTTATATGTGTTGCATTGAAATCTCCTGCAATAATGTAATAATTGTCAGGATTTCCTAGATCATATATTGTAAAGATGTTTTGCAATTCTATTTGAAAGTGTGATTCTGTAATGCTGTGATTTGCATGACCACATAGATTGCAATTATATATAGGTTTCTATTAATGTTTTTTAATTTAATTTTTATTGTTGTGTATTCAATTCCTGTTTTATTATTATTTGTATTTGTATTTATTTGTTGAAAATTAATTTTATTTTTTATTATTATAGCCGTACCACCAGCTCTCTTTCCATCAATTCTATCTTGTCTTGAAATGTTATAGTCTTTGAATGTTATTTGATGTTTCTTGTTTAATTTTGTTTCACTTAACAATAGAATATCCGGATTATTATTCTGGATGAAATTTAATAGGTTTATCCTTCTTTGTGTGCTTGCAATGGAATTGACGTTTATTGTAAATAGTTTTAATTTATTTACACTTGTCATTCAATAATAATTCTCGAATTAATCCCAATAATTGGGATATCTGCTCCCCCTGTTGTGTAATTGTGTTTTGCATCGCGTCCATTTTTGTGTCATTTGTTCCATTTTTTTATCATTATCCATTGTTGTTGTTGTTGCTTGCTTTTTTTTCCACTTAATAATTCGGCAAATGTTCCACTTTCTTTGTTGATGTAAGTATCTTTTGTAATTTCAATTTGCGCTGGTTTTCTTGATTGAGTTCTTTTTTCAGCGATTTTATCTTTAAGTCTAGCCACTGTGGCTAGATATATTGGGCATCCTTTATAGGATGCTGGATGTCCTTTAGCTTTACAATTTGCGCAATAAATTTCTTCTTTGATTATCTCATTTTTGATTGTACATTGGCCAGGTTCATGGTCTGCATCGCATTTAACGCATCTATAATTTAAATTGCAGTTGATAGCTACATGTCCAAATCTTTGACATTTATAGCATTGCATAATTGCGTCTGTTTTTTTTAAATTTTCCGAAGATACTTTTTGGTGATTTATAGCATTTATGTTGAAGATTTGACCCATATTTGTTTCTGGCGTACATTGTACAATATATAGCGGTAATTTGATATTTTTTTGTAATGCATGTTTGGTTTTTAATTGGGATACATTGATGACCTTGATATTATGTTCTTCAATTGCTGCTTTAATATCGTTGGTATTCTCGTCTTCGTGTAAACCTTTTAATAAAATTTACTTTGGTTTGTTAATTTTTGGTGTGTAAGTGAAATATTTGGTATCGCACTTCTTTAGCAATCCTTGGCCGCATTATAATTGTCTAAATTCTCCAATTGTAGTGTATGTTTATCTTTGCTAACTCTTTTCATATTGAAGTTTTCAATTTTTGATACTTTAATCAAAGTGATAGTATCATTGATTTCTTGGAAATGGATGTGTATAGGTGGTGGTCTCATACTTCGCTTAGTTGTTGTTTTTGTTGTTGTTCCGGATGTTGTTGCTGGTACTGCTGCTGCTGCTGCTGATGTCATATTATTGTTTGTATTATTAGTATGTGCTATGTTATACATATTTAATGTTTTATTTTTATTTTTATTTTTAACTTTTTTTATTACAGGGGTAAATGTGTCGTCGTCATTATCATCATCACCCGTCATGTTATCATCACCATTGTCGTTGGTTGGTCCTTGCTGTGGCAATTTATCGAATCGATTGGAGACTTCAATGCAGTCCACAGTCAAATCTCCCTCAGGTAAGATTGTTGTATTTGTGTTTTGTTGTTGTAATTTTTTTAATTGTAAATTCATTTGTTCAATTTGTTTTTGAAATTGATTGTTTATCTGTTCCGATTGTATTTGGAATTGCTTATTAGCCTGCTCTGTTTGATTTTGGAGTTGCGCTTCCATTGATTTAATTTGTTGTTTCAATTTGTCGTTCTCCATTGCCCATTTAATCTTCTCGATGTCGTGTGGATCCGCTTTCATTGACAAGCTTGATCGTGATCGCCTCTCCGGATGCGCTCCCATTTCTGTGCTATCGCGTTATTGGACTGCTCCTTATTGTCCAAATTTATTGTTTTTGTGTTATCTTTAATTACATGAATTTTATTAATTGTGTCATCCGAATCAGTATCCGGATATGCTCTTTTTGCCGCTGCTGATGTTGTTGGGCCCATTTGTACAGCGTCCGAAGACGTTGTATCGCTATTTTTTTTTAATTCTGCCACTTTGGAATTGATCACTCGTTTGGAAATAATATTGTTTGTATTTTGATCCACTTTTATTTAATTAATTTAAATTTCACGAGTTTGTGAAATATTGTCACACTAAAACACTATTCCACTATTTCACTATTTACCGATATTTTTGAATTCGCATAAAAATAAAATTGTTTCTAAATTTCTAATTTTGAGTCAAGCAAAAAACTGCTGCACTCTTCCCCTTATAGTTTTATCGTTACGCACGTTTTTAAAATAATTTTTCAAAATATTTTTATCAATGAAATGTTTTTGTATTCATTCATACAATTATAAATTTATTTACGCCTACAAATTGTAGATGCGTACCAAAAATTTTATAAAAAAATAAATTTGTACAGCTTACCCAATATCGGTATTTTTTAAAAGAGCACGTTTTTAAAATCGATCATTCGATTTTTTTACCGTTTTCTTTTATTGTTTTTGAATGTCTTCTAGAAATTTTTGAAAATTTCGAGCACGTTTTTATCTTTTAATTCACTGTTTATACTCCACGATAGTTTGTGTGTATATTCTTCACTAAGCACTAATCACTTGTACAGCACGAAAGTTTGTGTGTAACATAATTTTCTTGTAAACGTGTAAAACAAAAACTTCAATATCTCGGAAACTTACAAAGATGTATTTGTCCCGATCACTGATTTAGCTAACACTACTTAAATAGTAACTATATCCATCACCATTTAATTCAAAAACTAAAAAAATTTTGTATATCAAATACAGAAATATTTTTTCACTAAATTAATCACTTAACACTATGTACAGCACGGAAAGTCAGTGTGTGTCATATTTTTTTTGAAAACGTGTAAAAACAAAAACTTAAATATCTCGGGAACTTACAGAGATGTAATTGTCCCGTTCACTATTATAACATACACTACTTAAATGCTATCCATAACCATAACCATCACTTAAATTTAGGAATTCTGAAAAAATTTTGTATATCAAAATTTTTTATTCACTAAAACTATTTAACTATAACTAAATTAATAATTTATTGTTCATTAATTGTAATCACTATCACTTAAACACTATTATAATGACTTATTGTTCATTTTTTCAAACTAACATTCACTGCACCGCATGGTTTTTAAAAAAATATTTTTTTGAACCGGTATATCACCTTTTTTTATTATTTTTATTTTTTAATATTTTTTATGATCACTAATTGATTTGTTGATGTTGTCCATCCAACGTGCGATCACAGAATGCGGACTGTGAATGGTACGGTGTGTGCAATATTTCGAGAAGCATGTCAACAGTTATACAATTGCTTGAACACGACAATCACTGGAATTCAACGCTTGATGATGCAATAGCTTCTTCGCCCGCCAATGAAGTTAAGGTTACTTACGTGAATTATGGGATACGAACAAAGATGACATCGCAGAAGACATTTTGCATCGCGAATTGCAAATGAAAGATGACATCTACAATGAAGCGTTAGTCCTGATTGAAGATTTGTGTTTACTTATGAGTGGCAAACTATTGATTAAAATTCATATGCCAGCGCCAAATCGTCAAACTAGAGATGTATTGAATCGTGAATTGTAATGCGCGCGTGCTTACGACACGAAAACTTTCCAACAAAAAATACTAAAAAATGTTCCATTGTTGAATGAACAGCAAAAGAGTGCGTATCATCAACTGATGAGGCATGTCGATGATGGAAACGGTGGACTATTTTTTCTTCACGCGCCCGGCGGAACTGAGCAAATGTTCCTGATATCATTGGTATTAGCAGCAACACGAAGCTTCCGTTAAACCTGCAAATCAACGAAAATCCTGTTTGCAACAATTCAAAGCAATTTTTTGTTTTGGCACACCACAATAAAAATTTAATAAAACTGGGTAAATGCTATTGAGTTGCAAGACAAAGGTCATATTTTGGCAAACTTGCAACATACCGATCATCGTAAAAATATCACATTATTTAGCTTCTGGTATGCCCATTTTAAAACTATATAGCCCCAACCCGAGAAATTTTTAGTTTTGGCGCACTACAATAAAAAGTGACTAAAACTGGGTAAATGATATTGAGTTGAAAGACAAAGGTCATACTATATTTTAGCAAACTTGCAACATACCGATCATTGTGAAAATAGTATAATATTTAGCCCCTTGTATGCCCAGTTTTAACTATATATCGCGCACCGTAATAAAAAATGAAAATACTGCGATTTATTTTTAATACTGGTAATTAATTATGAATTTTTGTTTTAAACCAATTTGGTTTTTAGAAGTACATAACTAAAATATTTTATATTCAATTTTCTTTGTTTTTCATTGATTTGATTTTAATGAAATTATATTTATTTTTATTAAATACAATAAAATCCTGAGCTGGGATAACTTCACAAATGAGTATTTGTTGCATAATTTTATTAGTATTGCCTGATTTAATTTTTCTATTTTCTGGAATAAAATCCTGGGGTAACTTCACACGCCTGAATTATCCGTAAGTTTTGCTAAAAAGTTGTTAAGCATAAAAGATGTAAGGGAGAATGGGGTATATTTGACATGTGGGGTACATTTGACATCAACTGAATAACCTATTTCGTCTTAACCATTCGTTCTGACATCTACCGTGTTTTTCCCTTTTTAAAATTAGAAAATTTATCAAAAATTTCTCAGTCATTCGTGAAACTTGATACATGTGTTTTGGTTTTATTTGGTAATTCGATTTAATTTTTGCAGTAAGTTTGTAACACTTTTTAGATTTAAATTATTTCATAAATATTTTGTACTTTTTACGTAATTAAAGTGAAAATCCTTAAATTTTAATTAAGTAAAGTGAATTTTATTGATTTGTTAAGAACTTTGTAAGAAATGGTTCGAAATTACTAATGGAAAACTCAAAGACACTTAATTGACAAGGCCGCAATGAAAAATGCAATATCCGATATCATTCGAAAAAAGGAAAGTAGATCGAGTGCAGCCAGGAAATATGGTATTAGTCGAACCACAATAATTATGAGGTTAAAAAAAATTCAAAATTTTGACACTGAGAATGGAAAGGATTCCGGCAATAGTAGCGACGATGATACTTTGGTCAACCCCAAGGCTCAAAATTCACAGCGAAGCAAACCCTAACATAGGATCAGGAAACTGAATTAGCAGATTACATTAAAAAATGTAGCAGATTGCAATATGGTCTTACTTATTTTAAAGTACGCGAGTTTGTTTATCAATTTGCAAAAGCCGACCATATTAATCATCAATCTTCTTGGGATGATTCAAACCGTGCAGGAGTAGATTGGTTAAGTAGTTTTATGCAAATAATCAAGTCTCTTTCTTTAAGAAAACCAGAGAAGACTAGTTTTGCTAGGTTTACGGGGTTTAACCAAAGTGCGGTTGAAGATTTTTTTAGGAATTTAGAAGAAGTATTAAAAAATATAGTTTTGGAACTGGTGTCACAACGGTGAAGGATATTCCAAAGGTAAGTTATTCAAACATCATTTTCTTAAATACCTAGATACCTAGCCTATCGGGATCTTAGGTCAGACTTTACATTTTATTATATATTTTTAGGTGCTTGCTGAGAAAGGAATAAAACAAGTTTCTCAATCTGTTTCGGAGGAACGTGGTTCGCTAGTTACCTTTGTTGGTATTGTAAATCCAATCGATAATCATCTTCCACCGGCCTATGTTTTTCCGAGACAACGGAACAAAGAATTACTTATAAAAGTAGGACCGACAGGCTGTGTTATATTCGCTACAAAAAGTGATTGGATGACTGTAGAAGTATTCCTAGATGTTTTGAAGCATATAAAAAAAATGTAAACTGCAGCAAAGAAACCCCGACCCTTTTATTATTAGACAATCATTCATCGTACTGCAGTTTTGACTCCATTGTGTATTATAGAGATAATGGTATTATCCTACTTTCGTTTCCTCCGCATACCTCACAGCGCCTACAAACATGGGCCATTTAAAAGCTACTTGAAGGTTGCGTTTAATAATTACATGACTAATAATCCTGGGAAGAAGATTACTATATACGATATAGCTTCATTAACTAATGAACCTTTTAATAAATTATTTCCGACGGAAAATATTATAAAATGCTTTAGTTCAGCAGGAATTTTACCATTTACCTCAATGATTTTTGCCTACAAAGATTTGGTTCCTACTCATGACGAAAACACGTTTACTGAATTTACCAGTGTACCTTCAAATGAACCAGAAAATCGTTCAATACTGGAAAATGAAAATTCAGCAGTCCCATATTTCAGCTTCGAAGTCACGGATACCCTTGAAAAAAATAGACTGGAAGAGTTGATCAATAAAAAAATATAAAAGATCAAAAAACTGAAAATAAAAAAGGACGCAAAATAGAAAAAGTGAAAAAAGTAATTGATTTTGAAGCATCTACTGAAAGTGAGTCAAAAACAAATTTAAAATTGATGGACAGATCTGCCTGATGAGTAGACCATACTTTTCAGTACGAAACCAAACTACCAACAGAACTCATGGAGGGTTCTCATTGTTGCAGAGTTATACATTGGAATAACTCTGGGCCTTCAGCCAAAATTACGGGGAGGGGGGAAGATATTTCTACTTTTTTTCAGTAGATATATTAAGAGCGATTGGCCTCTATATTTTTCTGATTTATAAAATCGAAAATATTGGGATTGCCATGAACAATTAAGTTGTCTATAAAAAATGCCGAAAAATCAACTTATTACAGACGGACAAATTAAATTCTTAACAAATAAATTTAGAATATTTGTTTTCAATAAGCTTCATGCTTGACAATTAAATCCATAATTTTTCGGTTTGAACTTAACATTTTTGAGCTTTTAATTATTTTCATTTTTTAAATAAAATGTTTGATGATCATAAATTATGTATTTGACAAATTTGTCAAGAACTTTAGTTTTAAGAGCTTCCACTTATCGAAGCTTTTTAACCAAACCATTTTACTTCGAAATTTGATATTACGAAGGATGACGGAATTTTGGGTATGATATAGAATATTTGTGTTCAATGTTAATTATTAAGTGCTTTTCAAACCAAACCATTTGACTTTCAAATTTGATATTATCAAGGATGGTGGAATTTTGGGATTAATTTATAGTATTTGTTTTCAATGAGCTTTAAGCTTGATAGTTTTTGTTCCTTTCCATAAATTCTGTTTTTCGTTAAAATCGCAAACATACTCGAATAATCTCGAAAATCTCGAATAACCTGACTGTACTGAACTAAAAACACCGAATCACCATTTAAGTCTAAAACATCGCACATCTCATTTCCTTAACAAAGTCTAGAAATCTCGAGATATTTTAAAAAGTGATCAAAAGATGAAACCTGAAAGGAAAGGGCCCAGGAAGCAAACATTTTTTAATTCAGGAGAACCCCACTGTTTGCGACGACTCCTGAAAAAATAAGAAGAAACACAAAGAATCAATTTTTTTATTAAATAATTATAACGCTTTATACTTATCTGATTACGATACCAATACAGCTTAACTAGCTTTCATTATATAACTTGTATAATTGTAATATTTCATTTCTATATTTGCTCTCTGAAAAGATGAGATTCATTAGATTTAATTTGCATTGTATAATTTATAACTTACATTTTTTATTGATGCATCCAAAATTTATTTGTTTATTGACGATTTTGACAGATGGTTAAAAAATCACTAACAAAACAAAGTAATAAATTAGTACCCTTAGAACCTAAAAAGCTAAGATAATAATTCAAATTTCCGATTTAGATGGCGCTTTGCTATCAATAATTTTATTACATAAAATTTGTCAAAAAAAATATTTTTTTTAATGTTTGAGGACACTAGGTCAAATTTATTAAAAAGTTGTAAAAAATTAATATTAAAAGAGAAGATACATAACCTTCTTGAATTTTGTACAGTAAACATCATTAATAAAAAGACAAAAAATTACGGATATACACGGTGAATATTAATAAAAAAAAACCAGCGAATCAACACGGCGGACACTGAATCAGCGAATCATCAGGTCACCTAAGCTACAAAAAAAAATAAAAAAAGGAATAATAAATTCAGCCAGGCGAAAGATTGTTAAACGTGTCTTGTAATTTGGCAACCATTTTTTTTGGACAAGCATTATTTTTTTATGGGAAATTATATCTGCGACATAATAATTTCTCACTGTGATTAAAAAGCAACTTGTTCGAAAACGTGCGGCCGAGAACGGGTTTTTTTACAAAAAATATCTTGCGGTAAACGGAAAAATTGACACCCACCAAAAACAACTAAAAAAATACAATCAATATACATACTTGCAAAATTAATATGGCATTTGCATTTTCTTTATATTTAAAATAGTTTTTCAAAATAAACCGGTAAATTACATTTTTATTTACCGTTTACTGGTAATCAATAGATCCGCTAAATGAGAAACTATAAGTCGAACGGCCGCTAATTGATTTTAGGTATTGATTGGTTTGGCTCAAGTGAGGAAAACAAGAATTTATTTTCAGTCGTGGTGATATATATTTGTCTAGTTTCTTCTTGATTTTTAAGAACATCACAATGATATGTCGCAAGCTGCTAACACCAGCAAATTACTATAACTGCCGTGCTAAAAAAAAAGTCATATTTGCCTTTTTGTAGTTTTGAGTAATTTCAATTTTTCTGTTTTTGTTTCCCATGTTTTACTATGAAACTTGACTACTAAATAACGGGATTTTATGATATTTAATAAAGGAAATTTGGCATTTTAAAAGAGCAGAGAAGTAGATATTTTTTTGCAGAATCCAAAAATGACCCTAACCCTTTTTTTGACTTTTGGCGCTTGTTACTTTTTTCCTTAGCATGGCAAATCTTGATTTGTAAAAGGTTGAATTTGCTTGGCTAAAGGCTCAATTTGATTTATAAAATATTGAATTTTGATAAATGGAAAAGGGGTAAACTTGGAGTTACGCAAAACGTATAATACAAATAAATCAACCCATAGCAGACACAAAAATCGTTGTCGTTTGCTGTCAAAAGCTTTGATTTCAAACGAGCTTAGCTAATTTTCTTCTAAATCTAAATATCGGTCAGAAACTAAAGGCATTTTTATTTCTATGAAGTCAGAACCGAGAAGAAATGGTTAAGAAAATATTTAATAGGAACAGGAATGATTTCGTCTTTTTCTTAATATTTTCTTAGAAATGTACCATTGTGCAAATTTGCAAATTTGCACTTTTATCTTAAATTACATCATCATTCATCGTTTGGTCGTTGAAGCGTACAGACGTATTTTATTTTATTTTAAATTAATATTAAAAAATTAAAAAAAAATTTTACTGTGCATATAGTGCTATATTGTATAAACCGTTGTTAATTAATTTTTTCATGTTTTTGAGAAGCGGTTACTATATTAAACCGACTGTGTTAAAACTATAAAATTGACTTTGATATTTCTACATAATTGTGATAATTCTAATAATCTGTGATAATTTATAGTGTCGCAGCGCACGCACACATTCAATATAACTGTGATATTTCTACATAATCGTGATAATTTATATAACTGTGATAATTGTGAATTGTGCATAGCTGTTTATTTATTTTATTTATTTTATAATCTGTTCTGTGTCATTCCATCGTAATCGTGACAATTTACATCTACATAAACTGTTTTTATTTATTCATAAATTCATCTACACTGTGATTGACTACGATTTGATCGTTAATATAATTATCAATTTAAATAATTAAATAATAAATATAATACAGTTCTGTCAACGTTTAATATAATACATACACCGATAATGTCTTGCAACACTTGCAAAAAAATGTTTCCTGCTCCGTATACTGACATCGTTAAATGTAGTCTCTGCGAGAACCAATTTTGCTATGACTGCAATGGAATTGACCGTGCTGCGATCAATTCAATTAAAAAATATGGCAATATATGCTATCTTGGCGATTGCTGCAAACCACTGATCGCGAATGACAACATGTCCAGGATTCTGAAGAAAATTGACGTCATTGTAGGACAAAGCCGCTGAAAATTTAGAATTAAAGAAGATTGAAACGGAGGTTGCTGAAAACCGCAAATTGATCAATACCTTGATAAATAAATTGGGTGACGATAACGCCACTAAACCATTTTTGTCAAAAGTTGTAGAGTCTAGCTCCAACTCCGTTAATTGCGAATCGCCGAGGTTAGCGCAAGTTGTCGTAGGGACAGGCACACCTGTCAATTCGATTAAAACTGTTTCTATGCCTGATAAGAAATATTTATATATCAGTCGTATTGATCCATCCGTCTCATCTGATCTGATTGTTAACTACATCTGTGAAAAACTGGAAAATTGCTCACCTGAGGAAATCAATTGTAAACTGTTACTCTCCAAAGACCGCATATTGGACAATTCACTCACGTACGTTTCCTTTAAAATTGGGTTGAAGGAGGCCCATTTCGACCTGCTAAATAACTCCAATGCTTGGCCTCCTGGTGTAATAATCCGGCCATTTACTAATTATCCACGCATAGCAAAAAACCGGACAGGGACCGTGTTTCAACATCTAAAGTAACTTCCCCGTTACTGAAGACACCATTGTTTACTCTTCGTAGCAGTGAAGCAGTTCCCCAGCCACGGTCATTCTTAAATATCTACTACCATAATTCAAATAGTATCAGAGCCAAATCAAAATCTCTGTATTTGTCAATTTTAGAGGAAGACTTTGATGTTATTTGCATTGTTGAAACGTGGTTAACAATCCACTTTAAAACTGAGGAGTATTTTCCGTCATCTTATGCTGTTTTCCGGAGGGACAGGCATCTGCAAAGGGACACTTACGAAAAGGGTGGCGGTATTGTAGTCGCAGTCTCTAACAAATATTCATCCAGTCTGATAACGTTGGCTAATTGCGTTGCCGAAATTGTTGCTGTACGTATACAATTCCATTCATATTCGCTGATCATCTGTGTTACATATATACCCTGCCATTCGAGTATGTCAGTTTATCAAAGGTTTGTGGACACTGTCAAATCAAATATTGCTCCACTTCTTCAGCCGGAGGATCGTCTATTTATTTTTGGAGATTTTAACATTCCGGATATTGTGTGGGAGTATGTTGATCACAATTTGACTCCTATTAACATGAACGATGAAATGGATAACTTCATCTCGTAAATATTTTTGTTGGGGTTAAAGCAATGTAACAGTGTTACGAATAATAGTGGTAATGTGTTGGATCTGGCTTTTGTACCATTTGATCATGAGGTGACCGTATCGACGTGTGAGGATTTGGCTGGATCGTCTAGTATTTTCCACTCTCCACTGAATATTTCAGTTATGTTTGAATGTTGCGAGTTAGTCGAAGAAAATGTTAATTCATGGACTTACAACTTTATAAAGGGCGATTACAATTCTTTAAATGCATTTCTGGATACGTATGATTGGTCGTTTTTTTATGCTTGTAATAGTATTGATGACATGTTAATCGAATTTTATAGAATTATTAATCTAGGTATTGAGAAATTTATCCCTAGACTGAAAGCTTTTAGCGTTAAGAAGGAACCGTGGTATAATAATGAGTTGATAAATCTAAAAAATAGAAAGGACAAGGCTCACAAGAAATATAAATTGCATCCTAATGTTGTTAATTACAACTCGTTTGATGTATTACGTAAGAAGTATATATGTCTAAACCGATTTCTTTACAGCTGTTATATTCTGGAAATTGAATCATTAATTAAATCGAAGCCAAATAATTGTTGGCATTTTGTTAACTACAAAAGTAAGTCTAATGGTTACCCTTCTACGATGTATTTGAACGACCGTTCCTGTGATAACATACAGGATACTTGTAATTTATTTGCTGATTTCTTTCAGAGTGTATATAGTTCGAAATCAAATCTTGGTAATTTCAGTAATGTTGCAAGTAATTCTAAGTTTTCAATGTTTCGTCTGGAAGTGGATACTATTTTATCCGAATTGTCTAATATTGATATTAACCAAAGTGCCGGTTTCGATTCTATTCCACCCATTTTTCTAAAATTAACCGGTAATGTAATTTCTTCCCATATCTCCGTACTATTTAATAAAAGTCTCGCTGAGGGTTGCTTTCCTATTGCATGGAAACGCTCACTTGTTAAGCCAATTTTCAAATCCGGATCTCGAAGCGTGGCGAGAACTAAAGAGGTATTTGTATTCTATCAGTTTTACCAAAGCTTTTTGAGAAACTAGTTAAAGATCAATTGTTCTTTCATGTTAAGACTTTCATTTCTTCCAAACAGCATGGATTTTTCCCTGGTAGGTCAACTATTACTAATTTAGTTTTGTTTACTAATTGTATTTCAAGGGCTCTATTAAATGGTAATATTGTGCAGGTCGTTTACACTGATTTTTGTAAGGCTTTTGACAAGATCGATCATGACTTGCTGTTGCGGAAACTTATTTCATTGAATTGTAACTACTTGCCAGTTGATTGGATTAGATCTTATCTAAAATCCAGAACTCAATTTGTGAAAATTGGCAGCTTCACTTCAAGAGTTATTGATGTTTCTTCAGGAGTCCCTCAAGGCAGCCATTTGGGTCCTATGCTCTTCATTCTTTTCGTAAACGATGTGGTCAACTGTCTAAGTCATTCCGACATTCTCATTTATGCGGACGATATAAAAATCTTTAAAACTATTTCTTGCGCCAATGATGTACTTGACTTTCAGTCTGACCTGACAAACTTCAAGGCTTGGTGTACATCGCATAATTTGATTCTAAACATCTCCAAATGCAAAACAATGTGTTTCACCCGCGTAGTCTTACCCACTAGTTACGATTACTTCTTTGATGGTTGTAGTATTGAAACTGTTGATACTTTTAAAGATTTAGGTATAACCTTTACTTCGAATTTATCGTTCCATAAACATGTTGAAGGTTGCATTTCTAAAGCGAATTCTATGCTTGGATTTGTTAAAAGGTTTGCTAAGGATTTTCATGATCCTTACGTGATTAACACTTTATATGTCTCTTTTGTTCGTTCATTGTTGGAATATGGTGTTGTAATATGGAATCCGTTTTATATTAACTATTCAGATCGCATAGAGAGGGTTCAGAAGCGATTTTTAATGTACGCACTACGAAGGTTGCCTAGAGATGCGAATGTACCTGCTTTCATACTCCCAGCGTATCGTGGTAGATGTAAATTAATAAATATGGAGCCGCTATTTATTCGTAGAATTGAAATTAGCGCAATGTTTGTTCGAGATTTATTGGTGTCTAAAATCGATTATTCGGAAATTTTGAGTTTGCTTGATATATATACTCCATTACGTGTGCTGCGCGATAAAGATTTCCAAATTAAGTTGCCGTTTTGTAGGCAAAACTACGGTAAATGTGAGCCGGTTTATCATTCTTCTGCTTCCTTTAATAAAGTACGGCCGGCTTTTGACTTTAATCTGTCTAGAAATGCATTTAAGGAATTGATGTCGAAGCTTCTTTTGAATTATTGGTAATCTTTACATTATATAATTTTATTAAATTTCTTATTGATGTAACCAGTTATGTATAAGTTGGTAATAAATAAATAAATAAATTACTGCCGTTACCTAGTTACGCCACTGCTTTCAACATTATGGAGGTAGATTTCTAATATTTTCCCACCACGGTAATCGGTTGTCAAACCCACCTGTTTTCTAATTATGTGATCCTTTTAACGGGGAGATCATATCCATGATGCATATTCGAGCTGTAAATGAAGAAAAGATTGATACAGGCAAACAACAACTTTAGGATCATTAAACTCTTTCATGGTACGTTTTAGGAATCCTAAAATAGAGTTTGCTTTAGCACCGCATCTACACCTGTCCCTCAATTAACACAGCAATTAAATTCCGCCAAATTACCGTGTTACGGTAGTTAAATTCCGCCAAATTACCGTGTTACTCAAAACCGTGTTAATCAATTAGTGAATTTTTAGTGAATTTTTCGAGATTAGCGGCAGTTCTTAACCTCGATTTTGCTAGACCCTATGTTTTTGCATAGAAGCTTAAGCTAGTTTAGTCAAATATGATTTATTAAGCCACAGTCTGTCAGGGTATTACTGAAGTCGTTATAAATAACATCAAGTTAAGCATTGCCTTCAAGCACCTCTGTTGCACGTTTTATAAATTCTACTAAGTTTGATACAAAAGAACGTTCTCGGAAAAAAGCATGTTGTTCATCTACTAAAGGGTGTTAAAATTTGAGGAATCTTTTTACATATTATTTGACAGATGACAAGTACAATCATTGTAATGTAAATAACGTGTTTTCATCATTAAAACTTATTTTTAATCAAAATGTCAATGCAATTACTGTGAATGGAGCTCGATATCGAAAGATGATTAGAAACTCTTTGTGGAGTCAATAATTGACTCCACAAAAAGTTTCTAATCATCTTCATTCCAATTATTGGAAGATATTGATGTGCAGAATATGTGGTTTTAACAGGATGGTGCAACATGCCACACAGCAGCGGAATTAATCGATCTTTTGAAAAAGAAGTTTAATAATCGAATAATTTTTCGAAGAACTGACTTGAATTGGCCACCAAGACCATGCGATTTAACGCCATTAAACTTCTTCTTATGGGGTTTCTTGAAGAGTAAAGTTTAGGCGGATAATTCTCAAACTGTTTAACACCTTAAAAAAAACATCATCGAGCAAATATGACTAATTGAACCTTCACCAGAATTACCTTTCAATGTAACAAACATCAATTGTCTCAAAAAACCGTGATTTTTACAGCTTTGAAGTTTGCCCCAAATAACAAAAATAAGCATGTATTGGAATATACACTGTTATAATAGTTTCTTATAAGAATTTTGAGTGCAATTTTCAGGAACAAAAATTGTGGAAAAGATACAAAATTAAATAATTTAATTCCATACAGAGAGTTGCAGAGTTTATCGGGTAACGACTTTACATAGACATGATAGCCTAATGATTCGCGAACCAATCTAACCATAAGCCATTTACAAACGGAGGGGATGAAAATGTTTAATAATTTTTTGAACGTCGAATCGATTTTATTTGTTTGAGTAGTTTACGAATCGGTCAGTATCAGATCGTGAACCAATCGAGCCACAAGTCATTTAGAAATGGTGGGGATTAAGAAATGGTGAAAATGCTTAAAAATTTTATGAACCTCGTGTCGATTCTATTTGTTTGAATAGTTTAAGGATCGGTCAACATCAGATATCCTAGAATTTATCGGGTAATCACCATGCATACAAATGATAGTCTAATATTTCGTGAACAAATCGAGCAATAAGCCATTTCCAAATATTTCCAAACAGAGGGGATGAAAATGTTTAGTAATTTTTCGAACGCCGTATCGATATTATTTGTTTGAGTAGTTTACGAATCGGTCAATATCAGATATCCTAGAATTTGTCGTGTAATTATCATACATACAAATGATAGCCTAATATTTCGTGAACCAATCGAACTATAAGACATTAGCAAAGAAAGGGGATGAAAATTTTTAATAATTTTTTGAACGTCGTATCGATTTTATTTATTTGAGTAGTTTATGAATCCGCCAATATCGGATATCCTAGAGTTTATCGGGTAATGACCATCGAGCCAATCGAGCCATAAGCCATTTCCAAACGGAGGGGATGAAAATGTTTAATAATTTTTTGAACGTCGTATCGATTTTATTTTGAGTAGTTTACGAATGGGTCAATATCAGATATCCTAGAGTTTGTCGGGTAATGAACATACATGCAAATGATAGCCTAATGTTTCGTGAACCAATCGGGCCATAAGACATTTCCAAACGGAGGGGATGAAAATGTTTAATAATTTTTTGAACGTCGTATCGATTTTATTTGTTTGAGTAGTTTACGAACCGGTCAATATCAGATTTCCTAGAGTTTGTCGGGTAATGACCATCGAGCCCATCGAGCCATAAGCCATTTCCAAATGGAGGGGATGAAAATTTTTAATAATTTTTATTTGGTTGGGTAGCTTACGAATCGATCATTATCAGATATCCTAGAGTTTGTCGGGTAATGTGCATTACATTTGATGTTGAAAATTCTTATTGGATTTATATATGTACGTACATGGTATTTTTTTGGGGGACAAAATTCACACCCGTTGATTTTCGCACTTTTAGGTAAGAGTATCTCGAAAACCGGAGCAATCAGAGAAATTCCAACATAGGATTCGAATTCAGCGCGTCAAAACTTTCGGATAAGTATGTTCTGGTGTCTGGGTAAAAAAATAGTCGGCCTGTGTTATTTTACCCAGCAAAACACTGTTTATATCGACTGACAAAATTGAACAAATTTTAAGAAAAAAATTAAGAAAACTCCCGATATTTATGATGAAAATCCGGGAGTCGGGTTTATATAAATTTTTTTTAGAAAAATTTGAACTATCAACGCTAACAACTGGCCTCAAGCTGCGTACATGCTATATATTTCTGGTGAAAAAATGTACACTACGAAGTTACCTGTATGAGTTGAATTATTTCCAACTAGAACAAAAAGTTCACCAAGGTAACCAATTTTAACTGAAAATTTTACTATTTTGCTAACTTCGTGGTGTACATTTTTTCATCAGAATTGGAGCATGTACGCACCTTCAAGGGATTGTCTGTTTTGCGTACTTTAGGAAATCCGTACATCCTTGGAGTCGTACCAGTGCATTTTCTTAAGCTCTTAGCAACACGTTTATTTATTTTGCCTAATCGTTAGGAATATAAAATAATTCGACTTAAATTTGTTTGTACTGACGAAATACCAACTTTTCTGATCTCCGTACGCTTTGTTGTCTGATTAGAGCAAGTCCATTTTCCAATATATTCGGTTTCTCATGAGTAACATTACCTTTACCAATCTTCCATATGTACACATTGGGATTTTCACATAAAAATCGTTTAGCTTTGTGAGTTTGTCGAATTTGTAATATTCCTTATCCTTATAGTCAGACATTTATTTGTTAAGTTATGGTTAAATTTAAAATGTCTCAAAATATTTACAAGATTTACCCTGATGCTGATCTGTATTGGTTCGTTTAAATTATAAATGTCACTCTCTAAATCAGCTACAGTTCTAACATACGGAATAAAATTTTTCTTTATTTCATTGCATTCGTTTTGCACAGTTCTGTACAAATTTGTTTCTCCCGCAAAAGTGTTATGTCGCGTCAGTGAAGAAATCTTTTTACTGGGTAGATCAATTTTGAGAATGTTCTCATTTGAATTTGTTTCGTTGCCTCTAAAAATTAGGTTATAGGCGAGAAGAACAGAAATCTTATTTAATTTGAACCAAAGCGTTCAACGGTCAAAAAGATGGTTTTTTTAAAGCGCACTACATCATACACACTAAAACGTGGCGTAAGAATGCCGCAGTTCAGGGACATTGTTCTACAAAATGACTCGGTGCAATTAGATAAAATGAATAATGTACCAATTTTTTTATTAAAACATTCTTCAAGATGATATACCATTAAGATGAATGCTTTAAACGGCAATGATTCGAATTTACACCTAAAGTGATACGAACGTCTTAATATAAAATTATATCAATATTTTGAAGTGAACAGCATAATCACCTTGATTTTCTTCTGGATTTTTATAAACAAATATATTAATTGTAATAACATTCCCAATATTTTAGATTTGGTAAATCAGAAAAATAAAGAGACCGATAACTCATAATATATCTACTAACAAAAGTAGAATTATTATGCCCCCTTCCCCCATACCTTACTCCAAGAGTTACACCAATGTACTACAACGTACTACTCTTTCACAATGAGAACCCTCCTTGAGTTTCTACGTTGGTAGTTTGGTTTCGTAATGAAAAGTTGGTTTACTCACCCGGTAGCTACGATCAAACTACAAAAATACAATTCTCGCCATTTACATTAGGTATCTGGCCAGAACGTACTGATCTAGTGAATTATAATCACTACAACAAAAACCAAAGGAGAAACTTCAATTGTGTGTCTATTATGCCCACAGGAATATTTATTTAAAAAGTTAAAATTGTCTATAATCAATTGATTTTTTTATACTATTGTCAGTAGACATAAAAGTAACATATAAACGACGAAAAGCCGAAAAAAAGCAATTGATTACAGACAATTTTAACTTCTTAAATAGTATAGCACCGTACTTCAACCCTATAGAAAACCAATGAGAAATTCTGCTGATCAGTACATACATATATACAATGACGATAAAAAAATTACGACACTTAGCCTCGAGACTTTTTCTTTGGGCCCAAAAATACTTTTTCAGTTCATTTTTAGGAACCTGAAATCTTTTTCGGGTCTGCCTCTTTTCAAATATCTTTCCTTTAGGCCAGTAGCCCTTAGTTTAGGGCTTGGTTTAAAAAATTGGCCTCGAAACATTTATTTAAATCCAACTTTTTTTTAAAGATTTATATTAGAGGAAAAGTATACATTTTGTGTCCAAAAACAGAAGAAAGTCTTTTGCTAGGACTCTAAAAATATTTAAAATTATATTCTATTTTTATAAACGAATTATTTAATAAGATACTCACTGTATGAGAATATAAGAATTAAATAATAAAAAAAGATTTTTAAAAGGAAAGAATTTTTAAAATTTTTAACTAGCACCAGCGTTTTACAAGAAATATTGTTGTTCTAATAACATAAAGTAATTAAGCCTAAATCTCTTAAGGAAAAGTGTCATTAACAATGACAGGAATAGGTACAAATTGTAAGTTCAAAAATATTTCACAGGAAGTCTAGTTATCGATTACAGAGTAAACAAATTCGTCTCCATAAATAGACAAGCACAAAAACAAATCGTTTTATATGCATAAGAATATCATCTTTATGTAAATTTATCCAGCATTTCAGAATAATGAACTCAGACAATCACCAAATTGTTTTTCATTAAATTTGACCCAAATAGAAGATATTGTATCCTCCATTTGGATATATACTATAAACTCATCATGATATTTTACTCCAAAGAAAAACAAAAAAAAAAAAAAGTAGAAAAACCACAAACCAAACGAGTATTTTTCATTTTCATCATATACATCTTGCACCGCTCCACCAACCGCGCACCATTCGGTTTAAGTTGGTTGTTATTATTTTTCTCAAATTTTCATTTCATCAACAATATCATTTGTCTTAATAAGAAAAATAAATTCCACTTGTGGAACTATTTTTTATGTTTTTACTTCTGTAACTTCTTGTATACGTCTCTGTTATCTTCTCGCTGTATTTGTGTTTGTATGTATACGTCGTGGTATATAGATGTACAAGCACGAGTGTAATGTTTGTCTTAGCATAAACATGCCAGACATTTTGAAATGGATAAAATCTAGAGAAAAATGACAATAGAAATGAGATGCAGAAGAATTTTTTTTTTGGGATAAATAATTGTTGATATATTTTCTACAACTTCTTCTTCTTCATCTTCGTCTTAGTTTTTTCTTTTTGGATTTTTTATGGAGAAAAATTGCATTTTTATTTTAATATCCGAATGAATAATAATGGTACTTTGTACACAGTTTTATGTTATGCTTGTTCAGCAGACTCATATGTGATTTATAAGCAAATGTCTTCAATTCAATTTTATTTTTCTTGTAATGAGAATTGGGAAAATTATATTTCATTTGTTTGTTTTTGTTGATAGATTGACATACCCTTCGTACATAATAGTTGGATATTTATAGTTTATTTTTGGAACGGTAATTTCATCTAATTGGGTTCCATCTATTAAATTAATTAAATTATAATAATACTAGGGGGTATATACAGCCCGTCCTAGGATGGATATAATTTTTATATAGGACCGCCAAAAGACCGCCGATATAGCCAAGGACCGCCAAAAGTGCATCCAAATTTTTTTAGGCAAAAGGCAGATTTGGAAGTTGATGAACATTTTCAAAAATTCGCATCGCAGATGTTATATGACATTTCCTTCTCGTATACAGTTGTTTTTGTGTTTTTACTCTGTGGTCTATTAAGGTACTTATGGGTACACGTCATGTATATTACTAACAGAAATATGCATTTTGACAAGATGGATATACCTCCTGAAAGAATCCGTGACCAATTTTGCTGGTTGTATTGTTTCAAATAAATATGATGTAGTTGTTTCCTGTTCTCAATGGTTTCCTGTCCAATTGCGGTTATGTTTTGACTCACTGGCATTTGACGAAACATTTGTATATTATAAAGAGCTCCAATAATCTCCTCGTTCTCGCTTTCTATTTCGTAGGATTGGAACTTCTTTTCATTAATAACTGCTGTACAGTTCTAAATCTTTATTAAAAAGTTTCCCTATTGTCAGGTCCACAGTTTGTAGAAAGTTCGATGTGTCTCGCTTGTATTGTTTATCAGTATTTTGCCTTCGGAGATCCACTGTACTGTTCTGTCTGTTTCTAATGTTACGTTGCATGTGCTCTTGCTTCCCATAACTAGTGGTTTAATACAATTGTCCTTGAATTCTTTTATCTCCGAGTGCCTCTGTACATAGCTATTGTAATTTGTTGTGATGAATAATTTTTGTT
Source organism: Tipula vernalis (assembly GCA_958295665.1). NCBI lineage: Eukaryota > Metazoa > Arthropoda > Insecta > Diptera > Tipulidae > Tipula > Tipula vernalis. Next base: position 322,103,487 of record OY282559.1, read on the forward strand.
TGTTTTTAATAAGGTATTGGGGATAATTTTCGATGATGCTATTATTGATATTTAATGGAACCACCCTTATTGCTGTTGATGTCTCATCTTTTAATTTTGGTATCTCCAATATGTAAAGGAGTGTTTCATCATTGATTGCGATCTTCGGTGTAATAAATTTAAGTGCTTCATCCGGTATGGTTATGTTTACCCCTTGATCAATGAGCATGTTTTTTACTGCAATTATTTCTTTCAGTGACAAGATCTTATTGCTGGGTAATGTTACTTTCGTTCTTATAATCGCATCCTGGAAATCTTCTAAAATTTTGTTGATTGTATCCATGTGCATAATTGAAGTGATTATTTCTGATTCAGTTAATGTCATTCTGTTAGCCATTGTTGTACTGGTTATTACTTCGTTTATCGTATTCGTTAACAGCTGGATTCTCCTGTTGATCTGTTCATTCATCTGTAACTGTTGATTATTCTCATTTATGAGTTCATTCATCGTCGTATTAATTATTCGTAAATCGTCTGCATCTGGGTTTCCCACCACCCATTTCCACGCTGTTCCTAAAGCATCCCATCTTTTCTGTCTGAGGCTTTTCGGTGGTTTTATTTGAAGTAAGTTATTATATAAATTTTTACTTTTCTGTTTGACTATACTATACAATTTCAATTTATCCTTATCTATCTTATCTATTATTTTTTAGTAATTAATTCTACGGTAAATTCTAAATTAGTAATATTTATTGGGTGTATAATTCTAATACATCCTGTTTGTATTTTGCATTTGTTCAATTTTATTAGTAATACTGGATCCTCATGCATATTTCTTATTTCTAGTTTTTGAGCATCACAAACCAAATAGTTTACAACAATAATAATAGTTAATAATTTTAGTTAATTAATATTTCTTTAATCGTTTAATTTTATTTTTATTTCTTTTGATATCTCTCTTGGTTTTAAATGTTATATACGTTATTTCTCTTGCTAGTGCTTCAATACCCCTATGCTGCATTTTTGTTCTAATGCTAGATTTTAAGAACACTACTTGATTTTCGTTTAAATCTGGGGGCTCTTCTCTGACTTTATTTTTTTCCACTACATAATTTTTTGATTTTTCTAAATTTTCACATATTTCTCTAAAAATGATCTTAGCATTCTCTGTAATGTCGATGGGGTTCACTTCATTATTTTGATTGAAAATTATCTCGTTTGGCATGAAGCCAGTTGATGAGGAAACTGAATTGTTATAGAGAGCTACCGCTAACTCTATGACACTTGCTGTAGTGCTGTTAGGGAGTTTATTTTTGTTTGTATTATACACCTCTATAATGTTAGAATGGGTCTTTTCGACTTGCCCATTCGATTCAGAAGAGGATGCATATTCAATTTTTGAATTTAATTTACCTAAATATTCCTTTAATTGGATTGACTGGAAAGTAGTCTCAAGGTCCGAAATTATTGTGTTCGGTATACCGAAAGAGGTGAAATATCTTGTTAATGCTTTGTCTATGTTGAACAAATTTTTTGATTCTATTTGAATTATCTAGAGATGTTTGGAAAAGGCGTCAATTATTGACAAAAAACTGGTCTTATTGAAAATATCAATATGAACTCTCTCCAGTGGTTTTGTGGTGTTTGGCCTTGGTGATATTTTTAAATTATAAGGCTTTCTCTCGTATTTGTGCATATTGCATATGGAACATGAATTAACGTAACTGCTTACTTTTTTTGTGATGTTTGGAAAAATGTATGCTCTCTTAATCTAATTCTCTACTTCTTTGATACCTCTGTGAGCTCTTTCATGTTCTTTTTTCACGATTGCATCTTGCCGATTTGAATTCGTTACGTCCTCCACTATTTTAGTAGTAAATACGAAATGCCCTTTTTGAGACAAACTTGCTCTAAATTAGTCTGTGATTTTTTGGTAGAGACTTTCTGGTGCTATTATGGCTGATTGTTTGCCATTATGGAAATTTCTTAGGACGTTGGTAATATCATTTTTATCGAAAGATTCTCTTACGATAATCGCCCTTCTGAAGTTAGGGAATATTTCCTCCCTAATTACGGTATCTAGGTTAGAAATTCTGAATATGATTTGGTTCATGTAATAGTTTAGTTTATTAGCGGAATGGATTGTATCAGATTCGCCAGGAGTATGGTTCCTAATTGATTCGTTCTCCGAACTACCGTTTTCATTTGATTCATTTAAATTGTGGAAATTCACTTCTTTAGTTTCTTGTGGGATTCTGCTGAGTGCATCAGCTGGGCTTTGCCTTGCTTGTAAACTACGTCGTAGCCAAAATTTTTAAGCTGCAAACGCCATCTCAGTATTTTGGAATATTTTTCTGAAGTTTTGATGAACGTGAGTGGTTTATGATCTGTAAGAAGCGTAAATTTATTTCCGTAAAGGTAGGGTTTATATTTCTTTACTGCCCAAATAATGGCCAGCGCTGTTTTCTCATTTGTTGCGTATTTATATTCAGTGCTGTTCAGAGTCCTACACGCAAATGCAATTGGTCTTTCTATTTTATCATTCATTTGTGAAAGCACCGCGCCTAAAGCGTGTTCCGATGCGTCTGTTGTAAGGATGAAAGGTTTTGAAAAATCGGGATAAGCTAATATTTGATCCGTGGATATTATTTTTCTTAGGGTGTTGAACGATTATATATCTACTGCGGGTCGGTTATGTTAACAACATTACCTTTCTTCAAAAATTTTGTCATGTGTTAGTATCCTGACAAGCCGAGAAATTGTTCAATCTGTTTCTGAGTAGTCGGTAGAGGCCACTCGAGAATTTTTTATATTTTATCGGGCTTTGGCTTAACCCCTTCTTGGGTGATTACATACCCAAGAAATTCTGTTTCTCCTTTAAGAAACTCGCATTTATCGAGTTGTATTTTTAAATTAAAATCTGATAGTCGTTTGAGTACTTGGTTGGTCAACTTGAATCCAATAATTATAATGTCGTCCAAATAAACGTAACAAATTTTCCCTACCAGTCCGTGAAGAACGTTATTCATGGCTATAGTGAACTCAAAGTGCCCTTGATCTGTTGAGAATGCGGTTTTATTTGGATTTCCCTAAACTGTACTATATTTGCTCGATTTGAGGTATAGGGAATTTGTCATCAATAGTTTTGTCGTTTAATTTTCGATAGTCGATTACTACCATAATTTTACGAATACCCGAAGCGTCTGATTTTTTGGGTACTACCCAAATTGGGGAGGAGTAGGGGCTACTCGAATTTCGGATGATTTCACTATCTAGCATTTCCTGAATGTGGTCCTCTACGTTCCTTTTAAAATTATGTGGATACCTGTATGTTTTGGTATATACTGGGGTTTCATCTTTTGTTATTATTTTGTGTTTGATCATTGTACATAGTTGCGGATAATTTTTCATTTTGCTTCTATAGTATTTCTTGGTGATCGTAAATGGTTTTCACACAAGTGGTCCATCCTGATTAAACTTTCGATAGTTTTCTTATCTATACTATAAGTGTATTTCCATACCCTTGGATCGGTTTGATGGTCTCAAAATTGTAGACGTTCAAACTTAGTTTAGGTAATTGTTTTGGTGGTTCGGGTTCGTTGCTGAGTATTTTAACGGTAGTTTTAAAATTTTTAGATTTATACAATCCAGGTTATATAGTGAAGTTTCTTTTTAATCCTTGGTGGTTAGTGGCTAACCATTCGCCAATTTTTGCGGTATCAAATGTTACCATATGATGGTAAAAATTTTTACCTGGATAATATTTGTAAAATTTCATAATTATATTGTTTAATGAAATCGTAAGGGATTTGTAGTCAAATTTAGCATTTAATTGAGCCATTGACTGAGATCCAAGTATTCCATCGAAATATTCTTGGAAATTAAGCTCGAAATATGATTGGGGTGGTAGATTGTGTCTGAAAAAAATTAATTTCCCCCATTTTTGTTACTTTTTGTATACTTTTGCGATTCTTGAGGTATTAATAGATGGTCTGGTATTATTTTTGGCCTAATTATATTTTTATTAGCGCCAGTATCAATAAAGATTTTAATTGTTTTATTTGTTAATTTATTATGACATTTGAAAAATGGAAGAGAGTTTAATCTTCCGATTCCGAATTGTGGTCTTCCCAAAAATTTTCCATATTTTGGGTTTCCAATTCTGGTTTATCAATGTAGTTGGGTACCTCGATATTATGGATTGTGGTTTTAAAAGCTCTTCTCGAACGAATTAAGGGATCTATTTCCATTGGTGTTGATTTCTCTTGAACCGGGCAATTCTGGTTCTTAAGGTTGAACTGTTCTGAATTATTTTTCGGTTGAAACCCGGTTTTTGTTTGGTAATTCAGTTTTTTTGAATTACCTGATATAATCTCATTAGAGTTACACTTACAAAGAAAATCATAAGCTTCTTCTAAGTTTTGTGGTTTTGCGGCTTGGGCATAGCCGAAGTACGGTTTCCTTAGTCCCGATACAAACGCTGCCAATGCACTTCTTCAATGAATGCATTTATCGCATGCCATGTTTGATTATATTGTGGCTTTTGTTTGGCCAATAATTTTATGTTTTGCACTATTTCCTTGATTTTGTTGAAATAGCTGTGCACTGACAACTCATTCTGCTTTGTTGACCAAATGTGTGATTTGTAGACTGAAAGTTTTTGCTTATCGCCCAACGATTCTAGCAAGATTTCTTTCATCTCATGAAATATTTGAGGATTTCTCGCTAAAAATAGTTTATCATTAGTCCTTCCCTCTACTTTATTTTGAATTGCTTTTATATACAAGCTAAACTGTTGTGGCGTAACCAACGGTTCGAATAGTCTTTGTGTATCTTCCGCTGTGCTTATTCATGCCGACAACTGTTTTTTATTTCCATCAAAAAATGGAATTGATTTGATAGGACCTGGAATCCTGAACAAATCAACTATAATTTTCGCATCTTTTGGTGGAGGTGGAGGTGTCTCCGTTTTTTGATTCAGATACGTTAGCACCTGATCGTGTTCAACTTGTTTTTGACCTAATTGTGCCAATTGCTCTGAAATCGCTACAATTTCCAATGTAAACCTCTACTGCCTTTTTTCTTGCCAAACAATGGAATTATGGTAAATCGATCGCCTATTTTGGCTATCACCGATTTATTATAATGTAGGTAAATTTGTGTCTATTTAATAGTACACAAATTAATTTAAATTTCGTCTTTTCGTACCTATCAAGTAGTACGCGATGGTGACGGTTTCTTTAATTGGTAATCAAATTTATAAAAATTTGTTACCTTAGTCCGATTTTAGTGTCGTGTGCTGGTTCTAGTTTTACTGGTGAAATGTGGCGAAACCTCCAAATCTTGTAGCAGTTTCTCAACTTTCAGCTAGGGACTTCTTTGCACTTGAAAAAAAAATCACACAATACATGTCTTCACTTTGAATTAATAACTAATTGTCAATTAAATTATTAATGATTCTTTTCTTTTGCGCGACGGATTCACTTTAACACAAGTTTTTATTCGCTTGATATTTTTGCACTTTTCACTATTTCACTCTTAACCGTTCGGCTGCGCCAATTATGTTTCCATAATTCCAAAGTTGTTAAAAAAGATTTATTTTATAAAATTTTTTTAACTTTTTTATTTTCTAGAAATAGTTTTACAAGTTTTCCACGTAAAAGCTAAAATCGGACTGAATTCTTTAAATTTAAATTTCTTTAATTCCAAGCCTAAAATTACTAACTCATCAAATTTGCCTCGACTCGATGAATATGATTCCCTGGTCACGTTGATCAACCATACGTTTAAAATAGTTTATTTAGTAGATATGGATTTGCTGAGTTGACTTTTTTATCACTAAAGATACGTTGTTCATCTTTGGCTTGAATGGCAGTTTCTATGGAAACTGTAATTGTAACTATATATTGGTAAGTATGGAATTGATTTGATTGATTGATTGGCAAAAAAATATTTTAATGAAGAACATTTTGAAAAACTACATTGCGTGTAAATTGCCTCTGGTCATTCAATAATCTTCCTTGCTGTGGGTTCGATTCAATAAACACCTTCACTTGACTTGCAACTTTTGATTGTGACAAAGACACATACAATTGGCCATGTGAAAATACTGCAGTCTCCAAATTAATGCCAACCTGTTCAAATGACTGGCATTGAGCTTTGTTTATTATAATAGCGTACGCAGTAATTGTCGGAAATTGCCGACGTTTTAATATGAAAGGTAATGCTGTGTCGGTTGGAGCAAGATCAATTCTGGAAATGAGAACTATTTCATTGTGATTGCATGCTAATGTAACTCTTGCTCTTATGAAATTTCGCCCTGGCTCTTTCACAATCAATCGGGTACCATTGCAAAGTCCTTTTTCGGGACACCTTTCTTAAGCAGCAACACATGAGGTGGCATAGCTGATGGAGTTTGCTCATTGAGAAATTCAACAGGAAAATTGAGAGAGTCATTTGGATTTGAGAGTCACCATCGATCAAATCAGTGTTTGCGTATTTGTTGGTGCGACAATGATTCGATTTGAAAGTTCTTGCATTGGCATTTGCTGCAAATCGCCAAAAATTGTTTTAATCAAGGTTCCAGTTGATTTCATTTCTGTGGATATTTCAACAATATGTTCTTCATATATTCCTGCTATACCAGGAAATTCTGTGATCTTTGACCTTCACTCTGCATGTTTGCTGAAAGAGTTAGCTATTTAAAATTATTCCAAAGTGTACTTGATTTAATCCAGCATTCATTCATATCTGGACGTGTTCCCCTGGGAACGACTGGAAGCGTCTGACAAAAATCGCCACCAGCAATCATTGTTTTGCCTCCAAAACTCGCATCGTTGTTCATCATTTCTTTTAAACGTAACCCGTTTTTAGGCAACATTGTGATTTCATCAATTGAAATGAGAGAAGCGTTTCGTAAATTATCTGCTTCAGGTGAATTAAGTCGCATAGATGAGACTGAAGTATCAAGCAGTGCAACTGGAAGTTTAAAACCGCTGTGGACTTTCCTCTTTAATGCAATTCCCGTTGTGGCAAATGTTAATGGAATTATTCCTCGACCTCGAATGCATGCTAAAATGGTTTCGTAGAGATAAGTTTTTCCAGAGATAGCTAGACCGTCGAGATAAAACATTGAGTTTTTAAATTTGGATCGTGAATTGCTCTGATGATTCAATTAAATGCGTCAAATTGTTTCACATTGAGTTTTGCTAATGTTTAAGCGTGTCCTGTTGGTATTGGCAAGCCAAGGGTTCCACATGATAATCTATGTTGCTTAAAAATTGAGTTGATGTCATGAAGAGTTTTGTTGATCGCGACATTTTCTCAATCAATCAGCGCCATGTTTTTCCCATAACATGAGAGGTCGATAAGGATGACAAAAACACCAAATGTATGCAAACATTTCCCGTAACTGCTTAGGCATTAGATATATGGTACCATCTATTAAACAGTTATTCCATTTTTCATCAGATTCAGAAGTAAGCCTCTTGCTGTAGCTGTACTTTTAAAAGGAAGGTGAACGATGTTGTCTACGGTTTGCAACCATTCAAAACTTGTTACACCACGTAGATATAGAAGCAAAATTCTCAAATAAAATCACTCTTCTTCCTTTACTCCAACTGTACATATTCTTTATGATTTATCATGCATCGGAGATTCACGCAAGCGCCAAACAGCTTCTGGCGCACTAACATAACGACAGTTAATAAAATTAGTCCTCTCATGCATCATCTTAATTCTGGCTCTCTATTCGATGTTATTGCAACATATGCGCAGTCAAATCCTTTAAAAATGTATTTGTTGCTGTATTTGATGGTACGAAGAGATGGACTTCAATGTTAATGTTTGCATTGTACTTTAGCGCGAAATATGGATTGTACGGAACAACATTACGACTGTCCATTTGTACACCTCTGACTTCTGCTTGTTCAGTTCATCGACATCGGTATGATGCATAGCCATTGACTTTTAGAGTTGTGAAGTCGTTTAATTCTTTTGGGAAATTTTTCGAGCATTTTCCATCACTCATGTGGCACGTTAGAAAATGTTGGACGACACGGACGGTGCATCATGCATCACAGTACGATCTTTTTCAAACGTGGATTACTTTCTTGTGATGGTATTTCGGTAGAAACAATTTCGTCAATTCTCTGAGCTATTGTTTATTTATGCCTTGCTGCAAGTGTCATCAAAATGTGCCCATGAGGTAAGCCGCGCTATTGGAATTCGATAGTATAAACATGCAATCTTTATAAATAATTATTTTACATTTTTTATTGTGTTAATTAATACAAATAATCTGGAATGCCAAAATATTTAAACCGCGAGATCCGAAAAGTTGTACTCGTCGGTACTATCTGAGTTGAACGGATAACTCAAGACCGAATCGTAGCGGCTGTGTTAATTTGGACTAAAAACAATCCGTCCAATTTGTTTAAAACTTGGAATTAGGATATTTTACCATTTAAGGAATACAGATAACTGAGGTCTGAGAACGAGGTGTACCGGCCGTGCTGATTAATACTTCATTTTGTATATTATTTTATTTTGGTCACTTATGTATACCCTATGATGAGTGAGATCCTGCTCAAAATAGTGTGTGTCAAAATTTATGTATTAATGAATAAATAAATAAATAAAAAAAATTAAACATAAGCAAATGACTTTCCAAAAATACCATGTTTTATGAAATCATCAATGAGAGAATCCAGTTTGATTTTGAAAACTCGAGCAATCAAATCGGGTTTATCGCTTACTTGTTCTCCGCGACGTAAATTTTCTGTAATTTCATTCCATTTCGGATTCGCAGTGATTATAATGAACAAATCCGGAGCACCCCTTTTGGAAAAGATGGACATAGAATCATAGCATCTCTCACGCATGTCTCGTGGCAATCCTTCAAAACTCGATGGAAGAATAACAGACACACCAGCTGCAATATTTGATTTTGTGCTAAGTTAGCCTCGTGATCTGCTAGCCCAGCATGTTGTTCAGATCAAAGGTGTTGTTGATTCTGTTTTATATAATTCAAGTTGTTGGCCTCCACTTGAAAATATGAATCTACCAACCACTGTTGTATCAGTTTTCCACCGCTAATAATAGGATTAAATTGATCTCGAATGAATGTTAAGGCACATTTAAATTGTAGCATGCTGATTTTGTTGAGAACTCTATTTAATTTAGCATATTCATACGAATCACACTGTCAATATGGTTGCCATCCTGGCTCACCAAAAGGGGAAAAATCAAGTATATCATTGGATTCATATTTGAAGATAATTTGGATCATGCGGGTTTTCCGGATAAATATGAATGTCTCATTCGCAAATGGCGGCCCTCCGTCTTCTTTTATAAAAAACATTGCGACTTCATTGGATGTTGGTGCATTAAACGGCGTTGATCCGATTGTCTATTACACGACGCAATGCCATGCTGATGACGGGAATTTGTAGGCCACATAGAGCTGCTTCATTGGCTTCTCTCTCCTCAATTTCATGCAGAAGCATAGAGCATGCCGCCATTCTAATATTTTCGCGATAAAAACGAGCAATTCTTTCAAGAATATTTAGACGACACTGATCATTTGCTGCATGATTTTGACGAATGTCTATTGCTTGTGTAGAATCAAGAACATAAAGTTGGGCATATTGAGGAATCTCATTATTTATTGGCTGTGTATGTGATATTTTGTGATGAGTTTGACGATTGATCTTAAAAACGTATGTCTATATGGGTCAAAATCCGGTAAATCGACGATTTTGGCGCCCATTGACGCAAATGACAATGCATTGTTGTACGAACGAATGTGGTCACAAAAATTACTGTATTGCGGATTTTGTGGATCTGGCAACATACTTTGTAAAAATAAAGGATACTCCAATTCCTGTCCGTCAACTCTCGTCACAATTTATTTTTGCCTTTTCGGCAACATGATGTGAAATTACGATCAGGTGGACGCTCTTCTTTGAAATGTTTTGCATCACAAAATTTGCAGATAACTAAGTTCAACCATGCGTGCTTCTAAAAAATTGATTGCTTCATTGCGAATTGCGTACTTTGGCGTTCTTCAGTTAATCGAATTGAAGCTACATTTGCTACACGATGCGCTTTTATTTGCTTGGCATTGAGACCATCAACATGAATAGTTGCTCGGGTGTCATTCGTTCAACATATCTATGTTTTGATGCATTATGAGTAGCATTGTGTACGGCTAATTGTGGTACTTTGGTGAGCATCGAAGTTTGTTGTTAACAGATCGAGACCTATATCACTCAGGCTATTCAGTTATAAAATTTGAGCATATAATTTGGAAATTTAAGGAAAGAGTTCCTGAGTCATTCAGTGATGAGCGTAAAATAAATGTTGGTAATCTGCCCAACAGCAACAAATTCATTTAATTAACTGCGCTAATTTTACTATCGGTGGAATATTTAAAATGGTTTTGAAAGCATTTTAAATATGCGTTGGGTGAAAATGGATTTTCTACGAAAAACTCACCTCGTAAACCATTTCAGCTGGTGAGCATTTTAGATCATCTTTCACTGCTCGGATTCCAAGTAAAACAATTGGTATTTCCGAGCTCCAATGCATTGTGTTACATCACACAGAGCTGCTTTAAGTTGCCTGAGCGAGCGTTTGGCTATGCCATTAGATTATGAGTGGTAGGAAGTAGTACGTGTGGAATGTGATCCGAGGAGTTTTGTTAACTCAACGAAAAGTTTAGACTCGAATTGACTACCTTGATCGGTCGTGATATTAACCGGTAATCCAAATCTAGAGACATAGTTCTCGACGAAAGTTTGGCAATGGTCGCTGCAGTGATATCTTTATTGCAGTACACTTCGGGTCATCGGGTGAATCGATTGGCATAGGTCGTTAAGAGATAGGCATCTCGTTCGAAACGCCCTGGAGGAATATCGAATTGTTAGTGTAGTGATTTTGTATGTCGCTGAACTTTCGAATTTTGGCACGCTAAACAAGATTTCGTCAAGACGTCCTGATTTATACGGGGCCAAATGTATCGAGATGTGATCAATTTACGGGAAGCACGGATACTTGCGAAGATGCGAAATGTTATGCAGGGTGTCGAAGATGTTCGGCGGGTGTTCGACGTAGTGGTTCTGGAATGTAAGGATGATTGTTTCCTGTTGATGTTTCGCAGTATATCTCCAAACCAGGCGGTTTGAAAAGCTCAAGTTTCATGTTGGATCCAGTGTGACGAGGGGAACCATAAATTAATTTCTGAACTTCCATATTTGTTTTCTGATCCTGAATGATCTTGGAGTAGTCGAAGTGGGCTTCGACTGCGGCAGTTTCGTTATTGAATATCCGTGGTAAATTGAGAGATGAAATCCAAGTGACGTGGTTTTCTTGGATTCCGTTCAGTTTTTGATTCGATTACTTTTGTCAGAGGCTTGTGGTCGATCAATCCGAAAATATCGGAAATTTTTAATTGCCAGGTATATTGCTTTAGTAATTCCCTGTCGAATGCTAAGTATTTATTTTCGGCATCCGATAATCTCAGTGGCTCCCAGTAGCCTTTATTATATGCTGGAGGACTGCACCAACAGAATTGTTTGATGCATCAGTTGTGATGCTGAACTTTGTGTTATTGATAGGATATGCAAGCAAAGTTATTCTTGACAATTCATTTTTAACTGAGACATTGAATTCTGACTTTATTCTAGCCAAGAGAAGTTCTTGGGTGTTTTGGGCATTTTGAGTGGTGCAGCCAAGTGTTAGTGAATCGGAGTGAGGATGAGAGCAATTTTTGGAATTAATTGGTGACAATAGTTCACTATGCCGATAAATTTCTGTATTTGCTTGTTTGATTGGGGAGCTGGGAACTCCGTAATGGCATTAATTCTTTCTTGAAAAGGCTGAAGTCAAGACTGCTTGTGCCGAAAATGCATTTCGGGCTCGTGATGCTAACATCAAACTCTGATAGTTTTTGGAAAAGTTGTTCCAAATGGAGTTGTGGTGTTCCTCAAAAGTATTTCGTCGACGCAGTCGAAAACAAAGTCTAGATCTCTGACAATCTCGTTGATAAATCGTTGAAACGTTTAAGCAGCATTTCATCAGCATTCCAAATGGTCTTGTGATTGCTGTTTTGTAAACGTCTGCAGTAGCGACAGGAATCAAATAATAGACTCTAATTAGGTCGATTTTGGAGAAAATTTTGCAGCCATGGAGAAATTTTGGATGCGAGGACTCGGGTAACGACCTGGTGTTGTGACTGCGTTTATCCTGCGACAATCCCCACATGGTCTTCAATCTTGATTATTTTTCTCACTATATGGAAGGGACAAGATACTGGGGACGCCGATGACCGGCATATCCCTAATTCCACCATGTGTAGGAATTCTGCGAATATGGCTTTATGCCGTACGAACCTAGTCTTCGTGGTTTAGGCACGGGCATATGGCCATTCGTGACAATATTATGTACCACGTTGTGTTTTAATGGTTGATTGTAATTCGGGGAAGATGTAAGTAAAAGAATTTTCTGCAATAAGGTGCCATATCCACTGTCGATCATGATGTGTATGAGAGTTGGCGTGTTAACTCTGACCATAGACACATTGGCTAAAAGCAGTGCTGCTGGATCCAGCAGTTTCTTGTGCTCCAGATCGACAAGGAGTCCGAATCTACTGAGGAAGTCATCACTAATGATTGGACGATTCACGTCTGCTAGAATGTAAGCCGTAGTTTGCTTACAAAGTAGAAGCTTGTTGTATGTTGATAAAGAAGAGTTCCTTCCCATCAGGCAATGCATCTTTCCATATTTAAGTCTTAGTTCTTAACTTTTCTTCTTGACGTGTGATTTCCACCGTAATTTAGCATCCAGGGTCATGCCGAGATTCCTAGCTGTATTCGCATACGGTACTATTTCTCGGTTCATGGTAATCGGAATATGTACCAATCGTCATTTAGTTTTGTTCGCCATCTATTTGTTCATTTATATATTTGAGATATAGCTGAGTGTAACTTCTAAGTTACTTTCTAAATAGTTCTGAAGAATCTATCTTTCTAGTAATATTCCAGTATTTTAGCGAATTGCATTGGTAGACAAGTTTCAAACGCTTGTGCATCGTCTACAAATTCTGTTGAACAGGCTTTTTTCTCCTCTAATGCTTTCTCAATTATACTGGTTATTCTGTGTACTTGAGGTATTTTATCGTTTACAAATTTGTGAACATCTTTGTCTAATTGCTCTTCGGTCTTTATTGGAACCATTAAATTACTTTTTCTTCTAGCGATAGTCTTCTAAACATTCCCATTTAGTGTGATTATTTACTAGGAATGGGTTTCTTTCTTTCTGAATGATTTTTTCATTTAACGTTAGAAAGATAGGTAAATGATCAGAATTTAAGTCCTGGCTTTCATCTACTAGAAGATAATTTACAGATATGTTCTTTATTATTAAGAAATCAATCAGATCTGGTATTTTCTTTGGATCAATTTGCCAGTAGGTTGGTTTACCAGTTGAGATGGCTTCACAACTGCATTTCCTGATAGCTTTTAGGAGTTCTTTACCCTGAGTCGTTGTTAATCTAGAGCCGCAGTTGACATTTACTTGTTGCATTAAAGTCTCCCCCGAGTACAAATCGTTTTCTTAGTTTACTGAGGAATTCGAGATAGGTTTTTTCTTTAAACGAGTGCTTCGGTGGACAGTAAATACCAGCAATACAAATAGAACTATTTTTGATTTTGATATTAACAGCAGTTGCTTGTATTTCTTCTGTTTCATATTTTAACTCTTCATCGTGATAAATACTATTTCTAATTATAACAGCCCTACTTCCTTTAGTAGTGTTTCCAGGGTGAATAGTGTGATATATTTGATCATTTTTTAATCTAATGATTGATTGATCGATTTTTTTCTGTGTCCAGGATCAGTTGCAATTCTTGTTGATGTTGCACCAGTCCATTGGAATTCCAACATAAGATTCTAAGATCAATGATCATTTTTCTGTTTGGGGCAGCCTTGGTGCAGTTCTCGTGTAAGTATGCTTAAAATAAATTGAAGTGTTTGACTTATATCGTCATTTTGACCAGTTTTTCCTGGATTTCCGTTACTCACAGTTACTCGAGCATAGTTTCTTTTACCCAATTATCCATGAACAGTACCTAACACTCTACGATTTAGCAATCACATTCTTATTTTTACTGTTTTACAGTTCAATAGCAATGCTGCATCCTCTGTAGTTAGCCGGATGGTTTTCTTCACAGTGAACGCATTTAGGCTGAACATTTTTAGCTTTTACACAATTTTTTGTATGATGTTTAGCTAAACATTTGAAACATCTGGATTTCCTGCTGCAATATTTTTTTGTATGCCATAGGCTTGACATTGTTTTCACTGTGGTACAAGATTCGATCTTTTTAGAGGATCTATAACCATCATGAACTCCAAGATGTATTTAATTTGATAATTTTTTTCGATAATGTCAGCATAAACATGTTAGGAGGTACTTTGCCACTCCGTTTTAGCAAAATTGATGCTCCAGTTACCTTAAATCCTTTAGCTTTCAGGTCATCAAATATTTTTTCTGGTTTTCAGGTAGAGTGTAGGTGTTTAGGCATAACCCTTATTGGTCTGGATCGTTTGTCTTCAAACGTGTGCCAAGCACGTTTTTCTTCGTTTAACATTTTTTAACTCTTCCAAACTTATCAGAAGCAGTTATTGTTTAAATTTTCTCATAGAGTAGTCTTTGACTTCATATAATACTATTGGTGGTGGTGCAGGTATTTTTTTTTTGGTTGTTTCTGGCTAATATTTGGAACTTCATCTCTTAGTTGTGGTGGGAAGGGCGTATTATTCCGTTTCCGTTCTTTCTCATACGTTTAACTCTTATCCACCCAGTTTCTCGAGCTAGTTCTTCTTCATCCGTATGGTATTCTTGTTGAGTTATATTTTGGTTAGGAGTAGAACAGATGTTCTCCGTTGGCTTAAGAGGTTTAATTTCGTGTTCAAGCGTCTTAATACACTCGTGCATCCATGCAATTGTATCATTGTATCATTGTTTAAAGAACGAGTGTTGTGGCTGCTGGCTCCAATGGAGAGACTACCATCTCTTATCGGAGAATACGACACTTTCTTACTCCTCTGGAAGGGATGTAAATTATCCTTTTCTGTTTCACTCAATTGAGCTAGTTTATTCACCAACATGCCTTGTTATTTGTTAAAACAATTGTGATTTTAAAAAAAAATGTAAAACAATAACAAAATTTTCTTCAAGAAAATCCCTAATTTACGAGGGCGAATCAAAATGCCTTGCAATATCATATGAAAAAAAAGAGTGAATGAGACAACTATATATTTTTTTAAAAAAAATTTTGTCGCGGTGAAATTTATAGAAACAAGATTCTATGTAAATTTTACAGTTCGTTTGTTTTCTTCAATTTAGTAGCCCGTGTTTTGAAAAAAAATTCTAAAATGAATGAAATTGAATATCGTGCCGTTATTAAATTTTTCTGTAAAGATGGACGCAATGCAATTTATATATTCAATTACATATCAAAAGTTTACGGCGAATTTGTACCATCATATTCCACAGTAACAAAGTGAGTAAAATTGTTCAAAAGTGGTCGGGAGTCATTAGAAGACGACAACCACCCGGGTCGCCCCGCAGATGCTATTAGCCATGAAAACATACTTTTGGCAGAATCAATTGTATTAGAGGACCGCCGTATTTCTGTTTCGCGGCTAGCGTGGAGACTTTCCCCTTCATATGGTACCGTTTGTACCATATTACATGACCACCTTCACATGTCAAAAGTAAGTGCGCGATGGGTATCCCGTTTGTTGACTGCACAACAAAAGAAAATTCGTGTTCAAACTTCAAAGGCGATTTTTGAAATGTATGAAGAAGATAGAGAAAACTTTTGGATAGCATAATAACAGGCGATGAAATATGGATTCATCATTGGGATCCGGAATCCAAACAAAAATCGATGCAATGGATTAAGCGTGGTGAACCACCACCAAAGAAATTCAAAACTCAACCGTTTGCTGGTAAGAATTTGACAACAATTTTTTGGGATGCTGAAGGGATATTGATGATTGATTATATGCCACCGAGAACCACAATCACAGGCATCTATTACGCAGAGGTTTTGCGAAAATTGAAAAAAGTGATCCGGGAAAAACGGCCAAAGAAAGTTAGAAGAAAAACCTTACTTGTTCACGACAATGCACTAGTGCACAAGGCTAAAGTTGCTCAAGCTGCATTAAAGGACTGCGGCTTCGTAGAAATTCCGAATCCACCATACAGTCCAGACTTGGCACCCAGTGAATACTTTCTGTTTCGAAATTTGAAAAAAAAATTAAGGGGCCGGAAATTTTCCAGTGATTCTGAAGTACAGTCTGTTGTAAATGAATATTTTTTGGAGCAAAAGAAAACTTTTTTTTTAGAGGGCTTAGACAAGTTAATTGATCGATGTAACAAATGTATAAACCTTAAAGGAGATTACGTCGAAAAATAAAAATATTGCTGTCTCACTCACTCTTTTTTTGCATATAATATTGCAAGACATATTGATTCGCCCTCGTATGAACTTTTGTATTTTGTACGTATCTTTTTAGTGTTCAGTTATTGTGAGAAAAGGAAAATTTTTTCAAAAATTTCAAAAATCATTTCAAAACTGGATCAAGCTTTTTTTCAAATCTAGGCATTCTAAATGGGGGTGGCCCTTAGAATGCGCGATTAAACCATTCATCAACTTTCGCCGCTCCGGAAAGAGTCGTATTACGGCATCATTACCAGCATAATAATAATAGTAATAATAATAATAATAACAATATTAATAAGAGTAATAATAATAATAATAGTAATAATAATAATAATCGTAATAACTACCTACATAATAACCAGTTTAGCACCAGTATTACTCCGTTGGGGTTCTTGACAATGATTACGACATTATAACTATTGGTGAGACCTGGCTTACAGCCAGTCTTAATTCCGCGGAATATTTTCCATCCAACTATTTCGTCCATAGCAAAGACCGTTATAACTTCCTAACCAGCAAGACAGGCGGAGGAATGCTGATTGCTGTGAAGTGTTCGATTTTGAACGAAATGATCACTTGTCATTCTCAACTGGATATTATGGCAGTCCGTATAAAGGTCGCCCATTCCTCCGTGATCGTGGTCGCTGTATATATTCCTAGTGGCTCAAACTTGGATTATTATGTGAAGATTACTAATTTTGTTGATTCAATTGTGTTACCTTTGGTAGGTGCTGGCGAACACTTTGTTGGCGACTTTAATCTTTGTGATGCTCAGAACAGAGTGTCCAACAGCTGCAGCAAGTTTTTGGACCTGGATTTCGCTACTGATGTTTTAGATTCGGAGATTTCATCTTGTGAGGATTTCACTGGCTGCACGAGCATTTACCATACTCCTATTATGATAAATATATTTCATGAAAAGTCTGTTACTAATTTTACTTACAATAATGGTTCTCATTTTAATTATAGATGTACAGATTATGTCTCTTTAAAAGCATTTTTAGCCAATTCGTACTGGAGCTTTCTTCAACGAGAAGTGGAGTTGAACAAGATTGTCCGCCTGCTGGACGAGCGCATCATGGCTGGTATCGATATGTTTATTCCGAGGGTAAAAGACAAACCGCAATTTCGTGAGCCATGGTATAATGATAAACTTGTGCTACTCGAGAAGTGTCGTAATAAACTTCATTCATTATATAGGGTACATGGGGATAGGTTTTATTCTGCATTCAATGCAGCCCGTATGGAGTATCGAATTTTAAATCGGTTCCTTTATAATAATTATATTTTGCAGATTGAAGAAGATCTTACCACTAATCCTAAAAATTTCTGAAATCTCATCAACAGCAAAAGAAATGTTGTTGGATTTCCGTCACCTATGATTTGTCAGAACTCATCTGCAAGTCGGCCATCGGATATCTGTAATTCATTTGCCAACTATTTTAAATCTGTCTATGAGCAATCTCATACTACTATTACTAATTCTAGGGACTGTTCGGAATTTAGTCTGTTGTGGTTTTCTGTAGATGAGATCTCCGATTGTTTGGCGCGACTTGACGTGAATAAGGGCTTAGGATATGACGGCATTCCACCCATCCTTATGAAAAACTGTGCGGATGGTTTATCTGTTCCTCCGTACAGAGGTATTCCCTGAGCCTAGGAAGATTTTCTTCATTCGCCCGATTTTCAAATCGGGCAAATTGTGTGAAATCAGCAATTACCGTGGGATCGCTATACTCTCTGCTATACCGAAACTATTTGAAGCATTGATGCAAAAATTTCTATTTTTTCATTTGAAAACGTTAATTTGTCCTGCTCAACATGGCTTTTATCCTGGAAGATCCACAGTGACCAACCTGATTTCTTTTTGTGGTCACTTACATAGCAGTATTGCAATCAGGCATCAACTGGATGTTGTGTACACGGACTTCTCAAAGAATTTTGATAAGATTGATCATTCGATACTTATCAATAAGCTTGGGAAATTGAACTGTCAATTCATTCAATCTAAGTGGCTTTAATCTTATCTTTCGGATCGATGGCAGTATGTTAAGATCTATGATTCGTCCTCAGTTTTATTTCGAGTTACCTCAGGTGTCCCACAGGGAAGTCATATTGGACCTCTTCTTTTTCACTATTTATTAATGATGTTGTTCATTGCTTAGAGTTCGCGCATTGCCTGCTGTATGCAGACGATTTGAAAATATTTGCAGCAATTTGTAGTGTATCTGACTGTCTTAGGTTGCAAAGGGATTTAGACACATTTTGTGTCTGGTCGGCTAACAACAAATTATCCCTGAATATAGCTAAATGTAAAACTATTTCTTTCTATCGCATTCGCTCTCCTGTATTTCATGGGTATTCGCTGTTTAATGGAGTCGTGGAAAGGGTAGAGTATATGTCCGTTCTTGGGGTAGTATTTTCTTCCGATCTGACGTTAGTGAGGCACATTGATGTTGGGTTTCATAAAGCGTAGCTGCAGGGACTTTTGTGACCCTCCTACATTAAAGTCGTTGCATATTACCTTTGTCCGTTATCCGCTAGAGTACGCCTCGCAGGTTTGGTCTCCTTTTTATAAGTGCCATTCCAATAGAATTGAAAGCATTCAGAAGCAAGTTGTTTTACACGCACTCCGCAGTACACCATCAATGAATAATTTAGCTATTCCACATTAGCATGAGCGCTGCAACCTTTTGAGATTACAGCGTTTAGAACAGCGTTGGTTGGCGGCTTGCGTTTTATTTGTCCGCGACATTTTTTTGTATCGTATTGATTGTGCCGAATTACTCGCACGACTCAATATTTATGCTCCTGAACGTTGTCTGCGTCGTCGTGATTGTTTTTTACTAATCGATTCTGGCTCAACAAACTATCAACTTTCGGAGCCAGCCTTGACCACGCCTCGACTTTTCAATTGTTCATATGATTTTTTTGATTTTAATTTGACTAGAGATTCGTTTAGACGTGAACTTTTTAAGACCTTAGGCATTTTATTGTTTTTATTTTATTATGTTCATACTTTTCATTTTTTGATTTAAATTATTGATGCCAATTGTATACCACTGTAGGTAACATATTAGATATTAAATAAATAAACCGTTCAAACTTCTAGAACCTATTGTTTGTGCCTAAATAAGGTACTGTGGTGACTCCTTCCTATAATCCGTTTGTTTCATTCATTTATAACCACAATTATTCGAAATTTAACTAATTTCGTCTATTAAATATAGTTGTATATGAATAGTTCTTTTCAGTTTAGTAGTGGCACCTACAGAATATCTTGACTCACCAACATATTCTGGGATTTGAATCTGCACTCATAATAATAAATAAATACCACATATATTAGTACAATTCACTACTTTGTACTAAATAAATATCTTGGTTACATTTAGTACAACAACCGAAGTCCCTCACGACCACCATTTCCGGAAAATCGAGATAATCCTTTTATTTTTATCACTACTCTGTAAGTTTTTATGCTAACGACTTTTACTAAAGCTCATTTTGAAGGTCTTTTCAAGTAATTTAAAAAAAATCTGACGAATTGTCCTCCAGAATTCCTCATTTTCCGTTATTTAATCATTTTCAGTGTACTAATTTCTACCCCCAAGGAGGGGTGACATCACAAAAGCACTATATAACTTTTGTTCCTTACTTATTGTCTAAATTTCACGTCAATCCGTATTGTCCGTAAGAATTCTGTGGTAATAATCTATTTTTACCGTTAAATACTGGACTAAAAGCTCGATCACAGAATTTAAGTTCTACCTGTCTAAAAAAAACACCGCCCATCTTCATCCATTTTTAACCTTCGATTTGTCAATACCCACACGGCTGGCCAAATCAATTTGTATTTCCTTAATAACAGCGAATTTCCATCCAATCTAAAACTATAGCAAACTTTACCTACCTACTTTAACAAAAATAAAAAAAGTTTGCGCACCCCTTCAAATTTTATTAACTATGTTAGTTTTTTCTTTTTGGTTTAGCAGTGGTCGAAATTGTTAAAAAAATTTAAGCAATATAAATTTATGTAGGAACATTTTAATTTTATTTAATTTATAAAAAACATTTGAACTTGGCAAACTGGCTTTGGCTAACGCTGTGCTCTGCCCATACGAACTTTTACATCTGTTGTAAACTTAGCGCATATTTCTTCTCTGCTTGTTAATAATGCATATATTGCATTTGGGATCCCCTTAAAACGCGATATTTCAAAATGTGATGTTTCAAAACGCTATGTGAGCTGCCCTGTGAAAAAGGATAAAGTACAAAACGAGATATTTCATAACGCGATATTTCAAAATGCGATATGGTACAAAACGCAATTTCTATTAAAAGAGAGTCAATTTCTGGAAATCCCGAAGACGAGGACTCTGAAGCAGACAATATTCCTAAACGGAACGCCACTGGCGCCATACGGATTAAATACAAGTGCAATGGATCCCATTTGAAACACGATATTTTAAAACGCGATACGGTATAAAACGCGATAAGGTACAAAACGCGATAAATCAAAACGCGATAATTCAAAACGCGATATTTTGAAGTGCATATCCTAGTTCCACTGTACATGTTCAATTTCATCATAAAGCTGAAGAAAAGTTTTAAATGTGAAATGAAGGAAGGTTAGTCATAGTTTATCTTCATCTCCGATCATAATCAGATTATGAAAAAAAAAAAAAATGAAATGTTTCATCATCTGATTACGATCGGTGATGAAGATCAAAACAACTATGACCCCCTGTTGAGAGTGCAGAATCCATGGGTCGACCCACCTTTCATGTCAGTACTATAGGTTGGCATTAAGCAATGCACTGTGCAGGTGGTTCAGACATAAACGGTTCTATGGCCGTACGTCTTCGATTTGGCTACTACTGCGTAAAGTAGGACGGTAAAAGTTAACTGCGAAAGAGTTGGAAGTACCTAGAGCCCCAGAACAGATTGCATAGACTAAAATAAAAAAAAAAGAAAAAAAAAGAAAAAAAAGGAAGATTAATTATTTTAAAATATCGCGGTTTGTATCATATTCCGTTTTGAAATTCTTAATCTTCCATCATTTCACATTTAAAATTTTCCTTCAGCTTTATGATGAAAGTGAACATGTACGATGGAACTAGGATATGCGCTTTAAAATATCGCGTTTTTAAATATCGCGTTTCAAATGGGGACCCGTTGCACTGGTATTTAATTCGAATGCGGCCAGTGGCGTCCTGTTTAGGAATATTGTCTGCCTCAGAGTCCTCGTTTTCGGGATTTCCAGAAATTGACTCTCCTTTAATAGAAATACAAAATTATTTACTTTCTTTCCAAAATATACGAGTAATAAACATATACATATAGTATACATACATAACATACAAATGAATCCTTTTCCTATCTTCATATGAAAACTTCTAGTTTTGTGAACATTTTTGGATCTTTTTAATATCAGGGTCTATGAACGGTCTTCTTTCGGATTCATTAGCAGAACCGAACGGGTTGTTTGACTTTTGTATAATAAACGCACTAAGAAGGCCGGTCCATCGAAAAGTTGTCCTTTTTGTTGGATACTAGGACAACAATTTTTCCGTCGTGTCCATGCCGCCCTTGGTTTTTTTTATAATACAGAATAATTTCTGGCTGTATTAAACTAATGCTACTCCTTACAATATTATTTTATAAATTAAGGCAGTCTAGATATTTTTAGCAGATAACTTCATTAAGGGCCATCCATCACATTTTGCCATCAATGTAAAATTGATATAGAGAAGTGTTGTTACATAAATAAAAACACACAGATTGAGCTTTTAAACATCGATAAAGTTGAATATTCTTAAGCGCGTTTTTTTTTTTGATAACCAAAAATATCTTCATTTTCATTTTTCTTCATGAATAATTTCCAATAGAATTATTTTTCCTGTTATAATTTTTATTTATTTTTTTTTGGAAAAGATAAATTCACATTTTCATCATTACTCTTGTAATAATTTCCGTTTCTCTTCTTATGGTTTATTTTGGTGCTACTGCCTTGTCTCTCAAACCAGATACATTTTTGTATACATATTTGTTGTTGTTTTTTTTTTTTGCTGACGCATCCTTCAACTTTGTTTCCATTTCACTTCCAACGTCTACAATTTCGAACCATGGTAATGAATTTGGAAGATTTTGTTGTTTGGGAAAGCATTTAATAATATTATCATTTTCAAATTAATTTGGAATGTACTAACTAAATGTCGATTTGTATATATCGATAACAACTTAGGGGGATTTATTAGTACATGTAGTTTCGTGAAATAAGTATTTGTGGAAAATTGGATTTGACTTCTAATCAAATTAGGGAGCAGTTGATAGGTAAGATTTTCGTTGTTAATCAGCCATAAAAAAGTCTTAGGCGATATTGGAGAGATATGAAGAGCATGATTTATTGAATAATGCAATATCATCAATTATCAAATTTTGAATTGGATCCAATATTCTGATATCATCATGTTTTATAAACATTCGACTTTGTCATTATATATTACCATATAGGAGGGTTAAAAACGGTTAACGCGGAAAGTTCAAATAAAATATCGTGAACTTAAACATAAAATTAATCAATCATTTGGTTTGACCTTACGATCTTGAGAGTACAATATTTTGTGCGGTGACATATTCATGCCTATTGGCAAGAGACTCATCTCCCAAATTATTTTAATTTTTTTTCGCTCATTTGTAATTGGATATTTTCATATTTTAACGTTTATATTGATTGATTATATCGTTACGAAAGTCATAACACCAGCGCATAACCACATATCGATAATCTCGTAGATAAATATGAACGAAACTTAATGACAAGTAAATATTTAACAATTGTGTTTCGAAACAATTTTTTTACTATAAATAATTTGTTATAATTTTTTAATTAAACATACAAGACAAAAATAAACAAAAACCGTAAACATAACATAAATATGTTTTCAATCACAATATTGAAACTTGATTGATATTTACTTAAGAAATTAAAATAAATTACAATTTGTCTTCTATAAGTGTATGTTTGTATGACTGTACGCATATTTTCATCATCTTCTTGTTTTGGATGATAACCTATAACGAAATGTTTTTCCAATAGAAAATGAAAATATTTTTATTTTAGATGGTGTAAACGTTAATCATAATAATAATTAGAATTAGAATATGAATATTATAATATCGATGTACGTACAGGTGTGACTCGTAAAGCGTTAACTCATTAAAATACTATTTTGTTTGTATTGCATCATCACATCATGGCCGTTCTTCCTAAGTTATCCTTGGCGATCACCCACGTTACTTATCGGGTGGCGATTACAGGTTGGGGTTTTTCACGGTGGTGAATAGCTGGCTGCCACATTTTTCGATACCCAAACACCTACAGTCGAAGGATATCCAAGATCTACTGCTTCAAAATTAGTGAAAGTACATCAAATTCAATTATTTTTGGCTCCCGTGTGTTGTAAATATAAATAAACGTTGAGGCGTTAACCAATTGTATCGGAATAACAGAATTCAACCATCATAACGTACATATCGCTTGCGCGCCTAGCTAATATATTTCCAAGTCCATAAATTGTATTTTTTTGTCAGATGTGGCAAACCACATCGGCAACCATTCGCTAAAATCCAATTTAATTTTATAATTTGACTTAGTTTGATATATAAAAAATATTTAACGTTAAAAGCTTTAATAATTTAAAGAGCTTAAGGTTTAGTATTAGAGCACGTGAAGCTGTACAGCTATGAGTTTTAAATTGGCGGTAAGACAGGAATATGTGGCATGAAAGCATGAACCAGGTTTTATATGGCGATTAGCTTTAATAATAACCAGCTTAAATAAAACGGTATTTGATGCTTATCATCGATTAAAAGTTAATCATCAGCTCCGCGGCACGTGACGACACGCGGTACTAGGTTGTATCGTCCTGGAAATTTTTTTCTGCGCCTATTTAAAAAAAATCTGACGAAAAAAATTTTGCGACCAACCAACATTCTAGTTTTTTAAACCAAATAGATATTCCTCCTATGCCTGCCAAATTTACCTTAAAGAAGTGCCCACAACAGATTATGCATAGCATGAGGAGGGTAGGAATAATAAAAAATTTCAACATTGTTACAGCAGGAATAATGACTCAAATTCATTCGGTACTTTAAAAGAATTGTTATATT
Organism: Tipula vernalis; assembly: GCA_958295665.1. Classification (NCBI taxonomy): domain Eukaryota; kingdom Metazoa; phylum Arthropoda; class Insecta; order Diptera; family Tipulidae; genus Tipula; species Tipula vernalis. The sequence goes on from OY282559.1 coordinate 322,128,155, forward strand.
TCATTTCTCGAGAAATTAGTTGCATTTCCTGACGCGTAGAAATCCGGATCAGGCCAAGCTTTACATTGAAAGCAATAGCAAAAATTGAACAAGATTTTGTTATTGATCATAATTTGAATCCTAGTAGCTCTCTGCATTTCTATGTCGTTTCATTGATGTGATTTGATCGCGATCAGATCAAAAATCAATAAATACAGCTGTTATAGTTCAATAATTTCGGGAATTCTTGCTTCTTGAGAAATAATACATCTCAGGAATTTTAAAAACACCAATTTTATATAAATTGCAATAAAACATTTTTATAGAAAGCAAATTAAAAAGCTTGCATTATAGGTGACAAGATTTTGAATACAAAAAACTTAATGCAGTTTTTGAAATTCGTTGTATAACCCCGTTTTAGTAACAAAATCTCATTTTATATTTTACCAACAATTAAACATACAAAAACAGATTAAATCATGATCTGACATCATTGGATTAAAAAATAATTTTTCTTCTAAATTCTTTTCAATCGGCACTAAATTTAACCGAAAAATTTAAAATTACTCAAATCAAAGTCGAAATAATGAAAAACTGTAGTTCACCATTATTTATCATGTAAATAAGGTCGTTTAGGTGCAAATTTTTTCAGTATCCAATCTAAAGTGCACGACTTTTTCCATTAAGAGGCCCGGTTGCATTTAATGTGTTGGGCTTAAAATCAATGATAAAATGGATGGACTAAATCATTTTGACGCCAATTGTCAAGACATCAAAGTATTTTTACTAAGCAAATTTGTGTTCGCAGCACTACCAAAAACTCAAATATTAATTGACATTCCAATTTTCGTCCCAGTTCAGAAATCCCAATTGACGAAAAAATTAAATTTTTTTTGTGCACAAGATTTGATAAGTTCAATTAATTTAAAACAAATATAAAGAAATAAATTCGTTCAGCTAACTTTAAACTCGAAAATAAAAGTTTTTGGCAGTTCCAGCACCGTTCTATTTAGCCTGCAAAACCTTGCATTTATGTTTATTCAGCTTAAAACCACCACAAAATGAACGACGGAGCACAGAAAGTTGAAAACTGCAATTTTTGAAGAGAGGACACCCATCGCACATACATTTATTGCAAAACAAACTAATATTGTCTTTCCATTTGGAATCTATTTTGGCTGAACCAATGAAGCTAAAGAGCAAATGTGCAGAACACAGTAGAAGAAGGTTCGGAATTTTCATTTCAATCAATCCCGTTCGATTTATTTACATAATTAAAGCTAACAAAATGCTCTTCGATTAAGAAAATTTGTCAATTTGTGCCGTTTTTAATAAGTGATGTCTGAGTCGTATCGGTTACGGGGTACTTCTGAAAATGTGAAAATATAGCAATAACGTAGCAATAAAGAGATTTATTGATCATTAGTTTTTGTTCCAATCGAGTTTTCTAAATCATTAAAATTCTGTGAGCTCTCCACGTTCCACCGACCCATCATTGAAATAGCCCCGTCCGAATAATCGTAGAATTCAAGAGTGATCCGATTCACAAAAAATTTACAATATTCTGAAAAGCTTGAAAATTTGAGAAGCTCGAACAAATTCGAATAATTTCTGATTTAAAAACTAGTACCTCGAATTATGTGAGATACTTAATCGATACCCAAAGGAAACCCTAGCAGTTGACAATAATTACCACTTCTTGTGAAATTAAAGAGTAGAATATTGTGAAATTCTTTTAAATTCTACAAAGGCTTGAAAGCAATAATGACCGTTCCGTTAATTTTTTATCTGCTTTGCAGAAATAATTATGGGTTTAGATCAAGAATGATAGATTGTAAGATTGACCTACTCAAAATATGTTATTCTCTTTTAGGAAAAAGGCGTAAGAACCAGTCTCCAAATCTATCTTTTTTTCTCTCCTGTTATTTAAACTACGTTTCATTCACCCTTGGTTCTTCAATTATTTTGTTGATTTTATGGCGATTTTACAGTGTGAGGGAGAAACCTGAGTACATAAACAGATATTTTAGAGCGATACTTTTGATTTTGATCATATAACCATTGATGTGCAAGTGTCTATCTACATATATACCTTTCATTTCTTCTTACTGTATTAAGAATATATTTGGTCATTCAGTCTCATGCATCATTGGTTATTTATTTTATTTAACGTTTATGCTGAATATACAGTGAAAAACAAAATTATCGTTCTGTTCTTAGTAATTTGTTCTTACAATATTTTCGAATCACTGTAGTATTAGTAGAGAGAATATAAAATCAAATGAGTAAATAAAGCTTAGGAACCAGTCGTTTTACTCTCCAACGCAGTTGTACAATCATAATCTATCATTCTTCGGATAGTTCTTCGTTCTTTTTTACGTAGGCACATATCTAGAAGACCCAATGAGAAGCAACGAGTACTGCTAATTATTTGGCCAGAGATCTACCTTCGGTGCCTTGTTGTCAGTGTTAATTGCTAATGATTTGTAGAAAGGTGAGTTCCCAGGAAGTAAATATTAAGACCCTCATGATTCAGGAAATTGAGTTCTATGTTTATAAAAACGTTTACATCAAGTTCTTCATTGTGTTTACCTACTTGCTTTGCACAATCGAAGAAGTTGGCATAAACACTCCCCAGATGAGATGTAGATTTACATATGATCTCGCGTGTTGTGTTTGAAAGTTGTTTGACATGCCTCTATACCGATATCAATAACAACCATATAATTATAACATCATACTAACGTAATATTATACAACCATATTATTATAACAGCATACCATTATACCAAAACAAGATCATATTATCATGCCATCATACCATCATATCATAATTCTGTCACACCATTGTACCATAAAACCATCATACCTCCTTAACTTCATACCATCATACCATTTCACCACCATATCATCACACGCCATACCATAATAAGATCCTACCAGCTTACCATCATACCATACATAATTGTACCGTGTTAACATCTTACCTTCATATCATCATGCCAACATACCATTATACATTTATACCATCATTCCATCACACCATCACACAAATATACTATTAAACCAGCATACAATCAAACCATCTCACCACCATACCTTTATGTCATCATATTATCAAACCACCATACCATCACACCATCATTCCATCATATCAACACACCATTGTAATACGGTACCATCGTAACTTCATATCATCATACCATCCTACCCTTATGCCATCATAAGATTATGCCATCACCATCACAATAACAATCACAATCACAATCACCATAATTATCCTGCCCAAGAAGAACATGGATTCAACCATCATACCTTTATATCATCATACCATTTGTGCACACTTTAAAGATTCGATGGAGTCACATTTATGTAAATTCGACGATTCAAAAACACAAATAATTAAATACACAATAAATCAGATACATGTTTATTTTGTGAACTGTATTAACTTTATTTTTATATGTATATTTATTTTTAGTTTAAATCAAAATTCTCTTTTTATGTTTTCTTGCTTTTATGATGGAAATGATGATGTTGGAATTGAACTAACTAAAAATCCAACGTTTATCAAAAAGTGATCTCAACGGTAAAAATGAATAATTGTTCATTCTCATCAGAATAATTTTTATTGTATCCAATTCATTCAATAATTCGTGCATGTTAACGCTTATAATTAGGACATTTATCAATTGCGTCAACATTCCCGCGCCCTTGAAATCACTAATTTCAAATATCTAGCTTACATAATTATGTACGTGTTACAATCAAATAAATAAACAATTAACAAATAAAATAATTTAAATAATTAACATTAAAATAATATAAAAACTTAGCTTATCTACTTATTTTATTTTAAATAAATTTATAAATTTATTTAATTACAAATTACTCAATTAAATTCTGGTGTATGTGTTTCAATCGGTAGAGGACTGATTCTGGTGAAAGCTCGTTTAAAAATTGAATTAGCCGTTTTGACAGTAACCACTCGAATATGACCATCGTTTACCTTTTGCGGATTAATTATCCTACCCAAAGGCCATTGTAAAGGAGGAATATTATCATCGTGCAATAATACCAAGAGGCCGGTTTATATTACTCCGGTATTCTTTAGACATTTGTGACGGTGCTGTAATTCTGTCAGATACTCCCTGTTCCATCGTTTCCAAAATCCTTGCAATGTAGATTGGATTTGCTGATATCTAGATAAGCGATTAAGTTTCAGATCAAGAAGTGAAGGCTCAGGTAATGCAGTGATAGCAGTGCCAATCAGGAAATGTCCCAGCGTAAGAGCATTAAAATCAATAGGATTATTTCACATTTCAGTTAGAGGGCGTGAATGCAAACTGGCTTCGATCTGCACCAATAATATTTGGAATTCATCAGAATTAAGAGACGCGGTGCCAATTGCCCGTTTCATATGCATCTTTGCACTCTTGATTGCCGCTTCCCACAATCCTCCGAAGTGAGGGGAACGCGGTGGAATTGTTAACTACTGAATGCCGTTCTGCGAACAAAATTCCATTGCTTTAGACTGCCAAGCTTGCGACCAAAATATTTCTCTAAGCTCTTTAAGCTCCCGGCGAGCACCGACAAAATTGGTAGCATTATCTGAATATATTTTAGAACATAATCCACGATGAGCTACAAACCAATGAAGACAAGCTAAAAACGCCTGTGTTGACTAATCCGCTACCATTTCCAGATGCACAGCCTTGACAGCAAAGCATATAAATAGACAAATAAAAACTTTAATTTTAACCTTCGACCTAGTATTGCTCTTTATTAAGAACGGGCCACAGAAATCGATGCCAACAATTGAGAATGGTCTAGAACTTTTAACTCGGGTTGCTGGTAAATCGGCCATTATTTCATTAATATATTTAGATCTAACGCGAAAACAGCGTATACATTCGTTGTAAATTTTCCGACATAAATTTCTACCGCCAATTATCCAATAGGTTAATCGAATACTGTACAATAAAGCCTGAGGTCCGACATGCAATAATCGCCAATGGATTTCACGAATGAGCAACCTGTAAAAATGGTGATTTGATGGTAACAAAATTGGATGTTTTTGCTCATTAGGAATGCTGGCATTTGATAGTCGACCCCCAACACGTAATATTCCATCTGAGTCCATAAATGGAGACAATGACTGTAATCGACTTTTATTACAAACGAACTTATGTTTTTGTAGAGTTTCAATATCATTTTTGAACTCTTGTTGTTGCACGATTCGGACTAAACATTTTAAAGCAATCTCTACTTCACTAGAATCTAACTCAGTGATATTGCAGAGTCGTTTTTCTTGATTTTTTAGTTTGCAGTTTCGCCAAAAACACAAAATCCAAGCTGTTACACGTTTCAAGCGAGTCAATGATGAGAATCTCTCAACTAAACCAAATTTGTTTTCCGCTAAATGGTTACATATTTCTGTTCGTGGACGTTTTTCTAAGTTAATTAGCTCTAAACTTAACTTATTTTTATGGTATTTAGGCCAAACATTTTTATCACTGGTTAAGTACTCCGGACCCGTCCACCAATACTTAGCATCATTAAATTCATCAGGAAATAGCCCTCGAGAGACACAATCTGCAGGGTTCTTAGAGGAAGGGATGCAATGCCAATTGTCAACTGAAGAGTTCTCCTGAATTTGTGTAAGTCTATTCGCAACAAACGTTGAATATCGATGTGGTTCAGATTTTACACGCAACAATGTAATCTCGGAATCTGTCCATTAATATACCGAATCAAACTTTATGTCCAAAATGTTAAGTAATTTGGCAGATACTTCAGCCACAAGCAAAGCTGCACACAATTCTAAACGTGGGATGGTCCGTTGTTTCAAAGGTCCTACTCTGGACTTCGAACATACCAATCTTACGCAGTAATGACCATGTACGTCACTGGAACTAACATAAAACACACAACCATACCCATTCATGCTAGCATCACCGAAGCGTGGAGTTCGACTCTATAGTAATTAGGTTGCAGTATATATCGAGGCCAGCGAAACTCTGAAGCTTCATCAGTTGACCTTTAAACTCATTCCACTTCTTGCCGTAGGTTTCAGGTAATTGATCATCCCATTTTAAATTAGGAACTGTCCACAACTTCTGCATGAACAGTTTTGCCGTGAGAATTATAGGTGAACATAAACCTAGAGGGTCAAATAATTGGCATATCTCAGATAATATGTTGCGTTTAGTACAATCAGTATTCACTTTTACTTTATTAAACGTCATCTCAAAGGTGTCATTTTGATTATTCCATTTGAGGCCCAAGATCAAGGAAATTTCTAACGATGAATTATTATCTGATAGACGACTACAATTTGATGAGAATTTTCGAAACTCAAACCCACCGCATTTCAACAGACTGAATAAATCAGATTTTAGTTTAAATGCTTCTTCCACCGTGTCACCTCCGGATAAAACATCGTCCACGTAAAAATCTTTTAATAATACGTTAGATGCCCTTGGGTAAGAATTGATTTCATCCAAAGCTAACTGATTCAGCGTTCGAGTTGCGAGAAATGGCGCACTAGCAACGTAAGTAACTGTTTGAAGTTTGTAACATTTCAATGGATCATCTGGACTTTCACGCCACCATTTTCGCTGAAGATCAGTTTGTTCATTTTTTATCAAAATCTGTCTATACATTTTGGCAATATCTGCCAAAAATGCTATTCGATGTTTCCTGAACCTAATTACAATAGAGAAGAGGTCTTGTTGAACGACTGGCCCTACCATCATGCAGTTATTTAGTGAAAGGAATGAAGAAGTTCTTGAAGAGACATTAAAAACTACACGGATCTTAGTCGTTATACTACTTTCTTTCAATACATAATGATGAGGGAGGTAGTACGCATTACTTGGTTCTAAACACATTTCCGTTGAGTCATTAGCGGGAACCATATGAGACAATTGCAAATAATCTTTCATAAAGTTCCGATATTCATCATAAATTTCTGGTTGGCGAATAAGTCTCTTCTCAATTTGTAAGAATTGCTGTTTAGCATTTTTACACGAATAACCAAGGTCATTAATTTTCGAATTTAGGGGTATAGCAACCACATATCTACCTGTCGACATTCTCTTATAATTTTTCTGATAATGATCTTCACATAATCTCTCTTCGATTGACATAACAGTCTTGAAACAAAGGGTGTCCAATTCCCAAAACCTTCCAACTTGGCGATTTAGAGTATTCAAGCTACATACGGTTTGATGACAAGAACTAACTAAATTATTATAATCTTGAAACCTACTATCCGAATTGATTTTGCCACAGGCTACTTAACCAAAAACGCTCTCATAAAATGGAGGAAGTTCTGTTGAAATTCTGACTGTCTTTCCAGAAAACAATTCATGATATAACTCAGCTCCAATTAACATATCAATACCATGTGGCACAAAGAAATGAGGATCTGCCAATTCGAAGTTCGACGGTACTAACTTCCTATCATATTTAACAAGCGCTGAAGGTAAGTCATTGGTTATTTTAGGAATGATGTAACATGTGATAGTAATCGTAAAGCCATTTATTCTTGAAGCTACGGAGATGACAACCTTATATTTTATTGGTGTGAAATCACCACCTATTCCTGACACTTGTTTTGTTGCATGTTGTTAGTCGTTTGATATTCAATAACCTGCATGTCTTGTCTGTAATGAAGTTCAAATGAGATCCGGTGTCCAATATTGCTCTTATATACATCTGAGATCCGTTAGATGATTTTGCTTTGATAATAACAGTGCCTAATAAGACTTGCTGTTGCGAAGGTGGTTCCACTATTTTTTTTATTCGAAGTGTTTAATAGCGAATTGGCCGATAATGAAGTGCTAGAACACATTTCTGGATTATCATCAACCTTACTTGTAGTGGAGCAGTCATTCGACAAGTGAATGTAGTAATTATTAGTGAAACGAAGTCGATTAGGTTCCACTTTAAAATGTAATAGACCATTATGTTTCAATGAACATTTTCCACAAGGCGGATGTTAACAATCTCGTACATTATGGTTGTCTATTAGGCAATTAGAACACAATTTCTTCGACCTTATAAACTCTAAACGCATCTTGGGAGTTAATTTAATATCCAAAAATGAATGACATTCCAAAATGCTATGATTACCATTACAATAGTAACAAGACTGTGAATTAGAGACTAACGTGGAGGATTTATACGATTGAACCTTTCTAACTGAATTAGCATTAATGAACTGATTTCCATATTGGTCAGAATTAGAACTGCTAGATGGTTTAATGGCTTTTAAAAGCTGAACTCTTTTATGTAAAATTTTAATAAACCAATTATCGATTACTCTTTTGTGAACCAAATCCTGAAACGTATCTCTAAACGCCAGCGATTCAGTTTCGAAACCATTAAATTTAGGTAACTTGACCTCGGGAAGTCGAATACCCAATGAAGTAGCACATCCGTTTGATAAGTCTAACATAGAATTATTAACACTTGAATTACCTGTAGACTCAGATTTTTTAATATCGTGAATTTGGTTGAGAATGATGATTTCGAATTCCCCGTCTGAATCTTCAAAACCATCTCTGTCACTCATGGCACTTGTATCCAGCAACTCAATTTTCGACTGCACATCATAATATTTATCATAAATGCCCCGTATACGATGTAATACCGATTCACGAGCACCTAACGTCATAAGAACACCGTCACCATGTTTATTTTTAAAAGCAGTTAATTGCCCTTTAAACGAGCTTCGTTGTTTCTTTAACAATTCTAACCTTTCAATTTCTTCCGGTTTCAAATTCATTATAATTATTTTATGTTCGGATAATAATATCAATTTATGGTCACTAATTTAATAATCCGCTTGTTCAGATGATCCGGCTCGAAGGACCATACCCCTTTAATCGTTCGTAAAAGAAAGTGTATTAGCCGCACCTCTATTTTCTTTTGTTTTTTTTTTTTTTGGAACCAGTTTGAATTTAATAGATTTTATGTAAACCTTATACTTTTTAAGATATGTATTTGCAAAATAAATTTTCTGAACCAAAGGAGTTGCCACTTCTGGTGAGCCGATTTGGAGTCGAATTCACTGAGACCTCGCCATTTATCAAAAAAATTTAAATCTGAAGTTTCAGTTCGATTAGTTACCCATAAGGGCTGTGAAGAGGACACAGACTGACATACTGACAGACTGAAAGAGAGACACCATTTCGAAAGCCACTTTTTCGGACTCAGTGGTCCGCAAAACAGATAAATATCTAAAAATCTCAAGGTCCAACATTTTCATGATTACTATACTTTATTTTACTAGAGTAAAAGAAAGTAAGGGGATCATAACGAAGTGGTAACAATTTTTTACCACTAACCCCTATGTTTCTTCACGACTACTATAAAGTATTTATGCAAAACCCTATTACATACCTAAAAACATACTTTTCTTAGCATTGTTTCTTTCTGAGCAAGTATGACATGAAATTATTTTTTATGTTTGGCTAAATTATAGACCTATTTATAAAATTTTTTAATAAATTTCTTTATTAAAAACTTTCTCCTTTTTCTATACAATTTTATGCCAAATTAGTCAAAAAATAAATTTGTCGGTTGGTGAAAAATATTGTGTATAGCATTATTTTTTAATTAAATTTTGCATAGCCTTGATAATGGTTTAAAAAACCGAAAATTTGGCATAAAATTGTATAGAAAAAGGCGAAAGTTTTTAATAAAGAAATTTATTAAAAAATTTTATAAATAGGTCTATAATTTAGCCAAACATAAAAAATAATATAAAAAGACCTAATTAAAAATAAACAAATGACATGAAATTATGTAGATTCCTTTTGTTGTCATATTATATTTAACAAAAATTTAATGGGTTTTTCCTTTTCGATCGAGCACTTTACTTTGTACTTTTTAGTATTTTTACTTTCGAAAATAAGATGTTATCCCAAATAACGTGAAAAAATAACAGTCACAGTAGGTTTTGCAAAAAATAATATCATAATATACTAGAAAGTCACAATAAGTTAATTCCCAATTCTCCGGGAATACCAGAATAGTGCCACTGATCGCAAATTTATTCCTAAAACATACACAGAAATGTTTTAAGTCAATGTTAGGATTACAAAATCAAAATTATGTTCAAGAAAATGATGAATTAAGTATTAGGCCATTTCAATTGTACTCTGCTGATCAGAAAATTAGAGCACCACGTGAAGAGTACCACGGAATAGCAAAATGCTTATTAGGGAAAGAATCATGCTGATTAGAAAGGTGACCACTGCTGAAAAAGTGGAGAATTGCTTTTTGGACTACACACGTACTGAATACCATCGGAATCAAATATGTTAATTTTCCACAACACAAAACATTTTGTCTACAATACACCAAAAAATAGTGAAATCGGGTGAAGGGAATATTCTGCTTTGGGAAGCTTCTGATACAATGATTATGGTCTTTATATTTTTGATAAAAAATGTATAGGCCAAAGCGTCTATGTGGATATCCTCGAAAACGTGATGTACCCTTATTCGGAAAACAATATTCCTCTGAGATGATTCCACATGCGAGACAATGACTACACATACCTCTATAGAAAGGCAGAACAGCTTTTCAGATAAAAATATCAGATAAAAAAATCCGCAAGGAAACCAAAAATAGACAACAACTATTTTATTCGTTTATTATTCGTTCGTTCCTAATTTTGTGACCAGCTTCATTTTTTTTTTTTCGATTTTTGTTTGTGATCGTCCAAGAACTAAATTAAATTAAATAATAGCTCACAATATTAACTTTAATGAAATTTTCCTCTGCCCCTAACTTTCTGACCAAAAATGTTTATAAGTTACCTAAACGCATATATAGTAATTGGTAATTATCTTTAAAATGTACTATTTTAAAATTTTTAATTTAAGCTAAATTTGCAATCCCCATACAGAAAATTTGTCTTAATCTCTCCTTTTAACCAATTCCCTATAAATTAAAATTCTAACAATAATTTGGACACCTAACCTATTGAAACAATAATAATAATTCAAATACTTAAGATTGAGAATATATTTTCAAACAGAATCCTGATTTAATTGTCGGATCCTAATATTCTCGAAACACCAAAATTGGCATGGTAAAACGAGATTAACTAAAAACGATAAGCTATAGGTACTTTATATAATAAAATACGTGACACGATCGGAAGTCTCGAGGCGGCACTGGATTCTGTCACTGCTGTATATCTTATCCTAGCCTTCGGTTTTGTTATGTGTAAGGGTGCACGTTGGGACCCTGCCAGGGGTGGACATGATGCTGTCACATTTATGTGTTGTCTAGGGTGGTTGTGCTCTCTTTGTTTTAATGGTGCTTAGGTGTCTTCAGTGGGGAAAGCATTCACCTGTGTCATAAAGTTAGTGCGACGGTTTAATAAATACATCACTAACACGGGATTACTTGCTTCATAAGTTTGATTATGAATTCAAGGCAATCAATCAATAAATTAATAATACAGATGGCATTGCAATATGATAAGTAAAAACCATTTAAATTTAGAAAACTAAACGCTAGCGATACTCGTAACGTCTAACCTTATAGATACATATATAAACTCCGGAGCAACTAAATCGACTCAAACCTTCAGCGCTCACATAAAGGCGATTTTTGTTTAAAACGGCTTAACCGATTTTCACAAGCCATCATTTTTTTGAAAGCCTGATATTTTTACTTTAAAATGACAATATTTTCATGATAATTGGTTCAGCTCCTTTATTTATATTGAATTTTGAATGAAAACACAACCAAAATTGATGATTAAGAAAAAAATATTAGGGATATTTAAATTTAAATTACACCAACAAATTCAAGCAAACAAAAATAATTTTATTGATTAATACTTAGTATTGCCCCCCTTGCGTCTACAATGGTTCGCATGCGGTTCCACATTGACCTTATTGAGGTTTTGACAAAGACTTGAGGGATCGCACTCCACTCCTCAGCCAACACAATCTTGAGGTTATTGATGTTAGATGATACCGGATTTCCGGCTCGTATAAATGCTAAATTGGATTCATATCTGGACTGAGGGCTGGCTACCTCATTGTCTCGAGTCTAATCTCATCTATGGGACTGCCGAGTTGTTAGAGCTGTTTTACACGGGCTATTGTCATGTATCAATATGAAATCTTCCAGTATATATCCTGCGTAGGGCACTAAATGGTTCAAGAGAATAATGTCCTCGATATATCGGTTCGCGGTCAGACCTCAAGCGATATGCAAGCCCACACCATGCACGAACCGCCACCGTACAACACTGTTTTAGCAAAACAGCACTTGCGAAAATCACTCTCCTAGATGCTAGTAGGGCAGGCCTCTCCTATCACTACCGTGGAGACATATTCTGGACTCTTCAGTGAATAGAACGAACCTCCATTGCTCGTTACTCCAACTGTGTTCGCGAGCAAATTCGGGTCGCTCTTTGTAGTCGCAAGCGTCCTCTTACTGTCCATGGACTAACAGCTACATCTTGAACTTGGTCTTAGCTCCTGCTGCACATCGACGCCCGTGAAATGGCGATTTTGCAGTAAAGTTAGGACAATAAATCGATCGTCCCTCTCAGATGTACATCGATACCGGCTGGCATGTCTTCTCCGATTGAAGGTACCAGTTGCCTGAAACCTTCTGGATACTTCTGAGCTGACGAGCGACTTCTCGTTGATTGCGTCCTTCTTGCAGTAAAGCAATAACTTGTGCACCTTTTTCTGGAGTAGTATCTATGATTTTGAGGAAACAACGAATGAAACTGGTAGAGATTTGGTCAGGTCAACGTCTAATAAGTGACTGATGGCAAATATCGGTCAACGTGGTATTATACAGAAGATTGCAGCACGACAATTGTTTTCACTTAAACATCGCATGTTGCTACGATTGCTTTAATTTGAAAAGTACTGTGTAAATTTTAATGATAAAGGTGTCTTATTGCTATCAAAAAAAATTTGTTTTACGAAAATCGGTTAATCCATTTAAAAAAAATAGTTTTTTTGTACGCCCGGAGTTTTGATTTGATTTAGTTACTTGGGAGTGTAGTATAAAAATCCAAATTAATAATTTCAAAAGTGTAAGGATTTTAATTGAATTCCAAAATTCACTTTCCATTTAAATACAAAACCAATATAAAAATGTAAACAATAAACCCGAATTACCCGGTGCATCTGCCATATTTTTTCTCTGCAAGAACGGTCAGAATTCAAGCGAGATTTGAATATTTGCCCTTTAGTTTTACACTTTAACATTTTTTTTCAAATAGCTAATTTACATTTTAATGTAATTTACGTAGTTTCTTAAATTTGTTACTTGTAAAATGAAGAAAATGTTTTTTTACACGAATTTGCCCAACTATGGATTTAAGGGAACAATATAACGAATAGCATCTACTTCATTTACTAGGCTACCGGAGCAAACACGTAAACGTAACATTGTAGAAAATTACGATAAAACCGTACTCATATAAATGTACATACACACATACCCATACACAAAGTTTTACACAAATCTCCCTGACATCTGACATATTAAAATAAAAAAAGTTTGTGTTAAATTCTGAATCATTACTAACGTACATACATAACCATTAAATTACAGTTGTACAATTATTGTAATAAATATTTAAAAAAACATAAAAAAAGATTGTAATATTATATAAAAGTAATAAATATATTTAAAATTAATATTAAAATTTATTAATGTTTTTATTTTGTTCGTTGTTATTTATTTATTTTATTTAATAACTGATGAGACAAATATTGAAATTATTGAATCGAAAAATTGGAATTTTTTATTTTTTTTTTTATGAAAATTTTTCGAATTTATATTGAAATTAAAATTGAAATATATTAATTTTTAATATATTTCGGACAATGGCACACGCACAAAAAGTATTGTTGAATACAATAAAAAAAAAAATATTTGGTAATAATAAAATATACAAAAAAATGTTAAATAATTGATTTTTAAATTTTTAAATTTGCCTTGTACTTTGTTTGTTGGAAACTGGAAAATTACTATATACAAGACAAGTTATCGGAACCAAATACATGTTCATTTTTAATTTTACCTCATTAAATACATGTATCGATCAAATCAGTTTGCATGTCTTACAATAATAATACGATGACAAGCACAATACATAAATTGGATTTGCAAACTGTTCATAATAATTATACACCTAGGTTGAAAATGGTTTAATGGATGATAATAAATGGGAGGAGATGAAAACGGAAAATATTGAAAAAAAAAAAAATTAAATTATTCCTAATTAAAATTCAACCGTTTAAACTACTTTAGTTTGGGTAAGAAAAGTTGAAAAGTTTTTTGAATTGCAAAACTAAAATTACAATGTTACGCCAGCCCAACATTATTTTCATACTTTAGCCCGGAAAATAAAATTCTTCACAAAAATTTGAATTTACGCTCTTTACTCTAACTTATGGTAGATTATGCAACTAGTGCTATTAGTGGGTAATAATGTGAGAGGTTTGTAAATGTCCGAGGGCGCTAGCCCGAAAACTTTTCACCAACCGAGGACATTACTACCCATTAGTAACACAAGTCGGATACTTTATTTTATATCATTCTCGACTATAATGGCACTTACAGATAATGTAAATAATGCCGAAAAAATTGTTCGTGGGATGCAATTTTATAATTGCAGTGTAACGATGAACTATAATTTCAATAAATAAATCAAATTGCGATATTACATGCAATTTTTTGATTTATATAAAATTTTCAATTCACGCCTAGCCTCGACTATTTAATTTTGTATTCACAGTTGCCTCGACAATTAAATTCTTAATGGTAGAGTTACCAAAAAACACCTTTATTGGTATAGGTCCATAAAGTGCCTATTACAGTTGAGAATGATTTAAAATAATTTAGAGAACGTAATGTTTAATCAAATGGTATACCGATAGTTTCCGGAAAAGGAACATCCCGGTCATCAGTTTATGAAAGGCAGTTTACGAATTAATCACTTGGTCTCATTGTACTGAGTTTTTAAAGTACCTACTCGAACTTCACCGTCTGAACCTGGATGTAGTTCTGTGATTTCAATAAACAGTCAAATTGTTATTCTTAATTAGAACAATAAATGTTGTTAATTTGCAATGACGGAGTTCTGGTTCCCCATTTGGATAGCTACTGCAAAGCAGTTAGGTACTCGATATATGCCGAGATAACAATTTTTTGTTTTTGGATCAAAATTTTGATCCGATCAGTTTTCTTTATTGCTTGCTGTTTTATGAAATATGATGTGATCCGGATGAGATCAAACTTCAAGAAATGCGGCTAATTTATTCTTGGTTTTGATGGTTTGCATTGAAATTAACCTATTGTCTTTTGACTAACTGAGAAATCCTTCCGTATACTGGAACTTCTGGACGAAGTATATATAGGTCATGAAATTACTACAAACCGACATACAGTGCTGGTAAAAAAAAATTGGGCAAACAAATTTATTGCAAATTGGAGTCTTTTTTGGTAAAATTACAAAACTTTTGAAAGCAATTGGTTTATTGTTTCATTTTAAATACATGTATGACGTAATTTTTTGAAAAAAAAAAAATTAACCTGCAATTTAGGGGCAAAACACCGAAAAATGCCAAAATATTCAAAATACGTTGATTGGTGTTAAAGTAATGTAATAAATTAAACACTTATTTTTTATTTTTTTGTTTGTTTTTTATTGATTTATAGAAGTTCAATCTTTCATATTAATATTTTGTTGGACCGCCTTTTGCTTTTATTACACCGGTACAACCCCCGCAACTGATTTGCAAAAAAATTGGGCAACCAATTATTTTTTTTACGCCTACCGTTCTTGGCCGTCATTAGGGTGCAGATGTTTTATTGCATGTAATTTATTTTTTGAGTATAAATAGTGCATATTTTGTAAGATTAAGTTATTCTGTAAGTGATCCTACACAAATAAAGAATAAAGTGCAATTTTAGTTAAAAAAATGGGAAAAGTTAGTGACTAGTTTTAAGCAATATGTTGATTTTGGCGCGAGAAAATTTGACCACGCGTGAAATAGGTGAAAGATTAAACATTCCTAAAAGTACTGTAGCGTGGAATATTTAAAAAAATCGAGAAATGGGCGGTACACAAAGAAAGAAAGGCTCTGGAAGGCCCAGAAAGACAACGCCAGTGGAAGATCGTTTTATACTATTACAAAGTCGTCGGGACCGTTTTAAAACTTCATCGGACATAAGACAGGATCTTGAGCGAGCAACGGGAAAAAAAATTTCAGCCAGCTTAGTGAGAAAAAGACTTGTTAAAGCTGGTTTGAGAGCACTTAAACCAGTCCAGAAGCCTGAGTTCACATTACTAGTGAAAAACAAACGTTTGCTATGTGCCCAGGAGCATGTTAATTGGACTCCAGAGATGTGGAATGATGTGATTTTCTCCGATGAATCAAAATTCAAGCTGCATGTTGGAGATGGAAGAATTCTCATAAGGAGACAACCTGGCGAGAGACTCAGCAACGAAGGTCTTTTAAGACTTCCACCGAAAAAAGAAGGAGTTATGGTCTGGGGATGCTTTTCTGGAAATGAAACCGGTTGATTGTGCTTCCTTAGTTCCAGCGTTACAGCAGCTGTTTATCTGCAGGTCCTTCAGAACGAATTTGAGCCTTCTGCGTTAAAGTTTTTTGGCGAGACTTGCAAATTTCTTTTTCAACAGGACAACGCTCCGTGCCATACCGCCAAAATTGTGAGTTATTAATTTTGAATTGTAGATAGACAAATTGGCTTTCAGATAAACATAAATAATTTGTTAAAAACTTGTTTTTTTTTTCTTATCTCTTCATTTAAAGGTAAAAAAGTACTTCGAAGGAAAACGTATCGATGTGTTGAGCTGGCCCCCGTATAGTCCAGACTTAAATCCAATTGAAAATATTTGGTCTTTAATGAAGCTAGAAGTAGCAAGGATGCTCCCAGAATTGATTGAAGCTTTAAAAAGTTTGTTGATCATGATTTGGGAATCCATATCTCCTGCGACTTTAAAAAATTTATCAAATTCAATGAATCGGAGGTGTATCGCTGTAATAAAAGCAAAAGGCGGTCCAACAAAATATTAATATGAAAGATTGAACTTCTATAAATCAATAAAAAATAAACAAAAAAATAAAAAATAAGTGTTTAATTTATTACATTAACACCAATCAACGTATTTTGAATATTTTGGCATTTTTCGGTGTTTTGCCCCTAAATTGCAGGTCAATTTTTTTTTCAAAAAATTTTGTCATACATGTATTTAAAATGAAACAATAAACCAATTGCTTTCAAAAGTTTTGTAATTTTAGCAAAAAAAGACTCCAATTTGCAATAAATTTCTTTGCCCAATTTTTTTTTACCAGCACTGTACTGCTCGCTATGTTGCGTTGCGTTGTTAGAACACACTTGAAAAATAACATTTATTTTTAATGCAAGCCTTGCATTATGACTCATGCAATACAAGTTATTATTAAATTGTAAAGTAATGATTGCATTAAAATGAATTTTAACGCAGTTATGAAGATTTCTAAATTAGTAAAAGCATTAAAAACTGTTTTTAATAAAACTATTAAAAAATTTTAAAATTATATCAAGATAAAATTCGCTAAAATAAGCAAACTTAAATGTACGTATGAATAATAAATTCATGCATATGTTTCGCATTAATGATATAAAATTCGCTAATTCAAACCGACTAAATGACAAATAAAACAATTGGGTTCAGCATTTCAGCTCTTAATTTATAATTTATTACCTTAGTCGACGATAAAGTGAAGAAGCCCGCCAATGGAAAGATGTATGTTTGGTTTTTTAAAGGGTATCCCAAAAATTCATCGAAACACACTTCTGCGAAACAACAATTAAACGAACAATTCATAGAACTACATTTCAGAGAACAACAATTTTTCGAAATTACAATTCTTCGCAATAACAATTTATCGAAAAATGATTCACCGAAAAACGATTATTTTCAATAGTGAACGAAGAAGGAAATCGAACTCAAGCTGATCAATTTTTAGGTTCAATTTTATATACAACCGACTATAAGGCAGTCCTCAAATACAACTTGAATTCAATGTTCTTTTTCGTTCGCTATTGAAAATAACTGTTTTTCGATGAAATATTTTTCGATGAATTGTTGTTCGTTTAATTGTTGTTTCGCAATATTTTGTTTCGTTGAATTTTCGGGGAATCTTTTAAAGTAACCCTGCTCTGTGAGATTTTGACCCTTAAGGCATCAAAAATAACGACCAAATGCCCAAACCGCAGATAAAAATGGCTAAACTTACGCAACTTTTAATGCAACTTTCTTTAAACTTTAAAACTTCTAAAATATTTAATTAATGCAGTCTTTGATGGTTCTTCTACAACTTGCTTTATGTTCTTCTGTATTACAAATTAATGCAAATTGTATTAAACCGTTTTTAATGCAAGCTTTGTATTATTTTATAATACAGCCTTCCACTGGACCTGTATGTAATGCAATTTACATTACATAAGGAATATTTTTTTAAGTGTGAAGAATCGAGATTGATTACACCTCGATCAATGTTCTTCGAACGTATCTTGTCATTAAACGCGGGCATGGCCATATAATAATTTTCTTCGTAATCAAGGTCACTGTTCTCTTCTGGTCTTAGTACAAAAATACGAAGCTCTAACTCTGTGAACGCTACCATTAATTTTTCGATACGCCGCGCAGTGCGCAAAAAATTACTTTTTGTAGACTAAAATCTTCCTCTGCCTCAGTTTTTAAGAGATCTGAATAATTTTTTTATTTAAATCAGTTTGGAAAGGGTAAGCTACAACACGTTACTGCTACTTTTTCGAAAACCTGTAACCTAACCTTAAAAAACGCAAAGGATTGCTGTATGAAAATTATTGATGATAGAAATGTAAATAAATGATAGATTTTCGTTTTCTATTATTTCCAAGTTCTATTCGAAATATTTAAAAACTTGATTATACATTAAGCAATTATTAAGAAATGTAACCTTGATCTTCTTCCTGAGGCATCTAATAGCCAAAAATTTATTTTTACCGGTTTACGGCATAACCCAGACGCAAGTATTTTCGTTTTGATGTAAGTAATTTTCGCCCTACTTTTGTATGCTGAATCCGAGACTAATGACAAAATTTCTCCATCACGTCAGGAATTTGTAATATCCAAACCAAAATATGCAACAATTCCCATTGATTTTCATTAAAAAATTTTATTTCGGCTTCGTTCGGTATGTTTAAATATTTTGACTAGATCTTTGGAATTATAAAGAACGAAAATCTATATTTTTCCAGAGTGATTTAAAAAAAATTTAGATACCTTAAAAATTGAAATGGTGGAAGATTTTTGCCCAAAGGGAGTTATATTTGTCCCACTGTGCGCCGTAACCGCGTAGCTAATTCGATCAAATTGGTTTTTGAATGGTCTTCTCTTGACTATTTAATATCGTGCTGTTTCTTAAGAACTCCGAGAACAGACATTTTGTTAAATGTTTGAAGTTACACCAGTAAATAATTTGAGGTTATAATTAGGTGTATCCACATGCACGATTTATTTAGAATTACCAGTTTTCTCAGAACATGTGATAGTTTCCAAACTACTTGGTGTAAATACAAATAACCAAATATACATTTATTTATTGAATCTTGCTTGTTGATCGATAACAATTATGGGTGGGCAAAATATTCACCATAACTTCAATCACTCATTTTTGAGCCATCAATTCGCTATTTTCATTTAATTGATTTTTTTTTTCTGTTCCACCATGATTGAAATTATTTTTTTTGTTATTAAAAGTTTGATTAGTAGTTTACATGCTAATTTAAATTAATGATTTCATGAATCTAATCATGTTTTTGAATTATCCAAACTATGTCTAAAGATAAAAACTTATGCATACGTTCATAATAAAATTAATTTTAGTTCTTATTACACATTTTATTATTATTGAAATTTTTTTTTCGTATTATCGTTGTATTTTTTTTATTACGCAAATTTTTTTTTGTTTGTTGTAAACCTTTACGGGATTTTCCATTATAAAGTGAATTATCGTGTCAAAAAGTTGCACCATGAAGGTAGAACATTTATCACCGGATGAATTTGAGGTTTAATGGCTAGTTCGTAAGCTTCAAGAAAATAATGTCGAAAAACTTGCCGGTCTAAAAGAAGCTTTTAAAGCAGATGCGGAAAACCCAGTATTAAAGCCATTCAAGGCTCATGAAGCAGCTCGAAAAAACCCATTGCGGGGCATTCAGAAATGCATAAACAAAATTCTGGAACACCGCAATTGGTTAAGCGAGATTGATACCACTAATGTCGATACTACCGTCACTGTCGAATTAAGTGTGGCTATTGAAAGCCGAGTGCAACATATTATTGATCGGCTTTCCCGATTAAAATCAAATCGCCGATATAAAATTCAATGTATAGAACTTATAAATGCAAGCAACCTAATACTGAAAGCAGTTAAGAAGGTATCCGAAGGATCCAATGATTTAGACGAATCCATTAATCAGATGAAACGAAGTGTAGAACTAAGCGAGGAGGAAATTTCATCTTCGGATGATGAATTCGATGTTAAGTTAAAGTCTCCAGAAAAAGCTAAGCGCAACGTAGTCATTGATCCCGAAAATCCTAATATTATGTCATCTACCAGTCATATGGATGATTTAATCGTGCAGCCTGATGATAATATGCAAAAAATCCTTACCTAAAACATGGCAAGTTCCCATCAAATATCTGGACACTCATCAAAAGCGCTGATCAAAGATTCCCAGGACGCAGTTGGCAAAACAGGAACAATAAATCCTAGAAACACTGTCGGTGGACAAGATGAAATGTTAATTCAAAACAAAAATATTCCAACACCTTTACAAACGATTGAGAGTACCACACCTATTATACTTGGCAGGCGAGAAACTTCTCAGAATCACCACTTATACAGGTGGAAGCTATCATTTGGTGGCAGACTTGACGGTATTCCCATAAACCGGTTCTTATTTAGAGTAGAACATGAAGCAAGAAATTTTCGAATGACTGAGCAAGGTTTGTATAATGAACTTGGCCCAATATTACAAGGACACGTAGCTGATTGGTATTGGAGCTTTCTTGAAGAACATCCAGAGGGTACTTGGCAATAACTCAAAAACGACCTATTGAGTAGATTTCGAGATAGACGTACAGACCCCGAAATTAAGCAGCAGCTCGAATCAAGAAAGCAGAAATGGAAAGAGGCTTTTATGGAATTTTACAACGATATTATGTCAATTACATTGCAGTTTCACAAGAGGATGCCAGAGAAAGATATTTTGCATATATTAAAGCAGAATATGCGTTCCGGCTTGCATGTTTTGTTGCCCGATTATCAAATTGACACAATAAGTAACCTTGTAGCACGGTGTGTGGCTTTAGACGAATCTTGGAAGAGCAACAAATTTGGACCTGAATTATTATGTCATCGTCGAAACATTAGTGAAATTGTACAAAACGTAAATAATGCGGAGACTTATAGTGTTTCTCAAACACCGAAACCGTCGATTCAGGTAATGGAGCAGGAGCAAAACATCAACGCATTGCAACGAGTTAACATTAAATAACAAAGTCAATTTCGGCCTAGAGAACACAATTTTACAGGCAATTCCGCACAATAAATTAGCGATGGTTCTTATGTCATTTGCTGGAACTACCATGATACTGGGCATACTTATACTAATATTATCCTGTCCCGATTAACAAAATATTTTGTTTCGGATGTGGAAGAAATGGTATCTTAAAACCGAATTGTTTTAGATGTAACTCGGGAAACTCAGACGCGAGGTTTCAGATAGCTGCAAAACCGGAACCTTAGTGGAACCATCAAACAATCGTGGCAGCACCATCCAATACGGAAGAGGAGATAAGGCAACACAAATAAACCTACACCCTATAGTATACCCACCTGACTTGACAAACACACAATCATTAGTTTCAAATATTGATAAATCACCAGCTAAAATAACATGTATATCAACCATTTCAAATTCTTCTAAAACTAGATCTAAATTACATTGGTTACGGAGGAAAAATATTAAGCATGCCATATCTGAGACGTTTCTTACTAAAGGTTTAGATAATCGGCCTTATGCAGAGGTCATAATTAATCAAAATACCCTATCGAGGTCTTTTGGACAGTGGAGCGTCAATTACCTGTTTGGGAAGAGGATGCAAATCTTTTCTTTCTAATCTGAGTGTGAAAGTATTTAATCTACCAGGTTTAATCAAAACTGCTAACGGATCGAATGTACGGGTTTTCGGATATATTTGGGCGAACATTCAATTTAACGGCTTATAGATAAACATGCAGGTACATCTGATACCTCACCTCGAACAAGAATTATGCCTTGGAATTGTTTTTGGGCGTCTTTTTAAAATAACTCCAAACATTATTGAAGTTTTAGATGCAAGCCTTGAGTCAGCGATCGATGGCCGAGGAGAATTAGATAAACACGGCAGAACAAACTCTCAAATTAAATGAAGTAATAAAACAATTTCCATCATTCGCAAAACATGGTTTAGGAAGGACCATGTTAATTTCTCACACTTTAAATGTAGAATCGGCTCAACCAGTGAAGCAGCGCTACTATATGCAGTGTCTCCAGCGGTTCAGGCTAACATCAATAAAGAAATCGATCGTATGCTCTCTTTAGGAGTAATAGAGGAATCCAATAGTGCGTGGAGTTCCCCGGTGACATTTGTTTCTAAGCCCAATGGTAAAGTACGTTTGTGTCTCGATGACCGTAGGCTGAATGAAGTGACGGTCAAAGACGCGTATCCCCAGCCAATAATCGAGGGACTTCTGGGTCGATTGGATCAGATAAGGTACAACTCCAGTTTGGACCTTAAAGATGCATTTTGGCAGATACCGTTGACACCAGAGTCCCGAGATAAAACGGTGTTTACCGTCTACGGCCGACCTTTATATCCGTTTACGGTCATGCCATTTGGGTTGTGTATCTTCGTCTATTTTGATGATTTGCTGGTGACTTCCGGCAGTTTTGAAGAACACATAACACTATTAGCAAAACTTGCAGGTTTACTAAGAAAAGCGAGTTTAACAATAAACCTTAATAAAAGCAAATTTTTGCGCGAAAATATTAAATATCTTGGGTTAATTGTAGGAGAAGGTAGCTTAAAAGTCGATCAAGTAAAGGTAAAAGCAATCACAGAATTTTCAGTACCTAATAACGTCAGAAAAGTTCGTAAATTCCTTGTTATGGTTGGCTGGTATCGACGTTTCATTCTTGATTATGCTACTATTGCTGCTCCATTAACCGATTTGCTTAAAAAGAATCAGAAATTCTGTTGGACTACCAAGGCAAATTGTGCTTTTGATCAACTGAAGCAAGCGCTTGTGAATGCCCCAGTGTTGATTCATCTTAACTTTAACAAGCCATTTATAATACAATATGATGCAAGTACAACGGGAGTCGGTGGAGTATTATGTCAAAAAGGAAATGATGGGGAAGAGCACCCAATAGCTTACATGTCACAAAAATTAAACTCCGCGCAACGTAATTACTCAGTAACGGAGCTCGAATGCTTTAGCGTATATCGAAGGATACCCCTTTACGATAGTGATCGATAGTGAAAATGGTTGATGCAGCAGAAAGATCTAACCGGCCGTCTTGCTAGATGGAGCCTAAAACTTCAACCATTCAACTTCACTATTGAACACAGAAGTGGTGCTCAAAATGTCGTACCAAATACTTTATCGCGAGCATTCGTTGATGAGTTGAAAGCAACCCCTCTTCAAAATGAAATTCCGCACATTGACTTCAAATCCTTAGAGTTTCAGACAACCGAGTATACCAATTTAATAATAAAAATTCAAAAGGACCCCGAAATATATTCAAACCTTAAGGTTATTCTTGATAAGTTTATATCAATACTCCAAGTTCAGAAATGAAAGACGAGGGGATAACCGATATTCCGCAATGGAAATTATTTATACCGAGAGGCTTAGTCGAAAGCCTCATACAAGCAGCACATGATCCACCAACATCCGCTGATGCAGGAATTCACAAAACTTTAAACTTTTTGCATCGACTCTACTATTGGCCCAATATGGCATATGACGTACGTGCATACATTAATAATTGCAGTACATGCAAATCAACGAAAGCTTTAAACTATTCCACACAACCCATGATGGGAAATCAACCAGTTTCTGTGCGAGCATACCCCCGATCAATAAATGGGCATGTTTACCTATTTATTGTACTAGACCACTACACCAAATATGTATTCGTGAAACCCATGAAGAATTCCTTAGCTTCTGAAGTTTCTACATTTTTGGAAAAGGAAATATTTATTGTTTATTCAGTTTCCGAAATTATTATATCGGAGAACGGTCCCCAATTTCAGTCCAAATGTATTCAAGACCTGTTCAGTAAATATGGGATTACCCATATGCTAACACCAAAATATACACCGCAAGCGAACGCTTCAGAACGCGTTAACCGTTAGATACTTGCAGCTATACGAGCATACATACAAGATGACCATGGAACTTGGGATCGCTACCTGTAAGAGATAACCAGCGCATTAAGGAATACAACATACAGTGCTACTCAATTTTATCCGCATTACTTAATGTTTGGTCAACATTTAATAAATCACGGCGACAAATACAAACTTCTAAAAGACATCAATTTAATCGAATCTCGCGATGTCAGTTTACAGTCAAGAGTAGACCGCTTGAGTATGTGTCAAAAATTAGTATTGAGTCATTTGAAGGATGCATATGAACGTAATGCCACGCGATATAATCTGAGAAGCAATCAACGAAAATTGGAACCTGGGCAAGTTGTTCTAGTGAGGAATTTTGTTCAAAGTAATGCTGTGACAAAAATTTTCTTCAAAACTAGCACCTAAATTTGTTGAGGCAAAAGTAGGAAGTAGAATTGGCAATGTTGCTTTCAATATTCTTTGAAATGATGGAACGAAAATGGGAGTATATCACATTAAAGACATTAGAACTTAACCTGACAAAATGCCCGGCTAATGAGAATATCAGGGTGCATGGGAACGTCCCCACGATTAAAACAATTTTCCGAATTGTTAAAACGGTTTTTTATTTACCATTAAATTCACGCCACGCGAAGAGGTTGAGATTTCTGATGCTACACTGTAATCAACTCTACTTTTCATAATTTTAGGCCTTATTATTATTATTTTTGAATGATTATTGGTTTTTATGACATTAAACAGAAATATCCCGGTTGCATGGTGTATATTTATTTTTATTTATTTATGTATGGATACCCACCAGCATCTTCCCGTTGGATGATAACTTTTTTTCGATGCTGAGTTTTTGGTGAAGAAATTTTTTTTGGAAAAAAATTCAATTAAGATTTGGTCATTGAGTGGAACAGAGATAAAATAAAAGCTCTTTAAAAAGTGATTTTTTTTTCTGAGCCTAATCGGGTTTTAAACAAAATAATAAGACTAAGTACACGATACGATTGGTGATAGTGAGTCGAGCAAATGTACGTTCGATTAAAATTCATAGTTCGTAATGCATTAGTGATCTTACGTTTAGTAATTGTCGGAGCGATTGATCCAACCGAGGAGGATGTAGCCACCTAGACATTGAGTCTCAGTCTGAAACACATAAAATATTAACCTAAAATACAAAAATACAAAAAGAAAATGTTAATTATCATATATGTAAATTGGCTAAATATTTTCCCTTTGCTATTATATAAATCATGATCACCCTGAAAATATAACTAATAATTAATAAGTCATATAGTCTAAATGTAAAAAATAACATAATGCACTTTTCCAAAACAATCCAAATGTCATCTCAAAACGTCAAATAATAGATGGATTCTAGTATATTATTTTGCGTTCAGTGCAATGATCGATAACAAAGATTATGATTGACGCGATATATGTGTCGAACTTGTTAAACATAGTCTTTTGAATCTGTCATATTCCCTGCTGCAATTATGTGAATTTTACAAAAAAGTCAGTTCTGGTTGGGTGTTCTAGTTTTGCTCATATACGCACATTAAAATTTGTAAAAAATCATTAAGAATTAAAAACTTGTAAAAATCATTAAAATTAATAGTTTTATCATTGAAAAATCAAATTAAATTTGTGAGTAAACCAAAAAGGGGATTTTCTGTGGAGCTTTCCGTCAATCAACTCAATTCAACGCGGGAATTTACGCAATTGTTAATTGCCCCGCCAACATGGTCCTTTGAGCCGGATCAAGAATTTAATCCCATACATCGATTGTGTTCTCGCCATTTCGAGAAATAACATACAGTTCTCACCATTTTGAGAAATCAACCGCATCATATTTACGCTACGGTTGCACCGATTTTGTTCTCGCAATTTCGAGAAATAACTTACAGTTCTCAGCATTTTGAGAAATAACATACAGTTACCGTTATTTAAAAGGGTTGTGAAATTATACCGCGTATACTGCTACGAAAATGTAAGGTCGAATAGGAAAACGTGATCAGTACATTTCTTATCGATTAATCAACAATTGTGATGCTATTTAATCGTTTTTATTGCGTATTGCGCTACAAAGTTTTTAAATATTTATTAATTAATAAATTTATTTATTCACGCTACGGGTATACTGATTTTTTTCTCGCAATTTCGAGAAATAACAGGTCTCACATTTTTGAGAAAATAACATTCAGTGCCAGGGAACTTATTGTCCAGTTAACGTAATTTAAACAAAGCAGTGAAATCATACCGCGTATAGTGCTACAAAAAAAATTGAAGGTCGAATAGAAAAACGTGGTCAGTGAATTTCTAATCATTTCTAATTCAGTTAACGTTATTTAATACGTATTGCTATCATATTGCGTATAGTGCTACGAAATCTTATAATATTTATCTATTAATCAATCTATAATATTATAGTGCTATAGAACTTATCGTCCAGTTACATTATTTAAAGGTAGTGAAATCATACCGCATACAGTGCTACGAAACTGTCCATACGGTGCCCTATTTCGGCAGTTCGAGGAACAGTGCAAAATACGTATAAAATTCGATTGAAAAGTTATTTATAACACGTGCATCCGAGCCAGTAGCTACCAACAGTTATCATTAATTAAATAGATTGTACTATATCATAAATCAACGCTGGACGCCAGAAGAATTTAAAGGGTCTCTATCGGAAAACGAAGTCATCAAGTTAAGGAGTCGGCATTCAATACAGTAAATTAAGCATCTAAATTTTGAGATTTTGCATCATGAGTGAGTTAGCGAGTCTGAAGAAACAGCGTTCGACGATGAAGGGTAAGCTAACCAACATTTTAAAGACCATCGCTACATTTGATAACAAAACGGATCTCGAGGATGTAAGAACAAGGCTAAATAGAGTTGAGTCTCTACTGGTTGAGTTCACTGCTGTGGAAGGTAAGATATTCAATATAAATCACGAAGAAGATGCCGATCTTGAATTTGAAGAAAAATATTATACAGCGAAAACGCAACTCAATGCATTCATCAGGAAAAGATCAATGATTCCTGGATCAGATATCCAAGTGTTGGATACCACTCTTAACACCTCTCTTGTCGGCCAAGCCGAGGTAAAACTTCCAAAAATTAACATTCCCCAATTCTCCGGGGATTATACAGAATGGCAATCATTCTTTGATCTGTTTTCAACCACGATTCACGAATCAATGATGCTGAACCCCGTTCAAAAATTTCAGTACCTGAAAGGATCATTAAGGGTCAGGTCACTGAATCCAATTATTTAGAAGCACTGAATAAATTGAAAGAGAAATATGATCGAAAGAAGCATATCATCACATCGTTCATACGAACATTCATGGAACATCCACCACTTCATAACGCAAATGCCACAAAAATGAAATATTTATTGGATTCAGCAGATGAGATAGTGCGAGGTCTTAAAGCTCTCGGCCCAACTGCGGAATCGCGTGATCCTTGGCTGATCTATATTTTGGTCAGCAAGTTGGATGATAAGAGTAAATGTTCATGGGCAGAAACATGAGCTGCTAAAGAGAATCCAACGCTAGGGGAATTCTTTAAGTTCCTGCAACTTCGAATCGACGCATTAGAGTCTATAAATGCCTCGTCAAAATCGGGAAACGTCAAAACTCCAATTAAAAGCCACGTAGTTTCAAATGAAACAGCCGTTTATACCTGTGTATTCTGCAAGGAAGACAACCATTCAATATTTGACTGTGCTGTATTCAATAGCTTAGATGTAACCAAACGAAAGGAGTGGATCAAACAAGCACGAAGGTGTTTTAATTGCTTTAGCACTAGACATCCAATATTTAAATGTATATCCAATCGTAGATGTCAAATTTGCTCACGAAAACACAACACACTTCTTCATGTGAACGAGGCCGAGGTTCCAGCTTCAAGCTCAATGACAAATGAAGCAACTAACAAACTAAACTCATCAATAGCAAAATGTAGTGATCCTGAATCAAAAAGGTTCCAGTCAATTTTACCGACAGCGCAAATTACCGTGTCAGATAGTTATGGAACACCGCATATATGCCGAGCGCTGCTAGACTCCGGTTCTCAAGCAAGCTTCATCACCGAAGCATGCGTACAACGATTAAATTTGAAACGAATCAATTCAAGAATATTAGTAAATGGGCTGGGATCGACCAAAGCTGGGTATACGAGAGGCCTAGTGTCGGTGCCTGTACAGCCAATAGGCTATCCAAGATTTGAGATCAATGCACTGGTTTTATCAAAAATAACTTCTAATGTACCACCGCAAGAAATTATGGGAGTTCCTAACGAGGTGTGGACGATGGGACAGTTAGCTGATCCTGCGTTTACCCAGCCAAACACAGTTGATTTATTGATAGGAGCTGATCACTTTTTTAAATTATTGCTCGACGGAAGACAACAGTTAAATTCAGACGGGCCAATCCTTCAAAACACAATGTTTGGTTGGGTAGTATCCGGTACATGCCAAGAGGGACGCAACTCTTCATCGACACTTTTAGTTACAAACAATGAGTCCGAAACCAATTTAGATGTCATATTAAAAAGATTTTGGGAAATCGAATCGGTTGGTGTAGGCAGTAGCATACGCTCATCAGAAGAAGAATATTGCGAGCAACATTTTAAAGAAAATACCATTCGGAATGAGAATGGCAGATTTGTCACAAGGTTGCCGTTCATAGAATCACCTGATGACCTGAGCAACACATTAAATATCGCCATCCTAAGACTCAGAAACATCTAACGGCGATTCGAGCGGGATCAAGAATTTAAAACTCTATACCACCAATTTATACACGAATATGAGCAACTTCAGCATATGGAGCGAATTCCTGAAACCGAAATATCCAACGAAGGGTATTATCTACCGCATCACGGTGTGCTAAAGAACACGAGCACAACTACAAAACTTCGTGTTGTGTTCGATGGCTCTGCTAAAGGTAATACCGGACATTCGATTAATCAATATTTAGCAGTGGGGCCTACCATCCAATCGAGCCTTTACGCCATAATCCTTCGGTTCCGGGAGCATAAGATCGCCATATCTGCAGATGTGGAAAAAATGTACCGACAAGTTGCAATCAATAACGAGGACACCAAATTCCAGAAGATATTGTGGCGTAAGCATCCTTCTGATCCAATTGGCCATTATCGGCTATTGACAGTGACCTACGGTCTCGCCAGCGCACCGTTTCTCGCTATCAGATGTCTAAAGCAGATAACCGAGGAGCAGAAGAAACTAAACCCAACAGCTTGTCAAGAAATCGCCAAAAATATATATGTTGATGACTTGATGACTGCGGTCGATACCAAAGTAGAAGGGCTACAATTACAGAAAGACATTAGTTCAATTTTAAAGGAATACGGGTTTCTTTAGAGAAAATGGTCATCAAATTGCAGAGAAATCTTAACATCCGCCCAAGATCTGCGAGAACCAGGCACTGTCAAGGAAATACACGACACGTCGGATGAGCCTTCACCATACGTTAAATTATTAGGCGTTAATTGGAATCCACGAACTGACGAATTCACGTTCAAGGCATCACTTCAGAGTCATGCACAAATTTCTAAAAGAACCATTTTATCTGACGCCAGTAAACTATTCGACCCGCTTGGTTGGTTGGCGCCTATCGTGGTGAAGATAAAAATCTTCATGCAGACACTGTGGATCCAAAATTTAGGATGGGATGAAGTACTGCCAATTGACCAGAAACAGCATTGGGACAAAATCCAATTTGAACTAAATGACGTCGAGCATCTCTCAATACCCAGGTTTATCCAATTTAGTATTCAGTCCAAGGTTGACATCCACGGATTCTGCGACGCCAGCGAAAGTGCATATGCAGCGGTGGTGTATTATAGAATTACTACACCAGGAAAGAACGTAATCGTAGAAATAATGACAGCAAAAACGAAAGTAGCGCCAATTAAACAAGTATCGTTACCGAGATTGGAGTTATGTGGGGCCGTTCTTTTGACTAAGTTAATTGAGACAGTCAAACACGAAACTAGCCTCCAAATCAGCAATATTTATACATGGACGGATTCAAAAATCGTACTCGATTGGCTAGCTAATGAACCTCGTCGATGGACAACTTTTATAGCCAACCGAACCTCCACTATTTTGGATACTTTACCACGCAGCCATTGGAGACACGTGCCGTCATCTCAAAACCCCGCAGATCCTGCGAGCCGTGGCGTGTTTGCCTCAGAATTACGAGAACTTGATCTATGGTGGAAGGGACCGCAATGGTTGAAACTTAATGAGGAGCATTGGCCATTTCAAAAGGGCAACTATGGGTACATACACGAAGAACGACCAACGAAGCTGGCTACCTTCATTGGATTATTACCGAATGATACGCTTGACAACATGTTAATCAAGTATTCGTCATATTTTAAATTTCAACGGGTACTCGCATTTGTAATCCGGTTTGTCACTAATCTCAAGTCTATGCTGAACAAGGTACAACCAACCTATGGGATTATTTTAAAACCACAAGAATTGGCACAGGCGTTCCATACAATTTGTAAATTTGAGCAGACTAAATCGTACACTTAAGAAATCGCAGCCCTTACCCGAGAAGGAAGCATCAACAGATCTAGCAGTCTGGCCTCATTAAATCCATTTCTAGACGAAAGCGGGTTACTTCGAGTTGGCGGTAGACTTGAAAACAGCGAAGCACCGTACAGTACTAAGCATCCTGTCATACTGCCTCCAAAGTCCATTCTGACGCGCTTGATACTGGAAGAGTTACATGACAAGTACAGCCATGCAGGACCATCATTGTTGTTGTCAATTTTTCGTCAACGATATTGGTCAACCGGTGGACGGGCGAAAGTACGAGAAATCGTCAGAAATTGTGTCGTGTGTAAACGTTACCAAGCTACATTGCAAACTCAAATGATGGGAAATTTACCACCTGTTCGGGTAGAATTAATACGCCCCTTTTTAAAGACAGGGATTAATTTTGCTGGACCGGTATCGATCCACTTGACCAAAGGAAGAGGGCAACGAACGTATAAGGCGTACATTTGTGTATTTGTATGCTTAAGTATCAAAGCTGTGCATTTAGAACTAGTAGGAGACCTAACGAGTGAATCGTTCATCGCAGCACTCAAAAGATTCGTGGCACGAAGAGGAGTACCATCTGAAATTCATTCAGATAACGGGACAAATTTCGTTGGTGCCAACAACCAAATTCGAGAAGAAATCGAAAAAATAATAAAAAATTGTATTAATTTTTCTCAATTTCTTTCAAGCAACACGATTTCCTGGCAGTTCATACCACCGAATGCTCCTCATTTCGGAGGTATCTGGGAGGCCGCGGTAAAATCTACCAAATTCCATCTCAAGAGAGTCATAGGCAAAACTATTCTCACCATGGAAGAGATGACTACATTATTGGCTGAGATCGAGAGTTGTCTAAATTCCAGACCCATCTGTGTCTTGGCCGCCGACCAGATCGATACCTTAACACCAGGGCATTTTCTTGTTGGACATCCATTGGCGAAAATTCCAGAGTTAGACATCACTTATGTGAACATTAACTATCTTAGTAGATGGAAAATGGTAAAACAGATTCAGCAACATTTCTGGAACAGGTGGCGAAATGAATATCTTACGTCATTACAAGCCAGAACTAAATGGAAATATTCAAAGGAGTCGTTGAAAGTCAATGATGTGGTAATTATAAATGACAATATGCCGATTAATCAGTGGTTACTTGGGAAGGTAACCCATCTTCACCCCGGAGCCGACGGCGTAGTTCGAGTCGTAACACTCAAAACCAAGTCAGGCGAGTTAAAAAGACCAATCCAAAAGTTATGTTTGCTGCCAGTTTATCCTAATACAGACACCATTAATCTTGATAAATCATCAAATAATTCAGCAGGTAAAACCACCATTGAACCAGGTGGTTCAAGGGCGGCGGTATGTCGGAGCGATTGATCCAACAGAGGAGGAGGTAGCCACCTAGACATTGAGTCTCAGTCTGAAACACATAAAATATTAACCTAAAATACAAAAATACAAAAAGAAAATGTTAATTATCATATATGTAAATTGGCTAAATATTTTCCCTTTGCTATTATATAAATCATGATCACCCTGAAAATATAACTAATAATTAATAAGTCATATAGTCTAAATGTAAAAAATAACATAATGCACTTTTCCAAAACAATCCAAATGTCATCTCAAAACGTCAAATAATAGATGGATTCTAGTATATTATTTTGCGTTCAGTGCAATGATCGATAACAAAGATTATGATTGACGCGATATATGTGTCGAACTTGTTAAACATAGTCTTTTGAATCAGTCATATTCCCTGCTGCAATTATGTGAATTTTACAAAAAAGTCAGTTCTGGTTGGGTGTTCTAGTTTTGCTCATATACGCACATTAAAATTTGTAAAAAATCATTAAGAATTAAAAACTTGTAAAAATCATTAAAATTAATAGTTTTATCATTGAAAAATCAAATTAAATTTGTGAGTAAACCAAAAAGGGGATTTTCTGTGGAGCTTTCCGTCAATCAACTCAATTCAAAGCGGGAATTTACGCAATTGTTAATTGCCCCGCCAACAGTAATAGTTCGTGATATTACGAATCGTTTCGTAAAGACAAAAATAATAATTAGTTTATGTCGCCGTTGAACCACACGAAAAGATAGCCACAAAACAATAGTGACATTGAAAAAAAAAACTGTGCAAATATTCCGTATACTGCCGTGATTTTTTTTTTATACATACTATATCTATATACATACTATCTATGTAATATTTATGGTGAATGGACTAATTTAAATTAATTAAATGTATTAATTATATAAAAGAATTAAATAAAACTATAAGCAATTTGCCAATAATGTACTGAAAACTTTAAAAAAAAAAAAAACATTTAAAAATAAAATTTGTGGTTAATTGGATTTAATAAAACTAAACAAATTATCTTTTAATTAAATCGAACGGTTTCGCCAATATATCGTTTATTCAAAGTTGATTTGTTGATTTGGCATTGGTGGTACGAATATTTATATATTAGTGCATGTTGTGGAAAAGCTGACTTTTGGAAAGACCATCTATCCGAAAACGTGGAAGGCGAGTTGTTTACTATTGGATACCGTTCTGGACATCTGGTGGAGGAAGCTGTGGGATTAAAACAGGAACGTCGAAAAACATTGAAGGGTAAATTTATGGCGATCGTTTGTAACGGAAATTCACAATCAAAAAAAAAAAAAAAAACAAACAAACCGTAAGTTTTTGCACAATTTTTTTTTTGTTGTCTTTTGTTGAGTTGTTTTTTTTTTCTCTGTGGTGGTATGACATAAATTATGAAGTACTTAACCCAACTATTTGGCTGGGCGAGGCAAAGTTGGTGAAAAATAATATAATGCTGTACATACTGCAAGCAGAAGTCTAAACTGCCCTATATACCTACGACCACAATTTACAACCTCTTCTCGACTGAGCGGGCAAATGGTCAAAGCTTCTGAAATATAATGTGACTTTAGTCTTCTTCAAGAGTACCGAATGTTACATATTGACAAAATTGTTTGATTTTCAATACCAAAATTATTAAAAAATATAGTTCGAAATTGGGTTTGACGGTGTTAAATGCCGGTTTTCCGTTTTACTTGGGGCAATGCCTTAAAGCACGATAAACATTTCTTTTTAAACGCCCATTTTCATAATAGGCTTCGATAATTTTAACGCGTTGTGCCACCGTGTATCTTATACAAGACAAAAATTATTAATGACTGTAGATGACAAATTTCTATGTGAAAAAATCTTTTTTTCTCATTTAGATTTTATTCGCCACATGGTGGACCCTTTGATCCACCCTACATTTAATTATACATTTCCTTTGAACCGCAAAACATGTTCCAAAACTATTTTTTTTTTTCTGCAACGTATCGGGATTGGTTTAACACAATATCTAAATAGTGATTAGAATTTAATATTTCTTTTGATTTTAAAAGTTATAGTGGAAAAACATCTTTGGTGCGTTAATTTTGCTACTAAGTGATTTACGTTTTTTTTTACAGTTAAAAACGTGAATCGCAAAATTAACGTTATTTCTTATATACTGTATGTAGGTAGATTCTGGTTTTGTGAAATGAATTGGATTGGAACGGAATTTTTATTTTTCTCACATTTCGTTTTCTCGCTGAATAATTTCGTTCTACAAATTTGTATTCTAGTTCTCTTTGCGGAATTCATTATTAGTACAAATTTTTCATGATGCTGGCCCGTACTTTCGAAATTGACTAGATTTATTGTCTCATTCCGCTGAACTGGTTCCGCTGAAATCTCGTTTAGAACAGAATCCGGTTCCACAAAATAATTTCACACAACCGGTATCTACCTACAGCTAAGTGAAATTTCACTATACCGTCAATTGATCATAAAGCCATCAAAACGGATTGTATCACATACCAAATATCTGCAACAGTACGATTTGCTGTATTTTAGTGAGTTTTCACTAAAGCCGGTGAAAGTGACGTTTTCGTGAAACTGGATTTCAAGTGTTAGTTAGTTAGTTTATTGTGTAAAGGCCAACCAACACGTGCACGTATTATGCATATATAAGATAGGAACCCATACAATCGAAAATGTTCTGAAAAATTGGGTTGACAGATTAGAGTACTGTAAAAACAACCGTGGAGGTCGTTTG
The DNA here is from genome assembly GCA_958295665.1 of Tipula vernalis. Taxonomy (NCBI): domain Eukaryota; kingdom Metazoa; phylum Arthropoda; class Insecta; order Diptera; family Tipulidae; genus Tipula; species Tipula vernalis. Next base: position 322,163,346 of record OY282559.1, read on the forward strand.
AATGAAATCGTGTTTCATACTTAATGTATACTCTTTCTAATAAAACAAACCGTTTCGAAAAATATTCATTCGTGTTTGAATTTAGAATTAGGGTGTATCGAAAGTTGGGTGTATCGAAAGGTGGAACAAGAAAATACTTGAAATCGTAATACCCCCATTTGTAAATTTTACAGCCCCAATTCTACGGGCGATGATTTTCGCCGCTCCCAGCATTTGGAAAAATGTATCTTTTAAATTCTTCCTCTTAAATTTGCAGTGATCAACCAAAATTAAACGAAATGTTTCAATTTATTTATCGATTCATATTCAGTGGTACGTAAGTACGACTGTTTGTAAAATCAAATGTACCTGTAAAATTCGATATTTTGGCAGCTATCCATGCTTCATTTTTTATCAAGCAATTTTTGAAGTCCGGATGCTTTTAGTTCTAAACTCATTGGTAGCCTTCTACTTCTAAAATAAGGATTTTCTCAAAATCGGTTGTGTACATTTTAAATTGGTTTTTTTGGTTTATAAGGTCGCAGTCAAAATCGTGTTTATTTAGATTAAGGTTAGATTAAACGTTAATCGCAACAACAAAAAAATTCGACCAAATTTCATTTTCGTACTAGAGAAATATTTGTGGAAAACAAGTGGAACGTATTTCAATTTGGCAGCTATCGTTCATAATTTTTTATTTGCGGCGATAAACCGAAATTTTGAATTCAAACCTATTTGAACCTGTTTTTTAGGATAATACATATGAGTATTTTTAAAAATAATCGTGAAGTTGTAATTTCTTGAAATTTCTTTGATTTGACTTTGAATCTAACCACACCTCAGCAGCATCTTAGTAATATTGTTCTCAGGAAGCATGAGATTTCCCAAAGGTACGAAATTCTTGACCATTTAATTAGAAAGGTACTCGTTTAACCGGAAGGCTAAAGATGACAAATGTTGCAAGATTAACAATAAGTCACAATCTAGACAACGACAAATGAACTATAGCAACATAATTGAAGCTTTCGTTTGATTAAGCAAATTCGTTCGACTATTTTTATTTTTACATTCAAAAGTTTCGAAATAACTAGAAATCAGAATTTAAAACAGAATATAACTGGACTGGAGAAAAATCTCTAGAATCATGTTTATTTGGGAATTTATGATTGCACAATATTTTGCTTAATAAAGTAGACTACACCAAAGATTTCCCTAAAAATATGGCAAAATTATAAATTTGGCTCATTATCATTCAGAACGAACTTGTTAAGGGGTTCCAAATTATGAATTTTTCGAATTGGATTTTTTTTGGATTGACAACTCATCCAAAAATTATTGGTAGCCAACTATATTATTATAATTCGACAATATGCTAAAATGCTAAGCGATAAATTTTATTTGTCTTTAACACATCAATAAAATATTCAGACAACATAAGACCCAGACTAATAAATTCGAGCTACGACGTACAAATTTTAAAATATTTTTTTTATTATATTTTATTAAAGAAATATGAAAAGAATTAAAACAATACACGATCCAGCAACAAACAAAATTCTGCTCCAGATGAAAATTATTAAAATAAAAACGAAAAATTCAAATATACATAACACAATAAGTATTAAAATTATAGTGTTATGTTTCTCACATCTGCTTGTCGCAGATTTTTTTTTCGTTAAGTAGTTTTTTTGTTAACATAATAATATGTCCTCGATAAACATATTGTTTGCGATATTAGCTTGGTTGCATTATATCGAAGGCTTTGAAAAACATACTATGATATAAAAGCAAAATAAAAATCCATGCATACATAATAATGGATATATACACAGAGCAGCACACATTTTTAAAATCGTTTCGTTTCTCGCGACATCTTTTAAATTATTATTGCTTTGTTTAAATTAGCCAAATGCTAATTTTCATTTCCCTTAATATATTATAAAAAATAAAATAAAAAAAATGTTGTGTATATCTTAAAAGATAAATGTAGCGATAAAACATGATTTTCCCATTTTCCACCAAACTACATAATACAAAGCGCGCCAGTAACAAGAAAATAAACTTTAGAATGAAAAAGGAAAATTGTCAACATTATCATTTGGATGGACTCCTCTCAAAGAGTTTTTCCTTTTTCATATTATATATGTACATACAAAACGTCTTGCCCATTTTTGTGCTTTTTATCGTTTGCCGTTAAAAAATACAGAAAAGCAAACAAAAAAAATAGGAGAACTAAATGCTTCGTTAATTTTTGAGGTTATATCCGTATTCAGAAGATATACAAAAAATGTTGTTGTTCCTAGTAATTATTTTTTTTTTTTAGTGTTTGTGTTGAGATTTTTGTCTTGAAGATTTTTCGTGTTCGTCTCATTTTATTTTAATGTTTTTCAAGTGAAATTACTTGTATTCTTAATTGGTTTTTGATGGGTTATATATTTTGATTTTTTGGCTCGTATTATTTTTAATAGAATAACAAAAAAAAGTACAGAACTACATCTGCGAATTAGGATGTATGTAAATGAAATGGGCAAAAGTTCAAAAACTCAAATGACAATTTTCAAATAGATATTTTCATGTGGTTGAACGCAATCGAATTATTTAATTATAACAACACACATCCGAAATTTTACATTGGTTTATTATTTAAATTCTAATCGCCCTGTTCCTAGCAATTTGTTCCAACTGCTCTCAAATATATATTCGAAATTTACTCTAAAAATTCTAATGAATTTTAATGTGGCTTACGTTTTATTGCAACAGATAAAACTGATTATCATCAAAAGAATGCCTGCGTAGAACAAAACAAATTAATTTTTTTAAAAAATGAAGTGAGCTCTCCCCACAAATTTCGGCATATACACTAAAGTTTAATTTTAAAGTTATAGTCCTAAAATGCTTGTGTCAAAAAAGTGACAGGTTATGAGACGCGATCTTTGAAACGTTGAACTACATTATGAACTAAACCAAATCTTCATACCAAGTTCAGTCATATCGAATCGTTTAACCAAGTTTCATTTGATCGGAGGCACATAATTATTTAGTTTGTATGTGCCAAGTTCCACTCAAAGCAAATTGTGATCGTTCACAGCTACATTTCGTATAGCTCCAAAATAAATTTAGAAATAGGTAAAATACTAAAATTTTTTAATATTTATCTTTATTCTCTACTTTAACAACCCGATGGTGCAAGTACAAATACATTTTAAAGAGCTATTCGAGCCACTTGTAAAGGGCTTTTCCTGTTAACAGCCGTTCAGCTATTATTAAAATATAAGAAGATAAACCACTGTTAAAGTTTTTTTTTCTTGCATTTCAGTTGCGGTGATTTTAGGAAATAAAAATACTGTCTGCGTTTTTCTACTGAGTAACCCTGAGGGACTCTTTCCTTTTCTCCATTTAACTCGTTCTTGAAGAGTATTCAAATAATTCCTCGTCCAGGATTTCCAGAAGGAGTGAATACACAGCTGAATATTTTGCCAACTGGATAGTTTATTCACAGGTACGTGTTTTAGTAATAGTTCAGGAATAGCCAGTAATGATTCACCAATTAGGAAATGACCTGGAGTAAGCAGTTATAGATTTGTGATGTCATCATCTATATGAAATAATTATTTTGAGTTGAGTAGACTTTCAGTTTGGATTAATAAAGTGGTTGTCTCTTCAAAATTTAGTTTGGCTCCCTTCATTGTTCTTCTAAAGTGATATTTTATAGATTTTACGGCCGCCTCCCATAATCTCCCGAAATGTGGTGTACTGGCAGGATTAAATTTAAATTGAATACCTTTCTGTAATACAAAATTTGAAATTATTTCATTACTTTGCGAAATTATAATTTTTACTTTTAGTCTTATTCTGCACATAATGATTATTACACCCCTCTAGAAATATTATCCGCCGGATTTTCCCCTGTTGATGTATGAATCCACTTAGTTCTAGAAATTATTTTCGTACATCTGATAGCTGGTAAATTACCACCATCGAATCGGTCCAGGCGTACATATTTTAGTGTTCTATATTGAAGGTGATTTTCCTGTATTTGACCACATCAGCTATAGTAGTACCGCCTAACAAAGTTCTAGTACTGTCAGACCTATTTTCTTTAAAGTCGCTACCTTCCTTTTCGGACATACTATTCGACATGTTATTTCACCACCATCATTGTTGGACCTGATATTTAAAACGCACCCACAGGCTGACTCGGAGGCATCATAAAATGCATGTAGTGTAATTGAAGTTAGCTCTTTAAATGGTAACAAACACTATAATCTCTGCAGCAACATTTTGAAATATATTGTTTAATCTACAAGCATAATATCTTCTATTCAATTTGTAATTCATAACTTTAAAATTATCCAATTTAGCTCTGTTCGTTTAGCCATAAAATCTTTTATTTTGTCACAGTAAAATTCGTTAAATTTAATCTTTAAATCAATAAACCCGCGTTGTACAATTTGTAATAAAACCGAAATTGTATCATACGATGTGAATCATCATAAAATAATTAACTTTAGAAAATTGTATTTTTGAACTTGCCTTAAAAAATATCATTCTACATTCTACATTGTGCTCTCAGATCAAAAACATAAAAATTTATAAATAAAATTCAAAATTAAAATTAATAAAAATTTGAGTTTTAATAAAGACTAATGGCGGCTGCACGAGTCCGGCTCGTGCGCGTCCCATTCTGCGACGCGCTTTTTAAACCAATCATAGCACCCTAATCTGAAAAAAATTTCCCCTCCTGAGTTGAAAAATGTTTAATTTTAAAGCGCGTCGCAAAATGCGATGCGCACGAGACGGACTCGTGCAGCCGCCTTAAAGGCTGAACTGCATCAATTGAAGTGCGTCGGTGACGTTATAGTGTCTTCAGTGGTACATCCATTTCATCCTGCCGTATCCAAAAACGCTTGGAACGTTTAAATATTGGTGTCGGAAGTGGGATCCATTCCCGCAGTATCCTGTAAAATCTTCATTCTACTATCTACAATCTACATACATATCTTCAATATTCTACAATCTACATATCTTCAAAATTCTACATCAGCATTCTTCAAAATATTCATTTTTTTCAAGAATTTCTTCAGATATTCATCATTTATACAATGTACATTATCTTCAACATACCGTTGAGTTTCTACAAATTGTTCACGTAAGTCATTCGTACCTAGCCATCAATCGAGAAAAAAAAATTTGGAATTTTAAATCGTCCACGAGGAGTTTCAGAACCGTTCATTAAAACTGAATATCAACATATAAAGGTAAAAATCAATTTTTATTTCTTTTAAATCAGAAAAGTGAATAGTGTTCTTGTCGAAGGTTGTTCGGGATCATCAGGAGCTGGAGAGAAAATATAAAAATGTAATTTAGATAGAACTATGTATTTAATATTGTTTTCACTTATCTTGTTGTAGCTTATTGTATATATTTTGTATCCATTTTATCATTTATTTTTTGAAATATCCATTAATTTCTGAAATTGAAGTAATTATAAATTAAAATAATGAAAATATTGTAAGATAAATTAAATTGCTGCCAATACTTACCGTCTATCATTAGCATATTGTTACAGCTGATTATTGTTTTTATAAATATGACATTTGGTCGGTAAAAAGTCAATCTATATTATCGACAACATTATAGAAGTTCTTCGTTCCGATCGCACTGCCATCTATGATTGAAATTCTATAATCTTTCTGACTAAAAAACTTTGAACTTATTCAGCATTTCTATTTCGGTTCGGTTTCCTAAATTTTGGCACATTTTAGTTTCAGTGGAAAAATAATTATGATTAGCTCGTTCACTTTATTTTCGACAAGAGAGGTGTCATCATCTTAAAAAGGAAAATGGTCATTGGCGATTAAATTATAGATTAATAAATATATTTGTTACGAGTTATAACGTATTATATATAAAGTTTTTATTTATTAAATCTATATAAAAATTTAAAGTATACTGTGCTAAGTTTGTCATATAGAAAACATTTAATTACATTTCTATAAACTACTACAATAAAAACGTATTGAACATATGGTCCTTCGAGCCGGATTGAACAGCTGAGATCTGAAATTCGTATGGGTAAAAAATTCAATCCAGATCTATAACGGTGATACAGTGCATTTTACGAGAAATTTTATTCAACAAATATTCGTCACCACCAAGGGAAAACCACACATAAAAGGAAAAATATACAGCGTGCCGCCGCCATCTTAAAATATTACAACTTAAAACCGCGTGAGTTTTTCAAATTTTTATAATTCTTTGTTTTTGAAATCAAATAATTTCTCGATAAACTATTTAATCGGTAAATAAATCAAAAATAAGTCGTATTGCAAATTAAATTGTGAAGTGAAATTAAACAAAAGCGGTGATCTAAGAGTAAACTATCAACTATGGCGGATGAATTACAACGGAAACGTGGATTTGCGAAGGCTGCTTTAACTCGCCTCGAAAAGAACATATTAAAATTGACCGAGACAACTACCTCAATTGATATATCCATTCAATTAGAACAACTCGAAAAGGTGTACTCTAAATTAACCAGTTTAGATGAAGAAATAGTTCAGTTGGAGAATATGGAACAAAGCAGTGAAGTGGCGGAAATTGAAATTCGATATTTTTCGGAGAAATCAAAATTAAGAACAGCACTAAAGAAACAAAGCGAAAAAGAAGTTATTGAGCACATAAATGTATCCATTAATCATCTATCTGATCAACAAAGGGAACTGGTGCAAAGTATACATGAAACGTCATTCATACAGAAGGATGATGTCAAGTTACAAGCCGTACAAATTCCATCATTTTCTAGCAATTACGCAGAATTCCCAAAGTTTAAGGATTTATTCGACGTTACCATAGATAAATCCAATTTATCTAAAATCCATAAATTTAAATATCTAAAGGGCTTATTACAAGGCGAAGCATTCAACCTAATCCGACACATGACGGTAACTGAGGCGAATTACGACGAAGCTTGGAGCAAAATTGTACAACGTTATGATGTCAAAGATCAAATATGTAGTTTATTGGTAAAGCAGTTCTTAGATCAACCACAATCAAACGGATGTCCTAAATCAGGGAGGTATCTAGCAGATAAAACGGATGAAGTGTTGAGAGGGTTGAAGGCGTTGGGGAAAGAATCAGAGGAACGAGATATTTGGTTGAACTATACTTATTACTGCAAAAATGTGATGTTGAGACTAGAAAGGCTTGGGCACTAGAAAACGAAGAAGGTTTCCAAAAAATCAAAACTCTATTGACATTTTTGGTAAAGCGAACCAATGCATTAGAAAGAGCGGAGCCGTATCAACCAAAACGTAATCAGCCGAAACTCCATAAACACAAAAGGCTCGAATTACAGTTAGTGGTCTCGCAACTAGGGGTTTGATTACACGAGGAATTGTAGAGCTCGATATTTATCCAAGGGATCACGAAAATGAATTTATTAAAGCAAATGCCTTAATATTAGATCAGATGACATTGGTAAGCAATCCGCCAAGGTCAACCATACACAACGAGAAAGATATTTTACAACTCAAGTTAGCGGATACAGAATTTTATACAACAGCAAAGGTTAAATTACTACTCGGCGCAGACGTGTTTCAAATAATTTTGTTGCTCAAAATACTATCTTTGGATATGTAATAGCCGGTTACAATAAAATATCTAGTGTCGTTGAACCAACAACTCTTAATTTACAACTAGACCTCAACATAGAAGAAACACTTACACGGTTTTGGCAAACAGAAGAAAGCCCATTACAATGCCTAGAAGATGCGGAAGATCATCCAGCTGAGGTCCACTTCAAGAAGACATTCAAGAGAGCACCTGATGGTCGGTTCGTCGTGAAATTGCCATTCAAAAACAAGGAGGTTCAATTGGGAAATTCATACTATACGGCATTAAAACGACTGGAATATCTAAAAAGCAAGCTTAGCAGAAATCCGAGCCTCAACAACGATTATTCAAAGTTCATCACGGAATATGAAGCACTTGGTCACACGAGGGTAATACTAACTACTGACAATGAAATCCCCGGAAAGAACTATTATCTACCACATCACGCCGTCATACGAGAAGACAGTGTAACAACGAAGCTGCGAGTTGTTTTTGATGCTTGTTGCCACACAAGTAATGGGACATCATTAAACAATCTCCTAATGGTGAAACCAACAATTCAACCAACTTTATGGAGCATACTCTTACATTTTCGAAAGCACAAATACATCGTAACTGCCGATATATAAAAAATGTATCGTCAAATTTGGTTGGATGACGGTGACATAAACTATCAAAAGATTCTTTGGAGGCATAATCAAACTAAACAAATTCAAAGTTATCATTTGCTTACTGTAACTTATGGTACTGCATGTGCTCCATTTTTGGCGACAAGGTGCTTGAAACAAGTAGCTCTCGAGGAAGAAAATCCGGAGCTAGTTCTAAGGAGCAGTTGGCCAACATAGAACATAAGCTAAGTGCCACGTTGGCCAAATCTGGGTTCAAACTACACAAATGGACATCCAACTGAAGCTGAAGGAGCTGAAAATACAACGTCGAAAGCAATGCAATTACCTACTGATAATGACGTAATCAAAATTCTAGGCCTCCAATGGATTCCAAACGCAGACGCTTTCACATTTAAGGTAGAACCAATGGCAGAAAGAACGCAAACAAAGAGAATAATGTTGTCAGAGTCTAGTAGGATTTTCGATCCTCTAGGATGGATTTCACCGTCAATCGTCACATGTAAAACTATCTTTCAGCAGCTATGGTTAAGAAAATTGTCATGGGATGATGAACTACCAAGCGATCTGAACAATCAATGGCTGAACATACGAAAGAAATTAACTTTATTTGAGCAAATTAGAATTCCGCGATTTATAAATCATATTGGAAACGAAGAATTTATCGAGTATCACGGATTTGCAGATGCCAGCCAAATTGCATACGCCGCCGTCATTTATTGTAGAATCCAAAGGCCCGACCAAACATTTAAAGTATCACTGGTAACAGCTAAATCTAGAGTGGCCCCGCTAAAGCCAATAACCATCCCAAGGCTCGAGTAATGCGCAGCTCAATTGCTCAGTGAATTGTGAATCAAAGTGGCAAATGAATTTTCCGTTCCAACAGATCGGTTGTTTGCTTGGACGGATTCAATGGTCGTGCTAGCCTGGCTTAGTAGTCATCCCTCTAATTGGAAACAATTTATTCGAAATCGCACAGCTACCATATTAGACAAGCTAGCTCGAAACCATTGGAATTTCGTATCTACCAAATGTAATCCAGCTGATTTAGCATCGAGAGGGGTAAGACCATCACGTTTAATACTAGAAACTATCTGGTGAGAACGCCCTCAATGGCTTTCTCTAGATCGTAAAATGTGGCCTAATCATGATATTGTAGATAGTTTCGCAGTTCCGACAGACGAGTTGAAGTTAGTTAAAACTTTGAATGTATCACTCACAAGCGAGCAAAATTTATTCGACAAGTTGTTTACAAGGACAAATAATTATTTAAAACTATTACGAATAGCAGCATATGTATTACGGTTTACAAAGAGTGCCATGCAGAAACAAATCTCCAACCATAAGGCCATTGCTGCGGAAGAACTAGAGGAATCTGAAAGGTTCATTCTTAAATATGTGCAACAGTCAATATACCATGATGAATTGAAGGTATTAAACAGTTCAAAGGCCATATCTAAATCGAATAATCTAACAAAACTATCGCCATTTGTTGACACAGACGGTATTCTACGAGTCGGGGGCAGATTACAAAATTCGGAACTGTCCTTCAATGAACAACATCCCATAATCTTACCCAACGGACATATTCTGAGCAAAATTATAATAACTTCTGTGCACATCTTAAATCATCATCCCGCTCCGTCTCTTACCTCATTCATCTTACGGCAACGATATTGGATCGTGAACTGTAGAAATACTGTTAAAAAGATAATTAACTCTTGTTTTATTTGTAGAAGGTATTCCAAAACAATCACTCAGCAAAAGATGGCAGCGTTACCACCTGTACGAGTTTCGCAAGCGCGACCGTTTAGTAACGTGGGAATAGATTATGCAGGTCCTATTATGGTAGCTTCATAGAGAGGCAGAGGTGCAAGGTTAATCAAGACATACATTGCTATTTTTGTTTATTACTGCAAAGAGGCGATCCACCTGGAGCTTGTGTCGAATTATACAGCAGACGCATTTATTGGCGCTTTGAAACGATTTACTGCCAGACGAGGAATACCAATGAGTATTTATTGCGACAATGGGACGAATTTTGTTGGTGGTGATCGGAAGTTACGCAGCATGAAAAAGGAAGCTATCCGATACTACGATGAAATAAAAAAGACAATGATGAATCCAACATTTATTATGAAAATACTGGAGTATTGGGCAAATAATCGTATGAAATGTCATTTCAATTCTCCACTAGCACCAAATCATAGCGGGTTATATGAAGCAGTTGTAAAAATGACAAAAAAACATTTAACCAAAGCAACCAGCAGTTCAACCTAATCAAAATTCCGTTATAAATTATCCGCGATATAAATATTCCGTTATATATTATCCAAAAATATAGGCCAGACCTTGTGGACATCTCTGCGATCGGAGATACAACAATTTTTAAAACCAATAAAATTATTAAAAATATTAAATTCTGTGAAGTATAGTATAGTTCATCACAATTGCACAAGGTTGGCCAAGTAGACTGGCATATGGCCCAGTTATCCAAAAATATAGGCAAGACCTTGTGGACATCTCTGTGATCGGAGGTACAACAATTTTTAAAACCAATAAAATTATTAAAAATTCTAAATTCTGTGAAGTATAGTATAGTTCATCACAATTGGATAAGGTTGACCACGTAGACTGGTAAATGGCCAAGTTATCTGAAAATATGGGCAAGGCCCTGTGGACATCTCTGCGGTCGGCGATATAAAACTTTTAAAATAATGGAAAATTATTAAAAATTCCAAAAACTGTGAAATATATTATAGTTCATCATAATTGGATCGGCTTTGTGACATTGACCGCTATATGGCTGAGCTATTCTAATAAATGTGCGGGGCCTTCATGACATTTCCAGGATCGGCGCTAAATAATTATTTAAACCATCAAAATTCAGTCAAGTTTTAAATTTTCTGAAATATAGCTAGTAATGTTAAACACAATTGGATGCTTTTGGTTAACGATATAAACAGATGGTCCATCTATCTGAAAAGGATGAAAAGAACCTGTTTCTTGATGAAAAGAAGCTGTTTGGTGGTACGAAAAATCCAAAATTACAAAAAATTTAAATTTTCATATAATTTAAATTCCAATTGGAAAATATCTAATTTAACAGTGTAATTTTTTTGTTATTTTTTTTTTTTAGCATAAACTCACACTCATTTTTATTAGTGTTTTTTGTGACAATGTTCTTATAGATAACAAGAAAGTATTTTAAAGCTTCAAATTTCCAATTTCCACATTTTTTGCAGGACAATTTTTGTGAGATACGATTATCGCGCAATCATAAGAAAATGCACCCCTACAAATTTTTGAATTTTTTTTTTTTTTTGTCTCTCTACGTCAATCTTTTGCTGCGATATCTAACTTTCAATGGAAAAGGATCATTTTGTCAATGATCATTGATACGGTTTTAAGATCTCTAATAAATTTCCTACAAAACCAATTTATGATTTTTTTAGAAGCATTTTTGTTTACCCTCGGCATTAATTTGGAAAACGTTTTGTTTAGTAAATCTAGGGGAACCTGTTCAACAGTGACACACAATAGACTGTCACATAGGCCAAATTTTCCCACCCACGTAACTTTTTTTTTTTGGTTCAACTTACTTTCGGAGGATGCGAAAGTAAATTAAACCCCAAGAAAACAAAATTATGTGGCAGAGAAATTTGACGAATTTGACAGTTTATGGTGTTAAACATGTTCCCCTATCGCTACTTTACACATTTTGATGAAAATACAAATGTTGATACGTTTTTTACAGCTTAAGATACCCTTTATAGCTCCGTATATTTTCAAATTGATCCATCCAACCATTTTTCTGGATCGATTGATCAAAGTTTTACAAAACACCCTGTGTAACCATCACCAAAATAAAACAACAAATTTGATTCGAATTCTTTCACTTTTTGCATTAGCTACTTGTTAAATTTTAGGAAAAAATATATATTTTTTTACACACTGTATTCACAACTGTAAATATTCTCACTAATACTATCAGCAGTTGATATATTTTTACAACAATAGTGTGCGAATGATTGAGCTTTCTAAAGAGAGAACTGTCGAAAGTTTTGCGTTTACCCAAAAATAACTATAAAATATATTTTGAGTAAGAGTAAACAATAGAAAATCAATTTCCAAAATTCACTTGAAATTTTTAATGAAATTGTAATTTAATTATCATTTCATATCAAAGACTGAGCTGAAAGTGGATTTTCCTGTAAAATAAGGCAACTGGAAGCAAATTGTCAAGCAACTTTAATGGAAATCGTTTTATTTTTATCGCTAATATCAACCCTTTACTTTGTATTTGTAGTAAAATAGGCAGTACCACTTAATTTTCAAATTATGCTATTTTAGTAAAAAAAAAACATTAAATATAACCTTCTTGCGATAGTTTACAATCTGCGCCCAATTTGTTACATGTGTATATAAATTACAATACGTTTGTAATTAGATTTATAAAATTATTATGTATAAACAGCACAAATATTTAAATTTCATGCATTATTTAAAGCTTAAAATCGTGAAGCTTTCTTTCTCTCGCTATAAAAATATAACATTGCCTAAGAAATTTATTCTGATGGATTAGCTTTCCTCCATAATATTAAAAAGATTAATTTTCATTACACAGTCACAAAAAAAGCAAATAAAAAACTAATTTTAAATTTACACTTAAATAAAATAAATTAAATTCAAAAAAATGGTTCACTTGCAGAGAAGACAAAAACACGTCAATCTCCCTCGAGCGTTCATCGTCTACCCCAAACAAAAATTTCGTTTTCTTTCAATGTCGCCATACCAGCCATGGTACAAAATTATGTGGTTTTCAATAAAGAAAGAATAAAAAAAACAAACAAAAATCGTTAAAGGACTGGTAGCTCTTGTGTAAAATAGTTCTGAATTGGTTCAAAATAAGCTTTCATCTACCTAATCTTTATGATCTACCATTTTCTAAAATTACTTCTATTTGGTCTTTCGACTGCGATTTTTGTAAATTTTAAAAATTTCGTTATTTCCTCAATCCATAACAATTTACCAGTACGAAATTATTGTTAAATGTTTCGTTCAAAGTCTTAAAGATTCCGAATTCGTATTTGGACAAATGTCAACTCCATTTGGTGGGGGTGGTGGAGGGGCATCAGTCCTTCTTCAGACTTCAACTGTTTCATTCCAATTTATTAAGTTCACACTTCCGTGACTTAGTGCTACATAAGAGAAAGTTAAAATTTTGAAACCAATCACTTCCGTTAGAGGAGGCACCTCATATCATTTCCATGCCCATTCAATTATATTTGCAAAATTACAATCACTTGTTTAACCATAAAAAAAAATTTAAACTTGAACAAAACTATAAATTTATTTCAAGACAGAAATCTATGTATGTAGGTTTTCGACACAAATAAGGTAGGCAGAATGAAAGAAATTAAGCGCACAAACATTTTGATTAATTCGAAAAATTATAAACAATTGTCGAAAAAAAAAGTTTAATTTATAAAATAAATTATATTATTTAAATTATAGTTTATTCGTTTTTAATTTGGTGTGTAACTATAATTGCGGTCGATTGTGGGTGGAGTATGTGATATTATATACGAACGATAGTTTTTTTTGTTTTTTGCTTTTTTATTATTATTTTATAGTTTTAAAATCATTTTTTACGGTGTTTTGTTGTTGTTATAACTATTATTGTAAGCAAGGCTGGAGAAGATTGGAAAAAATAGTTTGGTTTTTTCGCCATTATATGTATATTTATTTATATATATACATCGATTGGATTAATCGATATTACTATAGTTGATGTATGTAGTGGAAAATTGGCGTTCCACATGGTTGGAATTGGGTTCGAAATTGTGTAATGTGTGGTCGCAGCGTAGAAAGAAGATTAATGCTTGATTTTTATGATATTCTGGTATGCGGTTTTCAAATGTTATTTCTAACTAAATTTTTTGTCACATATCAAATATCAACGCTTAACAGCGATCAGCATACCTCCTTCCTTAAGGTTGGTACAAAAATAATATCGGTCTTTCCTGTGGAGTATTAGTGGGGTAGGAAATAGACCTCCCGAATTGTAACGTAAGTCGTATTCGTTGTCAGGGATACCTAACAAGGGTAATTTAGCTTAATCTCGAATACAAATAGTGGCAATATTCTCAAAGTTAAAGTAGGTTATCCGCAGATTATAGCCTGGAGCATCCTATTTGAAAAATAGAAGATCCGACGCTGCAACACCTAATGGATTGCCATCAAATCAGAGCTGATACACTCGAAGGAGTTAGAGAAAGCATAACCAAACCCGTAGCGTGATTCGCTTCAAGTGTAAACTCATACACCGCCACCGCATCCAAGTTAAAATGTCCATTGTGCAATACCGAACATTTATTATACCAATGTGACCAGTTCAAGCAAATAGGCATCAAGGAGAGGAGAAAATTTATAAATCAAAGTTCACGATGTTACAATTGCCTAAGGGACACTCATGCCGTACAAGCTTGTCGATCGAAACGTTCCTGTCAATTATGTCGCAAACGTCACAATAGTTTACTTCATTTGCCGAATATATCAAAACTAAAGAGAATCACAATCACATACTGTCGTTTAGTCAGCACATACCGCGTTCGTTCCGGTACCTACCAATAGTTTATCATCGACCAAAACCAATTCACCAATAAGCCCACCCCCAATAAATGCCTCTGTACTTAAACCGATTTCACCAATCAACAATCCAATAGATACAACTAATACACCATTAATTGGAAATATGCCAAAGTTGAATCCCAATCCGAACCACCTCCCATCAATCAACAATGTATCTTCTATCAACACTCAACCAACCAATCTACAATCAACAAAACCTTTACCCGCCAACCCAACTCCAATTAAAGCACGAACCATTACAAACCATGCTGCAATCAACATACCATACAATACCAATGAGTTGCAGTTGAACCTTAAATTACCATTAGACAACCAGTATCGACAACACCTTACCAATAGTTGTGAAACGATCGTACCTACCACACCGGAAATCAATCGATGTCGATCGCTGTTACCAACCTCACTGGACCATGTGAAAGATAAAGCAGGACAGTTGCATTGTTGTCGTATATTATTGGATTCCGGATCCAAAGCGTTGTTCATAACTTCAGCCTGTGTCAAACGTCTGGGTTTACCTACTGAACGAGCTAATGTTAAAATTCTTGGAGTTGGCGTTTTATCAGCTGAAACTTCCCGTGTAAGTATCCGCATGAATATTTATTCCCGGTGCAATCCAGATTTGAATATTTTCGTCAATGCATTCATATTGCCAAAAGTCGCCTTGCCGTTACCATCAAGCTGTTTTTGTCCATCTAGTTGAACCCATCTGAAATCCCTAGAACTTGCGGATCTACATTTCAATGAGACCAGTAGCATTGATATTTTAATCGGGTCCAACCATTTTTTCGATATCATCTAGGATGGCAAAATATACGGGAACAAAGTATTACCAATAGCGCAAAATAGTATTTTTGGCTGGGTCATTGCCGGTAATATGTATCCAGATCAAGTTCAAGGCACTTCAACCATTAGTCTAGTATCAGAGATCGATATCAACCAATCGTTACAACGATTCTGGGAAACCGAAGAGGTAACATCAGCCAATACTTTAACCAACGATGAAAAGCTGTGTGAGAAGCATTTTGAGGAGTTCCACACCCGCGCACCGAATGGGAGATTCATAGTCCACCTTCTATTCAAACCTACCAAATGCGAACTAGGAAATTCATATAATAAGGCACTTAGGCGATTTTTTGCAATGGAGGATCGATTACAGCGAGATACGAAGCTACGAGAAGAATATATCGTCTTCATGCGAGAATGCAAACTATTGGGGCATATGAAACGCGTACCATCGAAGCAAGTTACCATAGATTCGAGGGTTTCATTTTACCTACCACACCACGCCGTAATAAAGCAATCAAGTTCTACTACCAAGGTGCGCGTGGTATTCGATGCTTCTGCCGAGACTTCCAACAAAGGTTCATTGAATGACAATTTGTTAGTAGGACCCACCGTGCAAGATTCCCTATATGCTATTCTCCTCAGATTCCACAAACATTCAATAGTTTTTACTGCAGACATTGAGAAAATGTATCGCCAGATCGCCATGCACCCAGCTGACACTGAGTACCAAAGAATTGTGTGGCGGGAGAATCCAGCAGCACCGATTAAACATTATCGCCTCTTAACCGTAACATATGAAACCGTATCCGCTCCATAACTAGCAACCAAAACGCTGATTAAATTAACCGATGAATTTCAAGAGCAGTACCCAATCGCCTCCAAAATTGTTCGTGAAGATCTATATATTGATGACTTAATGTCGGGGGCTAAGACGGAAGAGGAAGCCATACAGTTAAAGGACCAAGTTATAACTATACTAAAATCCGGCTGTTTTCATCTTAGGAAGTGGGCCACGAATTGCCAAGCATTACTAAACACCATTCCATTGGAGAATCATGAAATGGTCCCAATTCAAGTTCGAGACGAAAATTGATCAATAAAAATATTAGGACTAGAGTGGACTCCGCAAACCGATAACTTCTACTTTAAAGTGTTCATTTCAGCGCAACCCACCATGACCAAAAGAGGGATGTTATCCGAAGCAGCCAAGGTTTTCGATCCCATTGGGTGGCTATCTCGTTCTACAGTAATGATCATGATTCTCTTCCAATCGCTTTGGCTATTAAACCACCAGTGGGATGACCCTCTACCTACCAACATCACCAAGAGATGGACAGCAGTTAGAGACGAGTTACCGAAATTAGAGAAAATTGCAATACCCCGTTGGCTACATACCGAAGAATCAGAGTTCCAATTGCATGGTTTTTCCGACGCGCCAGAAGTAGCATATGCGGCCGTTATTTATGTAAGAACGAAGAATAAGTTTGGGAAGTGCGAAACGACCATCGTAACGGCGAAAACCAAAGTCGCGCCTATTAAAACAGTATCAGTTCCATTCCAAGATTGGAATTATGTGCGGCGCTTCTATTAACCAAACTGATGAAAATGGTGGTGAAATCTTTACAATGCCCTGCGACCGAAGTATTTACCTAGACCGACTCTGCGACCGTGTTATGGTGGTTATCAACGCACCCCCGATCCTGGAAGTCATATGTAGCAAACCGCATCACGATCTACATGGCGATATGTTCCGACACAAGAAAACCCAGCAGAATTTTACCATCGAACTTGGTCAACTTTGAACTATGGTGGAAGGGATCTAGTTGGCTTCGTGAAGAGAAGGAATTGTGTCCTGATCAAACAAAATTGCAACATTCCGTTGATAGCTCCGAAAGCAAAACCTCTACAGTTGCCAATTACCACGTTGACGTCGAAAATAAGTTCCTTACAAATTTGGCTTAACGACATTTCAAACTTTCAAAACTATCAAGGATAATTGCTAGACTATTCCAGTTTTATTCCAATCTACGAAGAGCGATAAACGGTAAACCAAAGGAAGAAGTTCTATCAAAGGCCAATTTTAAACTGGCATTAGAACGAGTTATCAAGTGGGCACAAATAGAAGCGTTCACGGCCGAAATTAAAAACATACAGCAAAAATAGGCATTACCATCATCTAGCAAGTTACTCCCATTAAATACATTTATCGATCAAATTAGTTTGTTGAGGATAAATGCCAAAATGCCAACGTACCATACGGGGTGAAATTCCCAATAATATTACCTGCGAATCATATTATAACCGACTTAGTAATTTATGAGACACACCTAAAATACTTACATGCACTGCAATCCGTCATGATAACTATTATACGACAAAAGTATTGGATCATCAACTGCAAGAACCTAGTACGTCAACACATACCTCAAGTGCATACCTTGCACACATTATAAGGCTACGAAGCAAACTCAACTAATGGGCGAATTACAGGAGTCGATTATGCCGGGCCCATATGGTTAAAATCAATGACGGGCAGGAAAGCTGTATCACATAAAGCATGCATCGCAATATTTGTATGTTTAAGTAGCAAAGTCGCTCACATCGAATTAGTGAGCGATCTAACCACCAACGCGTTTATCGCATCCCTTAAACGCTTCATGGCTCGGAGAGGCGTGACTGCTGACATATTTAGCGAATAACACCAATTTCATTGGGGCCAAAAATACCTTTGCTGAAATCCAAAAAATAAATAAATCTAAAAGACATAATCAATTAATCTCTAATTTTTTATTAGATTACAATACGGCTTGGCATTGCATCTCATCAGCTGCTCCGCATGTTGGTAGCCCCTGGGAGGCCGCAGTTAAATCTACCAAATACCACGTCCGAGAGTACTTGGCACCACCCTGCTAAATTTCGAAGAAATGTCCACGTTCCCGACACAAGTTGAAGCGGTCTTAAACTCGAGGCCGCTCGAGTCGCCTTATTACCTTTACTTTGAACTAATTAATTCAAGGTCGGCGGAATGTTTGGTACCACCAAACGATTTAATTGGTTTATTGCATCAACAACGTTCAATTGATCATTAGCAGTAAAATTGTTGTATTACAATTTATGAATTCCAATGTAATGTTGACATCCAGGATTGTAACCAAAAATTAAAAGAGAACACACGAAGAATCGTTTGATCGCGTGTGTAATTTCCATTTATACTTGTCTGAATTAATTGTACATCAGACGCTTCTTCTGTTCCTATAATTTGTTAGCTGAAATTGTAAAAATAATAGTTAGTTTAAATTTAGTTTATATAGAATCATTTAACTTACCACCACCAATTTAATTTATTTACTTATTATTTTGACGGTGGTTTGGCGTCTATTGGAGGGGGGGGATCAAAGTTGAGTAGATTAATCTACCAGCTCCGTAACCTTCCAGTAGGGTGCGCATCACGTGAGCTGTTCTGGTCTTGTCATTAGGCAGCTGATTGATGGGTACAATTGTGTAAGGGGTAAACTATTCACAATTCGCAAGTGTTTGTACTGCCTCCTCGTGGCAACCACTGGTGACTAAAGCCATTTGGCACATTTTTGGCCATTTGGCACAGGCTAAAGTACGGCGCTAAAGGAGAAAACCTTGACAAAATACCCTACTCTAAGGTGGAACAGCATATGCCGAAAGATGAATGGCTGATAGGTTAATCAGCCCAAAATACGCGGACTCTGGATACCAGACACCCTCCAGTTTTATTTAGCCTTCCTGTAGTAAAGCTGGGTGACCTACAGGTGATTTGCAATTCCCAGCAACTCGTAAGAGTAAAATCAAACGGAATACGGGACAGGAGTAGGAATAGACGGGAGTGGGACAACCCTCTTGAGGTCCTTGAGCTCCAATGCTACCGTCTTTCTAGCGGAACTACATGCTGTAGTAAACATCTAGGAGGGAAAGCAATAATCCCAGATGGTATGTGTCACGTACCGGGAGGCAGTATTGTCAGGTTCATTAAGAACCTGAATATTGACTGGATAGATAATTAAGCAGGGGCCAGCACAATAGATCTTTTAGGTCGCAGTGCGAAATGGCTGATCGCGCGCATGGCCCCTCCCATAAAAATAATAATAATAATAATATTATTTTGACAGTTCCAATTGGGGTACAAGCCGTGGAATATTATACAAGGTATGATGGTACACGTTCAAAACTTGTACTAAAATTGTATATTGCTCAAATAAATTTATAATATTTGTCACCAGATGTACTTTACATAATTTTGTGAATTTTCCGTAAAATCATTTTTGCATTATATAAATTATCGTTAAGAAACAATTTTTTGCTCTGTAAACATCAGAAAAGATTACCTAACCTAAAAAAAAATAGAATAAATATATGTGAACTAAAACAAAAGTGAATAAAATTATTGTGCATAGAAGTCCCGACTATACTTACCGTGTATAATTTTTTACGAATATACTTACCGTGTATATACCTACAACAATCCGCGCGGAAATAGTCGCCCAACGACAATTACCATCTGTATTTTGAGTACAATCAAAGGTACAACAAAAGTAATTACACATCAAACACCAATAACTTGGGAAAGTCACTCACATCATGAACAGCTCTTTTCTTTAATAAATTTATCAAAGTTCTGCGAAATATTGGCCGAATACGCTACATCAAGTATTGCAGTTACAAAGTAACACTAAGCGGCACCTAATTCCACCTATAAAATATGTTTTTGAACGCAATATTAAATTTAGTTCAATAATCGTCGTATTTACATAGTTGTAATACACAACCATATCATATATCCAATTTTATAAATTGTCTGCAGTATTTGATACTGTTTCATAATATTAAATCGCATAAAAAAATCATCAAAAAAATATTACAATTTCATTACATGGAGACTCGTCAAAATCAATTACAAATGTTTTTTTTTTCTTTTTTTTTTTATTCGCATACTTGATGAATGTTCCTCAATGGATATTTTTTTCATTCATTTCTTATCAATTTATCCTTATCAGAGTTTTTAATAAAAACAAAAATATCTGTGTATAAGCATATCCAAGAGGAGAACGTTAAATTTATTGATTAATTTAATGTTTCTGTCATTTTTATGTTGTGTAAACAATATACTCGAATATATAAACATACGTACATAAACACCACCGTACACGTCTCATATAGATATGTTTCATGTTGTTCAGGCATCGAATCGACTGCTACCAGTCACTGTGTATATATTATATCGACTATCATCATCATTTTGATGAAAACGTTTTTTTTTTTTTTTTTTGCTTTCATATCGTTCCGTTTGCAAGGAGGAAAAACGGTTTTTATTTATTCTTTTGATGAAAAATGATTTTGATAAATCGATTATTATTAGAAGAAAATAATTTTTCCTATTTTGATTAATGTTAAATTTTAATGGTTCTCATTATTTACTGGAGCTTTTCTTCTCCAAACCGATTTTGTCTTTTTTGTGCTGGCGCTGTTATCTTTTCTCATGTTCTTCGATGCGGCGCTGTTGTAAAGTACTTTAAAGGGATTTATTATTATTATTATTATTATTATTATTGTTGTTTAAGAACGATATTTGTTTAATCATGTGATTATTGCGGGATATCGGATGCTGGAAGAATGTAAAATGTGTGTATAACAATAAAAAAAGAATCTGAAAAGTCCGTAAAAGCTTAATCAAGTTCAGTGAAAATGACAAACGAATATTTTTCGATTTTCGTCTGCGTTTCATGTATGTATAGGTATAGCTGTATCTCCACGTTGAATTGATTTAAAATTTTCTTATCATGCACACAACACGCACGCCGACCTTTATCAATTTTCTTCTATTTATTATTATTATTATTATTATTATTATTATTATTATTATTATTATTGTATGTAGTGTACCAAGCAGGCAGATTGTCTTATCAGTTTTATTGAAATTGAAAATAAAAACAAGAAAGTCAAATACCTATATAGGTACATACTGAGTAGATGAGACCTAACCTGTATATGTATCTGTGTAATATTAATCTTCAGGTACAAAATATATTTGGAATTGAATAAATAAGTAAAATTAAATATGTACATAGAAGAACGAATGAATGTTAAGAAGATCTTCTTCTTAATCTCAAATATCTTTTCGTTTAGGAAAAAAAAAATATTTGAAATATTGTAATCGGATATGAGGGTGCTCCTACATACATATACTTACTCTCTAGCACAATAATAAATTCACTTTCATTTTGTTATTGTGATAAGACAACATAATAATACAAAAAAAAAAGTTCACTACACAAAAAAAATAAAATATAATTCGATAGTGTGTCGGTATGTGTATACAGTAGATTAATTTTCACTTTATTCGGTTATTCTTATCTTGAAGAGATAATTAAAAATAATTGAAATTTTATGTTTTTTTCTCATCTTAGCTTTTCCGACTTCTTTTGTATGTGTAATATATTTGTTATTTGATATACGAGATGATCAAATTTTTGAAAGTTTTTTTTTATTTTCTTTGAATATGTTTGGAATTTACATCAATTATTGATGATAATCATGTAAGTGAAATTTTATATTTTTTTTTGGTTACTAATTGCATTAGGCGTATAACATGTAACAAAAAGGTGATAATAATTGTGTTAAATTTGATATCAGGTTTTTATTTTGGAGTAAAAATAAAATTCTTTAAGCATTCTTAGTTATTATAATATACTTGTACCTACAATAATATTTCGAAGACAATTTGTATATTTATTTATTGGTAGTATAACGTATGTGCCGGTTCTTTTATGTTCCTAATTTAAGAAACATTCCGGAAAACGGAACGCGAACTTAAATGATAATAATCAGTTCAATAAAACAGAGAGTAATATGCACCTCAAAGAAAGCACTTTCAATCTTATAAGCTTTTCACACCTTGGTGTTGCCGTGGTGATCAAAATATTATTGTATTATTATTAAAATATAATAATTAACAAATTAATTAACTTGATTTTTCTATACAACAATTTAAAGTAATATATGTGCAACAATTTTTTTTAAACAGCACGAATATTGTGTTAGTAATGCAGAGTAAAATTGTTGTGAACAGCTGTCCAATATTTTAAATTACGTCGTTGTAGCATTCACTAAAATTGAGAAATGTATTTCGAAACAGCCGAAAAGCTCTAGTTATTCAGTTACTTTGGCAAGTTCGGGTAAAAATCGTGAGAAAGCAGTAACTAGAAAAAATCAATGTTTAAGATATCAGATTATGGACAAATTAAATAAGTACTAGTTAGTGATGGCAATCATATACCAACAAAATTACCAACCTACGTTGGTTTCCGTTCGCCAACATTTTTGGTTATTTATTTTTTTTCTTGTATTTACCAACAGATTACCAACATGTTGGTTAATACATTTGTTGTTTGTTTTCACCTCAATGCAGTTGGAGTTGTTTGGTTACTAATTAGTGGATTAATATTCATTTTCTTGTTAATCTACCATGATAAGCCGCTACAGGTACAAAAATTAAAAATGCAAAATTTTAAATTTAATTCAGTCAGTATTCATCTGTTTTATTAGTATCAGCTACTTTTAAAGAATAATATACATTCGTTAATTTTTTTGATCGCTCGAATCCCAGACGATTTCTTACGTTAGAGTGGAGACCAATTTGAAAATAGTCGCTCCAGTTGCGCGGACGAAGACGGTATTCTTAATAATTTTAGAGCCAAAGAGGAAATATCTTGAAAATGACGCGCTGCAAATTCCCAGTAAGTGATTCCTGGCAATCCTATTTTTTTATTCAGCACATCAAAAATGCCTTCACTCTTAATAAATCGTTGATAGCCTTCTAAGCCGGTTACATCTGAATTATCGAGGAAAAATATTTCAACTTCTGCTAGCTGATACTTAGATAAGCGGTTTCCACGATATAAAGGATGAATTCTATTGGCAGCCAGAGCCAAAGTTGTTAATGCCATCTTTTTCCTTTTTTCTAGAAGTTCGTCATACCGGTTAGGTAGTTCCAATTTAAGCCATTCTTCTGCTGCTTCACCAAGAGAATAATCACTTTTTTGACAGGTATTGATCAGTGCACAAATAGAATCTAGTATTTTAATTTGCTTTTTTACGTTAGCGATTAGGTTATCGTCGAACAGCTTAATTTTGTTTTCAGATTTTAATTTAGTTTGCTGGTTTTCTTCAACTGCGGCTAATTGTTTCATGAAACTTAAATTTTCTATAAATGATTGGAAACAATCTCGACTACTGCACCATCGCGTTTCGGCTGGTAATAAAACCTTGGAGCCACCAAGATCAATAAGAGATTTTTCCAGTTTTGGCTGCTTGAAATCCTTTAGAATAGGTGTTATTTGAGATAAAAGATTCTCACTTTTATTATCAACGTCTTTAGCTAACAAATTGCCAGTATGACTATTGCAATTAGAGAACCAAATATTAATCAATGTGCCCATTTTCACCATATTTCTGGCATTGTCCGAAACGACACAATACACTTCAGTTTAAAATTTAGTTCTTGCTATTGTAATACATTGTTCTACAACCTTAGCTAACTCCACCCCACTTTCCGACAAGCTGGTAAAATCAAAGGCCTCTAAAAATGCACGTTTATTATCACTGGTGTGTAGCATACACACAACATTTTTTGAATTTGCGGCGGAATTCTTCCATCCGTCAATGAGAAGTACGGATTCTTTACCTAAATTTTGGGTATCGGTCATTGAAATCATTCTATGAACATTATCCAGCAAAGATGAAGCTAACGTTTTTCGACAAGGTGGCTTATATGCTGGGCGCAATTTCTTCACTAAATTTTTGAAATTATCCGACTCTACCGTTGAGAAAGGAATATTACATCCGAAAAAAAATCTAGCCACAAGATCATCAATCTCTTCTTTTTCGGTGGCACTTACACTATCCATGTACTTGTCAATTTTGCTTCCAGCGTTCTGGTTTTATTTCATTTGCTTTTTAACAACCTTTGGACTTCGGAAGTGATTTTTATTTTTCTCCCCCTTTGAAACAACTAATTCTGGTGATGGTCAGGGATTATCAGAAGGTGATGGCGTTGAAAGCGTTGACTCCGATAATGTAGATGTTAGTTGGACTACCGTGTGAGATGAAGATGGTTGTACATATAGAGATAGTGATTTTATGATTTCTTAGACCTATTTAAACATAAATGTATTAATTTTAGGAATAGCAAATTTCATAGAAATCATTTTACGTTTCTATTCATATATGCGTCAAATAATTCTTGTGTAGAAAACTGATCATCTTCCACAAAAATTATCTCAGCCATTGTTATAATATTTTCATCAATATTTTGATTTTGCACAGTTTCCATTTGCGTCGCCGGTTCAGTTGATGTAGATTCTTCGATTGAAATTGAACAATTGGTTGAATCAGAATCTATGTTTTCATTTGATATCGAATTACTGGTTGAATCTGAAGTGATATCGTTATCTAAATTAACAACATTTGTTTGTTTTGCCGATTTGTTGCAACATTTTCTATTAAATTGGAATAAAATTTAAACATAAACATATCTAGGGCATATGCACTATAAACGGTAAAAAGTAATATTTATATGAACTTACCGGTGTGATTCTAGCCTCGATTTGGTAGTATTTTTTAAAACACACGCACAATATTTGCAAAGTGCAGCTACTCTTGTCAGTCCACTGTAAACTACCGTTATTTTTTCGTATTCACCTTCGTCCCAATAATCATGAAATGGTTTACCTCTAATTTTATTTTTTACACTCATTTCGTCGTCTCAATCGTTTAGCTAAATTTCCATAAAATATCCAACAAAATAATAACCAAAATACACAATAAAAATAGAACTTAATGAAAATTGCACAACGTTAACAAGTATCGTATAAGGCGTATAAAACCAAAAAACACATCCACTTGCTTTGAGTTTTAGACGTTAAATAACTTGAAAACTGTAACTGACAGATCGTATTGTTTTTTTTTATTTTTTTATTTACCAACATATTAAAAAAAGCAAAATCGGTTTACCAACACTTACCAACATCTACCGACATTTTTGACTTACCTACTTCATATAAAATTTTAAAAAGTTGGTAATTAGTACAAAATAATTACCAACGTTCAAATTCCCATCACTGGTACTAGTAGATTAAAATCATCATGAAAAATATTCAGATATTGTGGATGTGAATGTGAATGTGGATGTGGATGTGGATGTGGATGTGGATGTGAATGTGAATGTAGATGTGGATATGGATATGGATGTAGATGTTGTGGATGTGGATGTGGATGTGGATGTGGATGTGGATGTGGATGTGGATGTGGATGTGGATGTGGATGTGGATGTGGATGTGGATGTGGATGTTTATGTGTGGATGTGTGGATGTGTGGATGTGTGGATGTGTGGATGTATGGATGTGTTGATGTGTGGATGTGTGGATGTGTGGATGTGTGGCTGTGTGGGTGTGTGGATGTGTGGATGTGTGGATGTGTGGATGTGTAGATGTGTGGATGTGTGGATGTGTGGATGTGTGGATGTGTGGATGTGTGGATGTGTGGATGTGTGGATGTGTGGATGTGTGGATGTGTGGATGCGTGGATGTGTGGATGTGTGGATGTGTGGATGTGTGGATGTGTGGATGTGTAGATGTGTGGATGTGTGGATGTGTGGATGTGTGGATGTGTGGATGTGTGGATGTGTGGATGTGTGGATGTGTGGATGTGTGGATGTGTGGATGTGTGAATGTGTTGATGTGTGGATGTGTGGAGGTTTGGATGTGTGGATGTGTGGATGTGTGGATGTGTGGATGTTTGGTTGTGGGGATGTGTGGATTTTTGCATGTGTGGTTGTGTGGTTGTGTGGATGTGTGCATGTGTAGATGTGTGGATGTGTGGATGTATGGAGGTGTGAATGTGTGGATGTGTGGATGTGATGATGTGTTGATTTGTGGATGTGTCGATGTGTGAATGTGTGGATGTGTGGATGTGTGGATGTGTGGATGTGTGTATGTGTGGATGTGTGGATGTGTGGATGTGTGGATGTTTGGTTGTGGGGATGTGTGGATTTTTGCATGTGTGGTTGTGTGGTTGTGTGTGTTTGTGATTATGTCTGCGGGATAGCCTGGGGTAATTCGTCCGCCGTTCGTATTCGATAAATCTGATGACTTGTTGTCGCTCTGATTGGTTGCAAGCGGAATATTTTCTCGTGTCCGTTGTATAAAGCGTGGGTTGTAAAGTTACAGTAGCAATTTTCCAAAGTCCGAAGTGATTGCTGAGGTCCAAATTGTTATTCAATAGATTGCCGTGTCCGTGTAGAGAGCTGGGGTCAATTATTGAAGTAGGTATGTTCGGATGTCCAGGAAAAATGCAGGTAAAATTATAAAAATCACTTTTTCTCCAAATAATTCGCTTTATTTTCACACTTGTTGTTGACACTTGAAAGTATTTTTTTGAAGTGATTTAATTTTTTGCGTTCACAAAAATTGTACAATTTTTTAATAATTATATTACAGTGACATCTACCCTATGTAACTTAGATTAATACTTTTTCTATGTTTTAGTACTACTATGTTCATGTTTGTTATTTACTCTATTGCAACGTAGATGTCTCTGTATCTTAGTATGAAGTAAGTTTTGTTATTTTATAAATGTCAAATACATCAAAATAAATAAATTTGGTTGTCAAAATGGTAAGTTTTTATATAATGCAAATTGAATTAATTAAATGAATATTAAATAGGGATTTATATAATTACAATTTTAGATAATTAACAAGGATATACAGTAGTGTGGAACGAAAATTTTTGTTAGTTCTAAATGAATCGTAATAGTGCGGAAAAGTTGCGTATTGTGATTCTAAGAAAATGCCAAAAACGAAATTTGCAATTAACTTAACTTTTGAGCCGCCGCCATTGTCATCTTCATGCTTTAAACTAAAATTTTTATTTTCAATGTGCTACTGTAAGTTCTGTGACGCCGCCCATGAAATGCTGCCTCAAAACATATATTTATTTTTCTATTTTGTTATGTCCGTTATAATTATCAAGACAAGTAATAATGCATGCGCATTACGCAACATAGTTCATTATTATTTTATAGTGGATTGCAATTCTATTAGTTCGTGTTTACTCGTTATAATCGGTAGGATATGTCTTCTGCGCTGTGTATTATTTTTGTGATAATTAATTATAATCTTATAGTATTTCATAATTAATAATTATATAGTTATATAATATATATCTCTTTTTGTGTGAGTACAAATTTAAAAAAATGGAGAAAAAATCAAACAAAATAAAGACAAGACAAAGAGTTAAGTGTGTTATATTTGGAACACCTCTAGAATTGAGTGGCGTGGTTTTACCTACATACGAAGGAATGATGAAATTTTATCTTTGTGTTAGACAAGGGTTAAAACCAACTAGTTCAAGTAAAGAACCTAGTTTAAGTGAAATCGGTGAAGTTGTTGCCGATAAAATTGAAGATATTTGGCTCAAGGCTTCTATTCCTATTGTGTCATATAACAGAATTTTACAAATGATTCGTAGTTACCATTATAAGTATAGAAATATGCTTAAATCATTAAAAACAAAAGGTGGCAGTGAATGCTATCAATCAAAATTGAAAACATTTAAAGAAAATGCGAAAAAACTGTTTGATATTTCGGCATGCAAGTGCAAAGATTTTAATATGTGTTCTTGCTCAAAAGAAAGAAAAATTCCAATTGAAGAGCGTGCCTTTCTTTTAGACATGAGATCAGAGCGGAAAATGGTTATAAGTTCTGTAGTTATAAAAAAATCGCAACAAATCAATAATAGAATGAAGAGAAAATTCGAAGAACAAGTGAGGTTATCTAGAGTTGCTGAGGGAAATTTACCAAATATCACTACTTCTCAAACAGGTGATAGTTTTGAGTCAGAAACAAGTGGAGAAATAGAAGCAGTTGATTCAGATACATCATTTGACATGCAAGAACCCCAAAAGAAAATAACTGCTTTTTCACAAATGCGAACACCATTATTAAACTTAGCGACGGCTTGTGACCGTACCGGTGTATCAGACAGAGCTGCTGCTGCAATTGCTAGTGCTGTTCTTGAAGATGTGGGGCTAATTACAGCAGATGATGAAAACAAAGTAATAGATCGAATGAAGGTAAAACGCCAACGAATAAAGGTACGGTCCAATCTTCAGATGCTAGCGAACCATGAATCCAGTAAGATCAGAGGGTTATATTTTGACGGCCGGAAAGACAGAACACTTGTACAAGAATTTATTGAAAATAAGAACTACCGGAGAAATGTAATCGAAGAGCATTATGTATTGGTGCAAGAACCGGGATCTAAATATATAAGTCATATTTCTCCTCGGTCTGGTTAAGCTGCTGCAATTAGTGAAAACATTTTTGAATTTTTTGATGAACATTCAATCGATCATTCTTACTTAAGTGCAATTGGTTGTGATGGAACCGTAATAAATACTGGTAAAAATGGAGGAGTCATTAGAAGACTAGAATTGAAATGGAATCGTCCACTACTACAGTGGTTTGTATGTCAGTTACACGCCAACGAACTACCGTTTCGACACCTTTTCCATCATCTCGATGGATCAACTACGGGACCTAAAAGCTTTTCGGGGCCTATTGGGAAACAATTAGAAGGATGCACAAATATTCCAATATCTCAATACAAACCGATAAATGGTAATTTACGTTTAGTGGATGCGAATGACTTGAGCACAGATCAAAAATATTTATTGTCAATTTGTCAGGCGATTGAATCTGGTCAGTGTTCAATCGATTTGGCTAATAAAAATCCCGGAAAAATTGCTCACGCAAGATGGCTTACCACCGCTAATCGGATTCTTCGACTATACCTTGGAAGTGAAGCACCATCAAACGAATTAATAATATTAGTAACGTTCATCTTAAAAGTTCACGCGCCGATGTGGTTCTTAATTAAAATACAATCGTCTTGTAAAGATGGAGCTAAGCATTTATGGAAAAGTATTCAATATAGTCGATATCTTAGCGCGGATTTACGGAAAATTATTGATCCTGTAATTCAACGAAACGGATACTTTGCCCATCCGGAAAATATGCTATTGTGTATGATATCGGATAATCGAGAGCATATCCGAGAACTAGGAGTTCGAAGAATATTAAAAGCGCGATCTCAACGGACGGAAGGAAACATCCGTAAATTCCAAGTACCAAAAATAAATTTTGAAGCCAAGGAAAATTATGAGATGATCAGCTGGGCTGAAATTACAGAACCTCCTTTGATGAGCCACATAACCGATGGAGAATTACAAAGTATGATCCAAAAAGGCCAGCCAATCGATAGCATAGATTTCGATCGGTTTCCGTGCCACACTCAAGCGGTAGAGAGATGTGTAAAATTGGTGACGGAGGCGGCCGCCGCTGTTTGCGGTATTGATTCGCGAGATGGTTTCATTCGTACCAGACTTGAATCTCGAAATTTGATGCCAAGTTTTTTAACAAAATCGGAATATAAAACTTTTAATCAAACTAATGTGTAAAATTTTTGGATTTTGTGTATAAAATTGAATTTATAGGGAAAGTTCCAATAAAAAAAACCAAAACGATATTCTTATGTGTTTATTAATTTTCAACCCCTCGGCGGCACCTCAATAAATATTTTTAGAAATTTGCTATTTTAGTGGAGTTATAATACGGTCAATACACAACTATCCCGCACTATTACAAATTAAATAAAAAATATTTTTTTTTTTTATTATTTTCGTTCCACCCTAATATACAGTTTAGATGTACAGCTGTGACATGGAAGACGGAAACTAATATCTTCCTCTACGGTGATGGCAATACAATGACCCGAATATGCTGATCAGCTGTTGGCTCAGATAAGTACAGTGTAAATTTATGGTTATTTAAGTGATGATTCTTTGTGTTGTTCTCTTCTGTTTCTTTTAGGTATTGGATTTGACGATAATTGGCGAGACGTTTGGTGAAAAATATGTGTTGTGACAGTTAATGTGTAATGTGTATTGTGTGTCAAAAAACTCTCACAAACAGTGTGGATGTGTGCATGTGTAGATGTGTGGATGTGTGGATGTATGGAGGTGTGAATGTGTGGATGTGTGGATGTGTGGATGTGTGGATGTGATGATGTGTTGATTTGTGGATGTGTCATGCGTGGACGTGTGGATGACTGTCGATGTCGAAAGGTATCAATTAAAATTGCAAATTGAATTTTTGTTCTCCTGGCTAAAACAAGCAATTTTTTGAAAAGAACTTATAGTACATTAACGCAGGTACTTTTATTTGACAGTTTTTCATTGCATTTTCTTTATTAGGTATCGTGTAAAGCTTGAGAATAACCAGAAAAATCTTCGTGGGCCAGATTACTAGTAGCTTCATTGTATTACTATTATAGATTACCAGAACCTATATACTATATGTCGTTAATTTCGTAAAATTAACTTATTATTTTATAAAATTATTTTCTGTATTTGCCAGAAAATCTTCAAAGATTATTTTAACTTCAGATTATTACGTATTATCTGGTCCATCGAAAAATGTGTAACATTTAGGTGGAGTAGGTTATTGGGTACGTTAAAGTCACCACCAAAAAGAAATTTCATTTTAATTGGAACTCTGCTCGTTAAGCCAAAAACCCTTTCGAAAATACCTTCCAATTGAGTTTATTCCAGAAGTGGGGTTACCCACCAACCACATCAATTAACAATTAAATGTAATTTGCAGCTCAAGCTAAGACTAGTTGACCAATTTCAACTAGCAATGTTTTGTTAACCACCAAGGTAGAACGGTTGACATTACACCGAGAACAAAGGGCCACCTTACAGAAAACTTATATTATTTGATAAACAAGGTTAGCTCAATTTGTATGTAGGCTTAATCAGTCAGGGTTTAACATAAATAAGTTACTAGTCCAATGCGAAATTAAAACGACTTTACAACATTTTATAATTTAGAACCCACGTCAATATATCAATTTACGTCCTTCGTTATCATTTAACCAAACTTATTTGTTACATACATACAAAAAAAAAAATCGAATAAATTCTAAAAAGAAACATATTTTTCCGTTGACATACGCAATCACTTTGTTGATTCTGCATTCATCCCATTTGCTGTTACTGATGTTATCTTCTCTGATAAATATATTTTTACTAAAAAAATCTTTTGTTTTGTATTAAAATTTTCATTTGGTTCTGTTTTTCCAAGAAGGAAATTAAATGACTAGGGAAGATTATTTATTTTCTTTGTTCTTGCGTTCTCCTTAAAGGTGGATGTCAAATTTTCGTACAATCTGAAACAGTACAAAACATATCCAATTGTAATGGAAATCAATATATTATGCGAATTCTTTGAACATAATCCTCATGTTCATCTTAACTATAGTACAGCAAGAATACTGCAAAATATATAACATTTGCAAAGTGCGCATAGAATAAGTGCCGTAAATTAATATGCCCTAAAGGCAACATTTAAAATAACTCGATAAATCGTGATTGACAGATTACGAACCGCAACCCTACATAACGTGATTTTACTTTATACATTTACAATAAATTTAAAAATATTTCCATTCTAAACAGACCCACTGCATAAACATAACATTTATTAGGAGGCTCTTCCTTAATTTCTTAGAAAATCTTCGAAAAAATTCAAGTTCAATATTTCTTTATTACACAAAAAA
Source organism: Tipula vernalis (assembly GCA_958295665.1). Taxonomy (NCBI): domain Eukaryota; kingdom Metazoa; phylum Arthropoda; class Insecta; order Diptera; family Tipulidae; genus Tipula; species Tipula vernalis. The sequence continues at coordinate 322,195,711 of OY282559.1, forward strand.
AAATTTATAAGAAATAAATTGATGAAGGTGGATAAAGAGGACACATTTTAGAAAAAGAGGATAAACTTTTATTGAAATTGACAATTTTTTTTTAAGAAAAGTTAGGTTTTTATATTTCTTGAAATAAGATTAGGTTTGCCTGGTCATATTGCTGGCAAAAAAAAAAAAAAAAAAAAAAAAATTTGGGAGAATGAGCGCGAGGACAGACTAAAATCAAAAATCCTACAAGTAAGAATTTAATGAAATTATGTCAATTTGCCAGATTAATCATATTGTTGGGCGAACAATACAACCAAAACTTTCAAATAAAGGTTATATTTTAGATTTTTTGACTTTCGGTCGATAACTCGTTTTGAAAGTGAAGAAGTTTCTTATTTTATTGATATTTTTCCGAATTTCAAAACATTTCGAAATAATTTCTTAACTAAGAAAAGTTGTTCAGTTCATTTGAAGTTTTACAAACTTTTGGCAACAAATGTTTTTGGTCGACCAGCTCATTTTACATATAAGAGAAAAATAACGATTGAATTGGGTACTGTCATAAATATTAAAGATAATTTGTGTACCTAGAAAAAACTCATTTAGTTCTTAATTTAATTATTTATAATAATCTGTAATTTGTTGATGGTTCAATAAAAAACTAAAATAAGGCAAATGAATTGCCAGGATATCAGATAGGCTTTTAACATGGAATGAGAAATAAAATCTAAATTATTTTTAATAAAAAAGTTAAGTTCCTTCAATTTAGCGCTTGCGCCGCGGAAATTGCTACCAATATTCGAGAACATGTCGGTGCTGGCTCCTTTTCTGGCAGAAAAACCATTTAACGCACCCAAAAATGATTGGGTTGTTAAGTCACCTACGACTTCTAAGTGAACGGCTTTGGTGCTTAAGCAAACTATCAGACATATATATATATGATTTTTGAAATTTTTGGCCTCTATATGATTTTAATATGTTCCGAAGATTGTAAGAGAATTCAATCCAGTTTCGAACTGATGAGCTTATGATTCTGAAAAAATCAATCTTCTCATCAGGCCGCGGCGACTTGACTAATTATACCACAATTTACATTCTGTATATACAGAATGTGCTTTGCGTTAAGTACTAGCGAATCATACTAATACAGATGAACTCTCTTATAATTTTTCTTCTTCACGATATTCACACAGCTCTGTGTGTAAGCTAATTTCACTTTATTACGCGTAAGCTAATTACTACTCTCCAGCGTCTCAGGTATTTCTTTATCGGACCCGCAAAATCAAGACCTATTTTTAGGAATGGTAGTACTCTTTCTCTAGGTAAACTACCCGTTATTTGGCTTTCGGTCTTCAATATGCATGTTCGAATTGTTGATTTAATCAGATTTCTTGCTCTGACAGTTAAATACTTCCTACGTAAAAGGCTCATGAGGAAAGATGCCCCGCAATGTAAATAAGTTTTGTGGTATTTAAAAAGTATTTTCTTCGTTAACTTCGATTTAGTTGACAATATAATGGATGAAGTGTTTTATACGGTGCGATTGACTACCCACTCGGAATAGTCCCGTTTTGTCCAGGAATGGATTTAGTGATCTCAATACAATTTTTGGGGAAACAGTAACGGGAAAATATTTACCCTGTTCGCTCCTTAATATCTCTTTTTTTTTTCAGCTAGCCAGTCACCCCTGGTTAAATTTTTTGACCGGACTTTGGATTTTTGACTTAAAGAAATGAATTTTCTTATGTTAGCTAAAATACTTACAATCTTATCGTACCTGGAGTAAGTTCTTATCAAACTTTCTATTAAGGGTGTAGATGTGCCCGCACAGACGGATAGCCTTACTTGTAGATTTTCTCTTCGCTCCAATTCACACCTTGGTTCTGATTTCGAAAATTTTGGCCAATAATCTATTTCTAAATTCAGGAACTCTGGCCCATTCCACCAGAGCGGATGTTTTTTTAGTTCCGTCGGACTTGAACCTCTTGTTGCACAATTTGCTGGATTCAGCTTCGAGGAAATATGATGCCATTTACGCCTCTGCAATACGTCCAAAATCTCCCTTGTTCGATTTGCCACATAGGTTTTCCATTTACGTGGCGGGTCTGAGAGCCAATCAACAATTGGTAATCTTGTATATTTAACAACTGCTGTAAGTGGGATATCAATCTGTTTAACAACAATGCACCACTTAATTCTAAGCGAGGTAGTGATACATTTTGATGGGTGCCACCTTTGTTTTTGAGGCTTTCAAATTAGTCACGTACCTGCCATTGTGCCGCGTGTGAAGATATACGGCAGCTGCAAATGCAACCTCACTGGAGTCACAAAATCCATGTAGTTGATGACACTCTTCCTTGTCCATAAAAAGCCATCATCAGCCATTGTTCCTGAAGCTTGGTTGGTAACTTGTAATCCTATCCCGATTCTAGTGACCATAAGGCTTGAAAGAAACTTTTAATTTTAATCACAAACGGTGAGATCAGACCTAACGGATCAAAGATGCGACAAGCTTCTGATAATATTTCCCGCCTTGTTGTTGGTATACCTTGCTTTAATGTGACATGATAGGTAAATTGGTCTGCAGCCGGTTGCCACTGTAGGCCCAATACTTTAATCTGATCTGGATCTTTGGAAAGCGTCTTTGGGAGGAATGAGCTTGGTTCAGTGTCCTTAAATTGCGTTAAGAACTCAGAAGAATTGGATGCCCATTTTCGAAGATTAAATCCAGACTCTGCCATTATGTTGGAAAGCTGCTTTGCCAAACTAATTGCTTCTGATAATGATTGTGTCCCAGTCAATAAATCGTCCACGTACATGTCGCTCAGTAATGTCTGTGACGCTTCCCGATAGTTAGTTGAATTAACTTCAACTATGTGTTTTATAATTCTGGTTGCCAAGTATGGCGCAGAAGACATTCCATACGTGAGGGTTCTCAACTTATATTGCACAATGTCCAAATCAGGGGTTCTGCGCTACACTATTCTCTGATATCGAAGATCACTAATTTGTATCTATATCTGACGGAACATTTTCTCCGCATCAGCTGTAATTTCTACCTTATAGATGCGAAAGCGTATCAAAATATCACTCAGTAGATTCTGTAGTGTCGGTCCTGTCAATAAATTGTCGTTCAGCGAATGTGTCGAGCTGGTTTTGGCAGACGCATCAAATATTACACGTAGTTTTGTGATTGTATATGTTTCCTTCCAAACTCCTGCCACATAATAGGCAGATACAAGTAATCAAAGTGATATTCTGTTGGTTCAACCTCTACCATATGTCTAAGACCTTTGTACTCTTCCATAAATTCTATATAGCGCTCTTGTAATTTGGTCTTATTTTGGGAATTCTTCTCCATGGAATGTAATCGCTTAATGGCTATGCCTAATGATGCTTTTAACGGGCTTCTCTCTGGTTTAAAAGGCAACCGCACCATATAGTGACTGTCTGGTAATTTTTTGGTGGTTGATTGGAAAATATCTTCACATATCTAATGCTCCGGTATTAACGCAGGAGGACTAAACACCTCTTTAGATTCCTAAAATCTTTTCAATGATTTAGGTGGTATGGCAGTAACTGGACCCTTCTACATGTGGTGTGTTACCCGTCAATATCCATCCGAAGTGTGTATTGTGGGCGTAAATCTGGCTATTGGAATCTCGTAATTGTTCGGGTTTAAGGATATCGAAGAACTTGTCGACTCCGATTAGCAAATCAATTTTGGATGCTGAGTTTAATCCTAAATCAGCTAATGACAATGATGTAATACATTTGCATTTTAACCACTCGACTGACTGTATTGGATTAACCTTTGTAATGGATGGTACAACATACGCAGAAACATCACATGTAAAACTGGACTGCATATGTGGTGATATTGTTACGGTAACTATTCCCCTTGTAGTGACAAGCTTCTGATTGTCGAGACCTTGAATGTAAACTCTTCCATTTTAACGTTCAAGTCCCAGTTGTTGGACGAATGCTTCGATAATCATTGAAGTTTGTGAACCGTGAACTTATATTGACCGTTTCTTTCCTGTACTTTTACTGTCGCGGTTGGTAATATGGCTGAATGACTCTGATGATTCAAATGAAGACATTGTTGGGAGTTCAATGCCGGAGCTGGACTAATTCTGCCGAGAACTTTAGATGATGTTGATTGGGTACTGTTGGTCATTAAGTGAACAATTTGCGTTGCTGGCTAGGTGTAACAATGAATTATGATTTTTCTTACAGTAATGGCATCTTCTCTTGGATATACAATTATATGCACCGTGAGATTGACTAAAACAGTGGAAGCAACGTTTTTCGGTCTTCATTAATTGTTTTCGATCTTCGACTGACCACTCCTTAAACTTTGGACATTTGTATAGGAGTGTTAATCACTTTTACACACTGAACAGGACGCAACAGCAGCGGCAAAAGACCTTGTATTAGTCTTCGATTGAGCAGAACCTGATTTTCGTGGGAAGCCTTTCACCGAATCCAGAGCATCGGCTCTCTTCATTAAAAAATCAATCAATGACTGTCATGTTGAGAATTATATACTAGCCGTCTCAGACGCCCATTTATCTCTGGTTTCCTCATCCAATTTCTGGATTAACAAATACACTAATCAGGGATTTCTAGTTTCAGCTTCCCAATTTGTTCTGATGTTGGGTTATTTATGGACGGCATGTCTTCAACATGTTTTATAAATGACTGAACGGTGTAACGTTTTCTGTGATACCTGGTTTTGAGTTTATTCAACCCTTCTATGTAGTTGGCGTCTGAAATAGGAAGATGTTTCAATAGGTTCGCTACTTCATTCCTCAAAAATCCCTTTAAATATTTGAACTTCTGGGCTGGATTCAGGTTCGGAAATCATAGAATGATTGCCATTCCGTATAACTACCATAGAATGGCGCTATATTAATTTTTGGAAGTTTAACCTCTATGTTTGTATTCCGCGCTGGCTCGCCTTGTGTATCATTTAAATCCAGTGACATATTCCTTCCAGCCAAATTAGCCTTCCGAATCAGTTTGTTCAAATCTGTGACCGCGATATAAGATTTTTCCTCGAAATCATCTTGTTGGCTTTCGTCATCAATATTTATTTCGGTTATGGATTGTTACACTTCGTGAAATTCAGTTATTAATGTTTCTGATCATCGTAATCGAGCCTTCGATAATTCTATTATCCAGTTGGGATATTTCAATTTCACTTTGAGCTTTGGCATATGTGCATATCTTCGTCTTTGATCCCATTAGGTTGGAACGGCGTTTACTCAACGCGCCTAACTGCGCCATTATTCACCATACACTTTGCACTATTTTAACTTTACTTATACGAGGTTATTTTATAAAGCTCCAACCTATTTACATAACTATCACAACGGATTGGTTTAATAGATCTCAATGGGCTACGTAATATATAAATCACTTACGTTTAAGAATTTTTCTGTACAGTGTTGTTTCCACGTGCAATTCTCTTCAATCAAATGTCTTTAATGGACGTTTAAATAAATTCGTATGGATCAGCATCTGGCTCGAAGGACTATGAATCAGTCGTGCACAGCAAGAAAAAAGAATGGACTGTATTGGCTACGCTGGTTGCTGGTTGCCTTGGTTGACCAATTTTCTTGGCACTGGTAAGAAGGTGAAACAATGTGATGTACCTCGTTGTGGCAAGCTGGTAAATTGTAATTCAGCTTCGCTTTTAAGAAATGAATCTTCTCTGCAGCGGGCCTTAGCCGTTGCCGATAGCAAAATGAATTTGTTTTGGAATTGTAACTCTTGAACCATTGCGGCATTGATTGAAGCTGATTCGTTGATTCAACCAGCGTCTTGCACTTGGGATTGACAATGCTATTAAATTTACTTAGCAAGTCAGCACCAATGATCGGATGACACAGTGCAGCTAGTATGAAAACATGGGTGAAGTTTCGTTTAAGTCCGATGTTTTTCGATTTTGCGCAAAATATCTTAATCTTGGATGATCTTGTGACAATTAATATTTTAATTGTTCGATTATTTCTAAACATTTCTTAGAAATTTTAATTTTATTGAAAATTAACTGTGCTATAGCCCACAAGTTTTTGGGCGGCCAAAATCTAGAATGGTCCGATTACGATGGTTGATTAATCTATCAATAGGTTTCGCGACCTGTAATTGCTGTGACAATTTTCATTTTGATTGCTCGATTATTTCTAAACATTTTTTACAAAATTCAAAATTAAATTTATTGAAAATCAACTGTGCTATAGCCCACCAGTTTTTGGGCTACAAAAATCTAAAATGGTCCGATTACGATGGTTGATAACTCTATCAATAGGTTTCGGGACCTGTTATTGCTGTGACGATTTTCGTTTGATTGCTCGATTATATCTAAAGATTTCTTAGAAAATTCAATTTTATTGAAAATTAACTGTGCTATAGCCCACAAGTTTATGGGCGGCAAAAATCTAAAATGGTTCGATTACGATGGTTAATACCTCTTTCAATAGGTTTCGGGACCTGTAATTGCTGTAACAATTTTTATGTTGATTGCTCGATTATTTCTAAACATTTCTTAGAAAATTCAATTTTATTGAAAATTAACTGTGCTATAGCCCACAAGTTTTTGGGCGGCCAAAATCTAAAATGGTCCGATTACGATGGTTGATACATCTATCAGTAAGCTTCGGGACCTGTAATTGCTGTGACAATTTTCATTTTGATTGCTCGATTATTTCTACACCTTTCTTAGAAAATTCAATTTTATTGAAAATTAACTGTGCTATAGCCCACAATTTTTGGGCGGCCAAAATCTAAAATGGTCCGATTACGATGGTTGATACCTCTATCAATAGGTTTCGGGACCTGTAATTGCTGTGACAATTTCCATTTTGATTGCTCGATTATTTCTAAACATTTATTACAAAATTCAAAATTAAATTTATTGAAAATCAACTGTGCTATAGCCCACCAGTTTTTGGGCTACAAAAATCTAAAATGGTCCGATTACGATGGTTGATAACTCTATCAATAGTTTTCGGGACCTGTTATTGCTGTGACGATTTTCGTTTGATTGCTCGATTATATCTAAAGATTTCTTAGAAAATTCAATTTTATTGAAAATTAACTGTGCTATAGCCCACAAGTTTATGGGCGGCAAAAATCTAAAATGGTTCGATTACGATGGTTGATACCTCTTTCAATAAGTTTCAGGACATGTAATTGCTGTGACAATTTTCATGTTGATTGCTCGATTATTTCTAAACATTTCTTAGAAAATTCAATTTTATTGAAAATTAACTGTGCTATAGCCCACAAGTTTTTGGGCGGCCAAAATCTAAAATGGTCCGATTACGATGGTTGATACATCTATCAGTAAGTTTCGGGACCTGTAATTGCTGTGACAATTTTCATTTTGATTGCTCGATTATTTCTACACCTTTCTTAGAAAATTCAATTTTATTGAAAATTAACTGTGCTATAGCCCACAATTTTTGGGCGGCCAAAATCTAAAATGGTCCGATTACGATGGTTGATACCTCTATCAATAGGTTTCGGGACCTGTAATTGATGTGACAATTTTTATATTGATTGCTCAATTATTTATAAACATTTCTTAGAAAATTCAATTTTATTGAAAATTAACTGTGCTATAGCCCACAAGTTTTTGGGCGGCCAAAATCAAAAATGGTCCGATTACGATGGTTGATAACTCTATCAATAGGTTTCGCGACCTGTAATTGCTGTGACAATTTCCATTTTGATTGCTCGATTATTTCTAAACATTTATTACAAAATTCAAAATTAAATTTATTGAAAATCAACTGTGCTATAGCCCACCAGTTTTTGGGCTACAAAAATCTAAAATGGTCCGATTACGATGGTTGATAACTCTATCAATAGTTTTCGGGACCTGTTATTGCTGTGACGATTTTCATTTGATTGCTCGATTATTTCTAAAGATTTCTTAGAAAATTCAATTTTATTGAAAATTAACTGTGCTATAGCCCACAAGTTTATGGGCGGCCAAAATCTAAAATGGTCCGATTACGATGGTTGATACCTCTTTCAATAGGTTTCGGGACCTGTAATTGCTGTGACAATTTTCATTTTGATTGCTCGATTATTTCTAAACATTTCTTAGAAAATTCAATTTTATTGAAAATCAACTGTGCTATAGGCCACAAGTGTTTTTCGGTTAAAATCTAAAATGGTCCGATTACGATGGTTGATACCTCTATCAATAAGTTTCAGGACCTGTAATTGCTGTGACAATTTTTATGTTGATTGCTCGATTATTTCTATACATTTCTTAGAAAATGAAATTTTATTGAAAATTAACTGTGCTATAGCCCACAAGTTTTTGGGCGGTCAAAATTTAAAATGGTCCGATTACGATGGTTGATACCTCTAACAATAAGTTTCAGCACCTGTAATTGTTGTGACAATTTTCATGTTGATTGCTCGATTATTTCTAAACATTTCTTAGAAAATTCAATTTTATTGAAAATTAACTGTGCTATAGCCCACAAGTTTTTGGGCGGCAAAAATCTAAAAAGGTCTGATTACGATGGTTAATACCTGTATCTCAATAAGTTTCGGGACTTGTACTTGCTGTGACAATTTTAATTTTGATTGCTCGATTATTTCTAAACATTTCTTAGAAAATTCAATTTTATTGAAAATTTACTGTGCTATAGCCCACAAGTTTTTGGGCGGCAAAAATCTAAAATGGTCCGATTACGATGGTTGATACCTCTATCAATAAGTTTCAGGACCTGTAATTGCTGTGACAATTTTTATGTTGATTGCTCGATTATTTCTATACATTTCTTAGAAAATTAAATTTTATTGAAAATTAACTGTGCTATAGCCCACAAGTTTTTGGGCGGCAAAAATCTAAAATGGTCCGATTACGATGGTTGATACCTCTATCAATAAGTTTCAGGACCTGTAATTGCTATGACAATTTTCATGTTGATTGCTCGATTATTTCTAAACATTTCTTAGAAAATTCAATTTTATTGAAAATTAACTGTGCTATAGCCCACAAGTTTTTGGGCGGCAAAAATCTAAAAAGGTCTGATTACGATGGTTAATACCTGTATCTCAATAAGTTTCGGGACCTGTACTTGCTGTGACAATTTTAATTTTGATTGCTTGATTATTTCTAAACATTTCTTAGAAAATTCAATTTTATTGAAAATTTACTGTGCTATAGCCCACAAGTTTTTGGGCGGCAAAAATCTAAAATGGTCCGATTACGATGGTTGATACATCTATCAATAAGTTTCAGGACCTGTAATTGCTGTGACAATTTTCATGTTGATTGTTCGATTATTTCTATACTTTTCTTAGAAAATTCAATTTTATTGAAAATTAACTGTGCTATAGCCCACAAGTTTTTGGGCGGCCAAAATCTAAAATGGTCCGATTACGATGGTTGATACCTCTCTCAATAAGCTTCAGGACCAGTAATTGCTGTGACAATTTTCATGTTGATTGCTCGATTATTTCTAAACATTTCTTAGAAAATTCAATTTTATTGAAAATTTACTGTGCTATAGCCCACAATTTTTGGGCGGCAAAATTCCAAAATGGTCCGATTACGATGGTTGATACCTCAATCAATAGGTTTCGGGACCTGTAGTTGCTGTGACTATTTTTATATTGATTGCTCAATTATTTATAAATATTTCTTAGAAAATTCAATTTTATTGAGAATTAACTGTGCTATAGCCCACAAGTTTTTGGGCGGCCAAAATCTAGAATGGTCCGATTACGATGGTTGATAACTCTATCAGTAGGTTTCGCGACCTGTAATTGCTGTGACAATTTTCATTTTGATTGCTCGATTATTTCTAAACATTTCTTACAAAATTCAAAATTACATTTATTCAAAATCAACTGTGCTATAGCCCACCAGTTTTTGGGCGGCAAAAATCTAAAATGGTCCGATTACGATGGTTGATAACTCTATCAATAGGTTTCGGGACCTGTTATTGCTGTGACGATTTTCATTTTGATTGCTCGATTATATCTAAAGATTTCTTAGAAAATTCAATTTTATTGAAAATTAACTGTGCTATAGCCCACAAGTTTATGGGCGGCCAAAATCTAAAACGGTTCGATTACGATGGTTGATACCTCTTTCAATAGGTTTCGGGACCTGTAATTGCTGTGACAATTTTCATTTTGATTGCTCGATTATTTCTAAACATTTCTTAGAAAATTCAATTTTATTGAAAATCAACTGTGCTATAGGCCACAAGTTTTTTTCGGCCAAAATCTAAAATGGTCCGATTACGATGGTTGATACCTCTATCAATAAGTTTTAGGACATGTAATTGCTGTGACAATTTTTATGTTGATTGCTCGATTATTTCTATACATTTCTTACAAAATTAAATTTTATTGAAAATTAACTGTGCTATAGCCAACAAGTTTTTGGGCGGCCAAAATCTAAAATGGTCCGATTACGATGGTTGATACCTCTATCAATAAGTTTCAGGACCTGTAATTGCTGTGACAATTTTCATGTTGATTGCTCAATTATTTCTATACATTTCTTAGAAAATGAAATTTTATTGAAAATTAACTGTGCTATAGCCCACAAGTTTTTGGGCGGCCAAAATTTAAAATGGTCCGATTACGATGGTTGATACCTCTAACAATAAGTTTCAGCACCTGTAATTGTTGTGACAATTTTCATGTTGATTACTCGATTATTTCTAAACATTTCTTAGAAAATTCAATTTGATTGAAAATTAACTGTGCTATAGCCCACAAGTTTTTGGGCGGCAAAAATCTAAAAAGGTCTGATTACGATGGTTAATACCTGTATCTCAATAAGTTTCGGGACTTGTACTTGCTGTGACAATTTTAATTTTGATTGCTCGATTATTTCTAAACATTTCTTAGAAAATTCAATTTTATTGAAAATTTACTGTGCTATAGCCCACAAGTTTTTGGGCGGCAAAAATCTAAAATGGTCCGATTACGATGGTTGATACCTCTATCAATAAGTTTCAGGACCTGTAATTGCTGTGACAATTTTTATGTTGATTGCTCGATTATTTCTATACATTTCTTAGAAAATTAAATTTTATTGAAAATTAACTGTGCTATAGCCCACAAGTTTTTGGGCGGCAAAAATCTAAAATGGTCCGATTACGATGGTTGATACCTCTATCAATAAGTTTCAGGACCTGTAATTGCTATGACAATTTTCATGTTGATTGCTCGATTATTTCTAAACATTTCTTAGAAAATTCAATTTTATTGAAAATTAACTGTGCTATAGCCCACAAGTTTTTGGGCGGCCAAAATCTAAAATGGTCCGATTACGATGGTTGATACCTCTATCAATAAGTTTCAGGACCTGTAATTGCTGTGACAATTTTCATGTTGATTGCTCAATTATTTCTAAACATCTAAAAAGTTCTGATTACGATGGTTAATACCTGTATCTCAATAAGTTTCGGGACCTGTACTTGCTGTGACAATTTTAATTTTGATTGCTCGATTATTTCTAAACATTTCTTAGAAAATTCAATTTTATTGAAAATTTACTGTGCTATAGCCCACAAGTTTTTGGGCGGCAAAAATCTAAAATGGTCCGATTACGATGGTTGATACATCTATCAATTGGTTTCGGGACCTGTAATTGCTGTGACAATTTTTATATTGATTGCTCAATTATTTATAAATATTTCTTAGAAAATTCAATTTTATTGAAAATTAACTGTGCTTTAGCCCACAAGTTTTTGGGTGGCCAAAATCTAAAATGGTCCGATTACGATGGTTGATACCTCTATCAATAGGTTTAGGGACCTGTAATTGCTGTGACAATTTTCATGTTGATTGCTCGATTATTTCTAAACATCTAAAAAGGTTTGATTACGATGGTTAATACCTGTATCTCAATAAGTTTCGGGATCTGTACTTGCTGTGACAATTTTAATTTTGATTGCTCGATTATTTCTAAACATTTCTTAGAAAATTCAATTTTATTGAAAATTTACTGTGCTACAGCCCACAAGTTTTTGGGCGGCAAAAATCTAAAATGGTCCGATTACGATGGTTGATACATCTATCAATTGGTTTCGGGACCTGTAATTGCTGTGACAATTTTTATATTGATTGCTCAATTATTTATAAATATTTCTTAGAAAATTCAATTTTATTGAAAATTAACTGTGCTATAGCCCACAATTTTTGGGCGGCCAAAATCTAAAATGGTCCGATTACGATGGTTGATACCTCTATCAATAGGTTTCGGGACCTGTAATTGATGTGACAATTTTTATATTGATTGCTCAATTATTTATAAACATTTCTTAGAAAATTCAATTTTATTGAAAATTAACTGTGCTATAGCCCACAAGTTTATGGGCGGCCAAAATCTAAAATGGTCCGATTACGATGGTTGATAACTCTATCAATAGGTTTCGCGACCTGTAATTGCTGTGACAATTTTCATTTTGATTGCTCGATTATTTCTAAACATTTCTTACAAAATTCAAAATTAAATTTATTGAAAATCAACTGTGCTATAGCCCACCAGTTTTTGGGCTACAAAAATCTAAAATGGTCCGATTACGATGGTTGATAACTCTATCAATAGGTTTCGGGACCTGTAATTGCTGTGACGATTTTCATTTGATTGCTCGATTTTTTCTATAAATTTCTTAGAAAATTCAATTTTATTGAAAATCAACTATGCTATAGGCCACAAGTTTTTTTCGGCCAAAATCTAAAATGGTCCGATTACGATGGTTGATACCTCTATCAATAAGTTTCAGGACCTGTAATTCCTGTGATAATATTTATGTTGATTGCTCGATTATTTCTATACATTTCTTAGAAAATTCAATTTTATTGAAAATCAACTGTGCTATAGGCCACAATTTTTTTTTCGGCCAAAATCTAAAATGGTCCGATTACGATGGTTGATACCTCTATCAATAAGTTTCAGGACCTGTAATTGCTGTGATAATTTTTATGTTGATTGCTCGATTATTTCTATACATTTCTTAGAAAATTCAATTTTATTGAAAATTAACTGTGCTATAGCCCACAAGTTTTTGGGCGGCAAAAATCTAAAATGGTCCGATTACGATAGTTGATACATCTATCAATTGGTTTCGGGACCTGTAATTGCTGTGACAATTTTTATATTGATTGCTCAATTATTTATAAATATTTCATAGAAAATTCAATTTTATTGAAAATTAACTGTGCTTTAGCCCACAAGTTTTTGGGTGGCCAAAATCTAAAATGGTCCGATTACGATGGTTGATACATCTATCAATAAGTTTCGGGACCTGTAATTGCTGTGACAATTTTCATTTTGATTGCTCGATTATTTCTAAACATTTCTTAGAAAATTCAATTTTATTGAAAATTAACTGTGCTATAGCCCACAAGTTTTTGGGCGGCCAAAATCTAGAATGGTCCGATTACGATGGTTGATAACTCTATCAATAGGTTTCGCGACCTGTAATTGCTGTGACAATTTTCATTTTGATTGCTCGATTATTTCTAAACATTTATTACAAAATTCAAAATTAAATTTATTGAAAATCAACTGTGCCTGTTTTTGGGCTACAAAAATCTAAAATGGTCCGATTACGATGGTTGATAACTCTATCAATAGGTTTCGGGACCTGTTATTGCTGTGACGATTTTCATTTGTTTGCTCGATTATTTCTAAAGATTTCTTAGAAAATTCAATTTTATTGAAAATTAACTGTGCTATAGCCCACAAGTTTTTGGGCGGCCAAGAGCTAAAATGCTTCGATTACGATGGTTGATACCTCTGTCAGTAAGTTTCAGAACCTGTAATTGCTGTGACAATTTTTATGTTGATTGCTCGATTATTTGTAAACATTTCTTAGAAAATTCAATTTTATTGAAAATTAACTGTGCTATAGCCCACAAGTTTTTGGGCGGCCAAAATCTAAAATGGTCCGATTACTATGGTTGATACCTCTATCAATAAGTTTTAGGACCTGTAATTGCTGTGACAATTTTCATGTTGATTGCTCGATTATTTCTAAACATTTCTTAGAAAATTCAATTTTATTGAAAATCAACTGTGCTATAGGCCACAAGTTTTTGACGGCCAAAATCTAAAATGGTCCGATAACGATGGTTGATACCTCTGTCAGTAAGTTTCAGAACCTGTAATTGCTGTGACAATTTTTATGTTGATTGCTCGATTATTTCTATACATTTCTTAGAAAATTCAATTTTATTGAAAATTAACTGTGCTATAGCCCACAAATTTTTGGGCGGCCAAAATCTAAAATGGTCCGATTACGATGGTTGATACCTCTATCAATAAGTTTCAGGACCTGTAATTGCTGTGACAATTTTCATTTTGATTGCTCGATTAGTTCTAAACATTTCTCAGAAAATTCAATTTTATTGAACATTTACTGTGCTATAGCCCACAATTTTTGCGAGGCCAAAATCTAAAATGGTCCGATTACGATGGTTGATAACTCTATCAATAGGTTTCGCGACCTGTTATTGCTGTGACAATTTTCATTTTGATTGCTCGATTATTTCTAAACATTTATTAGAAAATTCAATTTTATTGAAAATTAACTGTGCTATAGCCCACAAGTTTATGGGCGGCCAAGATCTAAAATGCTTCGATTACGATGGTTGATACCTCTTTCAATAGGTTTCGGGACCTGTAATTGCTGTGACAATTTTCATTTTGATTGCTCGATTATTTCTAAACATTTCTTAGAAAATTCAATTTTATTGAAAATCAACTGTGCTATAGGCCACAAGTTTTTGGCGGCCAAAATCTAAAATGATCCGATTACGATGGTTGATACCTCTGTCAGTAAGTTTCAGAACCTGTAATTGCTGTGACAATTTTTATGTTGATTGCTCGATTATTTCTAAACATTTCTTAGAAAATTCAATTTTATTGAAAATTAACTGTGCTATAGCCCACAAGTTTTTGGGCGGCCAAAATCTAAAATGGTCCGATTACTATGGTTGATACCTCTATCAATAAGTTTTAGGACCTGTAATTGCTGTGACAATTTTCATGTTGATTGCTCGATTATTTCTAAACATTTCTTATAAAATTCAATTTTATTGAAAATCAACTGTGCTATAGGCCACAAGTTTTTGACGGCCAAAATCTAAAATGGTCCGATTACGATGGTTGATACCTCTGTCAGTAAGTTTCAGAATCTGTAATTGCTGTGACAATGATTATGTTGATTGCTCGTTTATTTCTATACTTTTCTTATAAAATTCAATTTTATTGAAAATTAACTGTGCTATAGCCCACAAGTTTTTGGGCGGCCAATATCTAAAATGCTCCGATTACGATGGTTGATACCTCTATCAATAAGTTTCAGGACCTGTAATTGCTGTGACAATTTTCATTTTGATTGCTCGATTAGTTCTAAACATTTCTTAGAAAATTCAATTTTATTGAAAATTTACTGTGCTATAGCCCACAAGTTTTTGGGCGGCAAAAATCTAAAATGGTCCGATTACAATAATTGACACCTCTATCAATAGGTTTCGGGACCTGTAATTGTTGTGACAATTTTCATTTTGATTGCTCGATTATTTCTAAACATTTCTTAGAAAATTCAATTTTATTGAAAATTAACTGTGCTATAGCCCACAAGTTTTTGGGCGGCCAAAATCTAGAATGGTCCGATTACGATGGTTGATTAATCTATCAATAGGTTTCGCGACCTGTAATTGCTGTGACAATTTTCATTTTGATTGCTCGATTATTTCTAAACATTTTTTACAAAATTCAAAATTAAATTTATTGAAAATCAACTGTGCTATAGCCCACCAGTTTTTGGGCTACAAAAATCTAAAATGGTCCGATTACGATGGTTGATAACTCTATCAATAGGTTTCGGGACCTGTTATTGCTGTGACGATTTTCGTTTGATTGCTCGATTATATCTAAAGATTTCTTAGAAAATTCAATTTTATTGAAAATTAACTGTGCTATAGCCCACAAGTTTATGGGCGGCAAAAATCTAAAATGGTTCGATTACGATGGTTGATACCTCTTTCAATAGGTTTCGGGACCTGTAATTGCTGTAACAATTTTTATGTTGATTGCTCGATTATTTCTAAACATTTCTTAGAAAATTCAATTTTATTGAAAATTAACTGTGCTATAGCCCACAAGTTTTTGGGCGGCCAAAATCTAAAATGGTCCGATTACGATGGTTGATACATCTATCAGTAAGTTTCGGGACCTGTAATTGCTGTGACAATTTTCATTTTGATTGCTCGATTATTTCTACACCTTTCTTAGAAAATTCAATTTTATTGAAAATTAACTGTGCTATAGCCCACAATTTTTGGGCGGCCAAAATCTAAAATGGTCCGATTACGATGGTTGATACCTCTATCAATAGGTTTCGGGACCTGTAATTGATGTGACAATTTTTATATTGATTGCTCAATTATTTATAAACATTTCTTAGCAAATTCAATTTTATTGAAAATTAACTGTGCTATAGCCCACAAGTTTTTGGGCGGCCAAAATCTAAAATGGTCCGATTACGATGGTTGATAACTCTATCAATAGGTTTCGCGACCTGTAATTGCTGTGACAATTTCCATTTTGATTGCTCGATTATTTCTAAACATTTATTACAAAATTCAAAATTAAATTTATTGAAAATCAACTGTGCTATAGCCCACCAGTTTTTGGGCTACAAAAATCTAAAATGGTCCGATTACGATGGTTGATAACTCTATCAATAGTTTTCGGGACCTGTTATTGCTGTGACGATTTTCGTTTGATTGGTCGATTATATCTAAAGATTTCTTAGAAAATTCAATTTTATTGAAAATTAACTGTGCTATAGCCCACAAGTTTATGGGCGGCAAAAATCTAAAATGGTTCGATTACGATGGTTGATACCTCTTTCAATAGGTTTCAGGACATGTAATTGCTGTGACAATTTTCATGTTGATTGCTCGATTATTTCTAAACATTTCTTAGAAAATTCAATTTTATTGAAAATTAACTGTGCTATAGCCCACAAGTTTTTGGGCGGCCAAAATCTAAAATGGTCCGATTACGATGGTTGATACATCTATCAGTAAGTTTCGGGACCTGTAATTGCTGTGACAATTTTCATTTTGATTGCTCGATTATTTCTACACCTTTCTTAGAAAATTCAATTTTATTGAAAATTAACTGTGCTATAGCCCACAATTTTTGGGCGGCCAAAATCTAAAATGGTCCGATTACGATGGTTGATACCTCTATCAATAGGTTTCGGGACCTGTAATTGATGTGACAATTTTTATATTGATTGCTCAATTATTTATAAACATTTCTTAGAAAATTCAATTTTATTGAAAATTAACTGTGCTATAGCCCACAAGTTTTTGGGCGGCCAAAATCTAAAATGGTCCGATTACGATGGTTGATAACTCTATCAATAGGTTTCGCGACCTGTAATTGCTGTGACAATTTCCATTTTGATTGCTCGATTATTTCTAAACATTTATTACAAAATTCAAAATTAAATTTATTGAAAATCAACTGTGCTATAGCCCACCAGTTTTTGGGCTACAAAAATCTAAAATGGTCCGATTACGATGGTTGATAACTCTATCAATAGTTTTCGGGACCTGTTATTGCTGTGACGATTTTCATTTGATTGCTCGATTATTTCTAAAGATTTCTTAGAAAATTCAATTTTATTGAAAATTAACTGTGCTATAGCCCACAAGTTTATGGGCGGCCAAAATCTAAAATGGTCCGATTACGATGGTTGATACCTCTTTCAATAGGTTTCGGGACCTGTAATTGCTGTGACAATTTTCATTTTGATTGCTCGATTATTTCTAAACATTTCTTAGAAAATTCAATTTTATTGAAAATCAACTGTGCTATAGGCCACAAGTGTTTTTCGGTTAAAATCTAAAATGGTCCGATTACGATGGTTGATACCTCTATCAATAAGTTTCAGGACCTGTAATTGCTGTGACAATTTTTATGTTGATTGCTCGATTATTTCTATACATTTCTTAGAAAATGAAATTTTATTGAAAATTAACTGTGCTATAGCCCACAAGTTTTTGGGCGGTCAAAATTTAAAATGGTCCGATTACGATGGTTGATACCTCTAACAATAAGTTTCAGCACCTGTAATTGTTGTGACAATTTTCATGTTGATTGCTCGATTATTTCTAAACATTTCTTAGAAAATTCAATTTTATTGAAAATTAACTGTGCTATAGCCCACAAGTTTTTGGGCGGCAAAAATCTAAAAAGGTCTGATTACGATGGTTAATACCTGTATCTCAATAAGTTTCGGGACTTGTACTTGCTGTGACAATTTTAATTTTGATTGCTCGATTATTTGTAAACATTTCTTAGAAAATTCAATTTTATTGAAAATTTACTGTGCTATAGCCCATAAGTTTTTGGGCGGCAAAAATCTAAAATGGTCCGATTACGATGGTTGATACCTCTATCAATAAGTTTCAGGACCTGTAATTGCTGTGACAATTTTTATGTTGATTGCTCGATTATTTCTATACATTTCTTAGAAAATTAAATTTTATTGAAAATTAACTGTGCTATAGCCCACAAGTTTTTGGGCGGCAAAAATCTAAAATGGTCCGATTACGATGGTTGATACCTCTATCAATAAGTTTCAGGACCTGTAATTGCTATGACAATTTTCATGTTGATTGCTCGATTATTTCTAAACATTTCTTAGAAAATTCAATTTTATTGAAAATTAACTGTGCTATAGCCCACAAGTTTTTGGACGGCAAAAATCTAAAAAGGTCTGATTACGATGGTTAATACCTGTATCTCAATAAGTTTCGGGACCTGTACTTGCTGTGACAATTTTAATTTTGATTGCTCGATTATTTCTAAACATTTCTTAGAAAATTCAATTTTATTGAAAATTAACTGTGCTATAGCCCACAAGTTTTTGGGCGGCCAAAATCTAAAATGGTCCGATTACGATGGTTGATACCTCTCTCAATAAGTTTCAGGACCAGAAATTGCTGTGACAATTTTCATGTTGATTGCTCGATTATTTCTAAACATTTCTTAGAAAATTCAATTTTATTGAAAATTTACTGTGCTATAGCCCACAATTTTTGGGCGGCAAAATTCCAAAATGGTCCGATTACGATGGTTGATACCTCAATCAATAGGTTTCGGGACCTGTAGTTGCTGTGACTATTTTTATATTGATTGCTCAATTATTTATAAACATTTCTTAGAAAATTCAATTTTATTGAGAATTAACTGTGCTATAGCCCACAAGTTTTTGCGCGGCCAAAATCTAGAATGGTCCGATTACGATGGTTGATAACTCTATCAGTAGGTTTCGCGACCTGTAATTGCTGTGACAATTTTCATTTTGATTGCTCGATTATTTCTAAACATTTCTTACAAAATTCAAAATTACATTTATTCAAAATCAACTGTGCTATAGCCCACCAGTTTTTGGGCTACAAAAATCTAAAATGGTCCGATTACGATGGTTGATAACTCTATCAATAGGTTTCGGGACCTGTTATTGCTGTGAGGATTTTCATTTTGATTGCTCGATTATATCTAAAGATTTCTTAGAAAATTCAATTTTATTGAAAATTAACTGTGCTATAGCCCACAAGTTTATGGGCGGCCAAAATCTAAAACGGTTCGATTACGATGGTTGATACCTCTTTCAATAGGTTTCAGGACCTGTAATTGCTGTGACAATTTTCATTTTGATTGCTCGATTATTTCTAAACATTTCTTAGAAAATTCAATTTTATTAAAAATCAACTGTGCTATAGGCCACAAGTTTTTTTCGGCCAAAATCTAAAATGGTCCGATTACGATGGTTGATACCTCTATCAATAAGTTTTAGGACATGTAATTGCTGTGACAATTTTTATGTTGATTGCTCGATTATTTCTATACATTTCTTACAAAATTAAATTTTATTGAAAATTAACTGTGCTATAGCCAACAAGTTTTTGGGCGGCCAAAATCTAAAATGGTCCGATTACGATGGTTGATACCTCTATCAATAAGTTTCAGGACCTGTAATTGCTGTGACAATTTTCATGTTGATTGCTCAATTATTTCTATACATTTCTTAGAAAATGAAATTTTATTGAAAATTAACTGTGCTATAGCCCACAAGTTTTTGGGCGGCCAAAATTTAAAATGGTCCGATTACGATGGTTGATACCTCTAACAATAAGTTTCAGCACCTGTAATTGTTGTGACAATTTTCATGTTGATTACTCGATTATTTCTAAACATTTCTTAGAAAATTCAATTTGATTGAAAATTAACTGTGCTATAGCCCACAAGTTTTTGGGCGGCAAAAATCTAAAAAGGTCTGATTACGATGGTTAATACCTGTATCTCAATAAGTTTCGGGACTTGTACTTGCTGTGACAATTTTAATTTTGATTGCTCGATTATTTCTAAACATTTCTTAGAAAATTCAATTTTATTGAAAATTTACTGTGCTATAGCCCACAAGTTTTTGGGCGGCAAAAATCTAAAATGGTCCGATTACGATGGTTGATACCTCTATCAATAAGTTTCAGGACCTGTAATTGCTGTGACAATTTTTATGTTGATTGCTCGATTATTTCTATACATTTCTTAGAAAATTAAATTTTATTGAAAATTAACTGTGCTATAGCCCACAAGTTTTTGGGCGGCAAAAATCTAAAATGGTCCGATTACGATGGTTGATACCTCTATCAATAAGTTTCAGGACCTGTAATTGCTATGACAATTTTCATGTTGATTGCTCGATTATTTCTAAACATTTCTTAGAAAATTCAATTTTATTGAAAATTAACTGTGCTATAGCCCACAAGTTTTTGGGCGGCCAAAATCTAAAATGGTCCGATTACGATGGTTGATACCTCTATCAATAAGTTTCAGGACCTGTAATTGCTGTGACAATTTTCATGTTGATTGCTCAATTATTTCTAAACATCTAAAAAGTTCTGATTACGATGGTTAATACCTGTATCTCAATAAGTTTCGGGACTTGTACTTGCTGTGACAATTTTAATTTTGATTGCTCGATTATTTCTAAACATTTCTTAGAAAATTCAATTTTATTGAAAATTTACTGTGCTATAGCCCACAAGTTTTTGGGCGGCAAAAATCTAAAATGGTCCGATTACGATGGTTGATACCTCTATCAATAAGTTTCAGGACCTGTAATTGCTGTGACAATTTTTATGTTGATTGCTCGATTATTTCTATACATTTCTTAGAAAATTAAATTTTATTGAAAATTAACTGTGCTATAGCCCACAAGTTTTTGGGCGGCAAAAATCTAAAATGGTCCGATTACGATGGTTGATACCTCTATCAATAAGTTTCGGGACCTGTACTTGCTGTGACAATTTTAATTTTGATTGCTCGATTATTTCTAAACATTTCTTAGAAAATTCAATTTTATTGAAAATTTACTGTGCTATAGCCCACAAGTTTTTGGGCGGCAAAAATCTAAAATGGTCCGATTACGATGGTTGATACATCTATCAATTGGTTTCGGGACCTGTAATTGCTGTGACAATTTTTATATTGATTGCTCAATTATTTATAAATATTTCTTAGAAAATTCAATTTTATTGAAAATTAACTGTGCTTTAGCCCACAAGTTTTTGGGTGGCCAAAATCTAAAATGGTCCGATTACGATGGTTGATACTTCTATCAATAGGTTTCGGGACCTGTAATTGCTGTGACAATTTTCATGTTGATTGCTCGATTATTTCTAAACATCTAAAAAGGTTTGATTACGATGGTTAATACCTGTATCTCAATAAGTTTCGGGATCTGTACTTGCTGTGACAATTTTAATTTTGATTGCTCAATTATTTCTAAACATTTCTTAGAAAATTCAATTTTATTGAAAATTTACTGTGCTACAGCCCACAAGTTTTTGGGCGGCAAAAATCTAAAATGGTCCGATTACGATGGTTGATACATCTATCAATTGGTTTCGGGACCTGTAATTGCTGTGACAATTTTTATATTGATTGCTCAATTATTTATAAATATTTCTTAGAAAATTCAATTTTATTGAAAATTAACTGTGCTATAGCCCACAATTTTTGGGCGGCCAAAATCTAAAATGGTCCGATTACGATGGTTGATACCTCTATCAATAGGTTTCGGGACCTGTAATTGATGTGACAATTTTTATATTGATTGCTCAATTATTTATAAACATTTCTTAGAAAATTCAATTTTATTGAAAATTAACTGTGCTATAGCCCACAAGTTTATGGGCGGCCAAAATCTAAAATGGTCCGATTACGATGGTTGATAACTCTATCAATAGGTTTCGCGACCTGTAATTGCTGTGACAATTTTCATTTTGATTGCTCGATTATTTCTAAACATTTCTTACAAAATTCAAAATTAAATTTATTGAAAATCAACTGTGCTATAGCCCACCAGTTTTTGGGCTACAAAAATCTAAAATGGTCCGATTACGATGGTTGATAACTCTATCAATAGGTTTCGGGACCTGTAATTGCTGTGACGATTTTCATTTGATTGCTCGATTTTTTCTATAAATTTCTTAGAAAATTCAATTTTATTGAAAATCAACTATGCTATAGGCCACAAGTTTTTTTCGGCCAAAATCTAAAATGGTCCGATTACGATGGTTGATACCTCTATCAATAAGTTTTAGGACCTGTAATTCCTGTGATAATATTTATGTTGATTGCTCGATTATTTCTATACATTTCTTAGAAAATTCAATTTTATTGAAAATCAACTGTGCTATAGGCCACAATTTTTTTTTCGGCCAAAATCTAAAATGGTCCGATTACGATGGTTGATACCTCTATCAATAAGTTTCAGGACCTGTAATTGCTGTGATAATTTTTATGTTGATTGCTCGATTATTTCTATACATTTCTTAGAAAATTCAATTTTATTGAAAATTAACTGTGCTATAGCCCACAAGTTTTTGGGCGGCAAAAATCTAAAATGGTCCGATTACGATAGTTGATACATCTATCAATTGGTTTCGGGACCTGTAATTGCTGTGACAATTTTTATATTGATTGCTCAATTATTTATAAATATTTCATAGAAAATTCAATTTTATTGAAAATTAACTGTGCTTTAGCCCACAAGTTTTTGGGTGGCCAAAATCTAAAATGGTCCGATTACGATGGTTGATACATCTATCAATAAGTTTCGGGACCTGTAATTGCTGTGACAATTTTCATTTTGATTGCTCGATTATTTCTAAACATTTCTTAGAAAATTCAATTTTATTGAAAATTAACTGTGCTATAGCCCACAAGTTTTTGGGCACCGAGCAAACGGCGCAGTGGTTAAAGCTGCGGCGTTTGGATCGGGAGGTACCGGGTTCGAATCCCGATAGGGGCGGGATGCAAAAGGGATTTTTCATCATCTGATTACGATCGGTGATGACGATGAACACAACTATGACCCCCTGTTGAGAGTGCAGAATCCATGGGCCGACCCACCTTTCATGTCAGCACTATAGGTTGGCATGAAGCAATGCAATGTGCAGGTGGTTTATACAAAGCGGGTCTATAGCCGTACGTCCTCGATTTGGCTAATACTGCGTAAAGTAGGACGGTAAAATTAACTGCGAAAGAGTTGGGAGTGCCTTGAGCCCCAGAAAAGATTGCATAGTTTTAAAAAAAAAAAAAAAAAAAAAAAAAAAAAAAGTTTTTGGGCGGCCAAAATCTAGAATGGTCCGATTACGATGGTTGATAACTCTATCAATAGGTTTCGCGACCTGTAATTGCTGTGACAATTTTCATTTTGATTGCTCGATTATTTCTAAACATTTATTACAAAATTCAAAATTAAATTTATTGAAAATCAACTGTGCCTGTTTTTGGGCTACAAAAATCTAAAATGGTCCGATTACGATGGTTGATAACTCTATCAATAGGTTTCGGGACCTGTTATTGCTGTGACGATTTTCATTTGTTTGCTCGATTATTTCTAAAGATTTCTTAGAAAATTCAATTTTATTGAAAATTAACTGTGCTATAGCCCACAAGTTTTTGGGCGGCCAAGAGCTAAAATGCTTCGATTACGATGGTTGATACCTCTGTCAGTAAGTTTCAGAACCTGTAATTGCTGTAACAATTTTTATGTTGATTGCTCGATTATTTGTAAACATTTCTTAGAAAATTCAATTTTATTGAAAATTAACTGTGCTATAGCCCACAAGTTTTTGGGCGGCCAAAATCTAAAATAGTCCGATTACTATGGTTGATACCTCTATCAATAAGTTTTAGGACCTGTAATTGCTGTGACAATTTTCATGTTGATTGCTCGATTATTTCTAAACATTTCTTAGAAAATTCAATTTTATTGAAAATCAACTGTACTATAGGCCACAAGTTTTTGACGGCCAAAATCTAAAATGGTCCGATAACGATGGTTGATACCTCTGTCAGTAAGTTTCAGAACCTGTAATTGCTGTGACAATTTTTATGTTGATTGCTCGATTATTTCTATACATTTCTTAGAAAATTCAATTTTATTGAAAATTAACTGTGCTATAGCCCACAAATTTTTGGGCGGCCAAAATCTAAAATGGTCCGATTACGATGGTTGATACCTCTATCAATAAGTTTCAGGACCTGTAATTGCTGTGACAATTTTCATTTTGATTGCTCGATTAGTTCTAAACATTTCTTAGAAAATTCAATTTTATTGAACATTTACTGTGCTATAGCCCACAATTTTTGCGAGGCCAAAATCTAAAATGGTCCGATTACGATGGTTGATAACTCTATCAATAGGTTTCGCGACCTGTTATTGCTGTGACAATTTTCATTTTGATTGCTCGATTATTTCTAAACATTTATTACAAAATTCAAAATTAAATTTATTGAAAATCAACTGTGCTATAGCACACCTGTTTTTGGGCTACAAAAATCTAAAATGGTCCGATTACGATGGTTGATAACTCTATCAATAGGTTTCGGGACCTGTTATTGCTGTGACGATTTTCATTTGATTGCTCGATTATTTCTAAACATTTCTTAGAAAATTCAATTTTATTGAAAATTAACTGTGCTATAGCCTACAAGTTTATGGGCGGCCAAGATCTAAAATGCTTCGATTACGATGGTTGATACCTCTTTCAATAGGTTTCGGGACCTGTAATTGCTGTGACAATTTTCATTTTGATTGCTCGATTATTTCTAAACATTTCTTAGAAAATTCAATTTTATTGAAAATCAACTGTGCTATAGGCCACAAGTTTTTGGCGGCCAAAATCTAAAATGATCCGATTACGATGGTTGATACCTCTGTCAGTAAGTTTCAGAACCTGTAATTGCTGTGACAATTTTTATGTTGATTGCTCGATTATTTCTAAACATTTCTTAGAAAATTCAATTTTATTGAAAATTAACTGTGCTATAGCCCACAAGTTTTTGGGCGGCCAAAATCTAAAATGGTCCGATTACTATGGTTGATACCTCTATCAATAAGTTTTAGGACCTGTAATTGCTTTGACAATTTTCATGTTGATTGCTCGATTATTTCTAAACATTTCTTATAAAATTCAATTTTATTGAAAATCAACTGTGCTATAGGCCACAAGTTTTTGACGGCCAAAATCTAAAATGGTCCGATTACGATGGTTGATACCTCTGTCAGTAAGTTTCAGAATCTGTAATTGCTGTGACAATGATTATGTTGATTGCTCGATTATTTCTATACTTTTCTTATAAAATTCAATTTTATTGAAAATTAACTGTGCTATAGCCCACAAGTTTTTGGGCGGCCAATATCTAAAATGCTCCGATTACGATGGTTGATACCTCTATCAATAAGTTTCAGGACCTGTAATTGCTGTGACAATTTTCATTTTGATTGCTCGATTAGTTCTAAACATTTCTTAGAAAATTCAATTTTATTGAAAATTTACTGTGCTATAGCCCACAAGTTTTTGGGCGGCAAAAATCTAAAATGGTCCGATTACAATAATTGACACCTCTATCAATAGGTTTCGGGACCTGTAATTGTTGTGACAATTTTCATTTTGATTGCTCGATTAGTTCTAAACATTTCTTAGAAAATTCAATTTTATTGAAAATTAACTGTGCTATAGCCCTCAAGTTTTTGGGCGGCAAAAATCTAAAATGGTCCGATTACGATGGTTGATACCTCTATCAATAAGTTTCAGGACCTGTAATTGCTGTGACAATTTTCATGTTGATTGCTCGATTATTACTAAACATTTCTTAGAAAATTCAATTTTATTGAAAATTAACTGTGCTATAGCCCACAAATTTTTGGGCGGCCAAAATCTAAAATGGTCCGATTACGATGGTTGATACCTCTATCAATAATTTTCAGGACCTGTAATTGCTGTGACAATTTTCATTTTGATTGCTCGATTAGTTCTAAACATTTCTTAGAAAATTCAATTTTATTGAAAATTAACTGTGCTATAGCCCACAAATTTTTGGGCGGCCAAAATCTAAAATGGTCCGATTACGATGGTTGATAACTCTATCAATAGGTTTCGCGACCTGTTATTGCTGTGACAATTTTCATTTTGATTGCTCGATTATTTCTAAACATTTATTACAAAATTCAAAATTAAATTTATTGAAAATCAACTGTGCTATAGCACACCAGTTTTTGGGCTACAAAAATCTAAAATGGTTCGATTACGATGGTTGATAACTATATCAATAGGTTTCGGGACCAGTTATTGCTGTGACGATTTTCATTTGATTGCTCGATTATTTCTAAACATTTCTCAGAAAATTCAATTTTATTGAAAATAACCTTTGCTATAGCCCACAAGTTTATGGGCGGCCAAAATCTAAAATGGTCCGATTACGATGGTTGATACCTCTTTCAATAGGTTTCGGGACCTTTAATTGCTGTGACAATTTTCATTTTGATTGCTCGATTATTTCTAAACATTTCTTAGAAAATTCAATTTTATTGAAAATCAACTGTGCTATAGGCCACAATTTTTTGACGGCCAAAATCTAAAATGGTCCGATTACGATGGTTGATACTTCTGTCTGTAAGTTTTAGAACCTGTAATTGCTGTGACAATTTTTATGTTGATTGCTCGATTATTTCTATACATTTCTTAGAAAATTCAATTTTATTGAAAATTAACTGTGCTATAGCCCACAAGTTTTTGGGCGGCCAAAATCTAAAATGGTCCGATTACGATGGTTGATACCTCTATCAATAAGTTTCAGGACCTGTAATTGCTGTGACAATTTTCATTTTGATTGCTCGATTAGTTCTAAACATTTCTTAGAAAATTCAATTTTATTGAAAATTAACTGTGCTATATATAGCCCTCAAGTTTTTGGGCGGCCAAAATCTAAAATGGTCCGATTACGATGGTTGATACCTCTATCAATATCTTTCGGGACTGGTTATTGCTGTGACGATTTTCATTTGATTGCTCGATTATTTCTAAACATTTCTTAGAAAATTCAATTTTATTGAAAATTAACTGTGCTATAGCCCACAAGTTTTTGGGCGGCCAAAATCTAAAATGGTCCGATTACGATGGTTGATACTTCTTTCAATAAGTTTCGGGACCTGTAATTGCTGTGACAATTTTCATTTTGATTGCTCGATTATTTCTAAACATTTCTTAGAAAATTCAATTTTATTGAAGATTAACTGTGCTATAGCCCACAAATTTTTGGGCGGCCAAAATCTAAAATGGTCCGATTACGATGGTTGATACATCTATCAATATGTTTCGGGACCTGTAATTGCTGTGACAATTATTATTTTGATTGCTCGATTATTTGTAAATATTTCTTAGAAAATTCAATTTTATTGAAAATTAACTGTGCTACAGCCCACAAGTTTTTGGGCGGCCAAAATCTAAAATGCTCCGATTACGATGGTTGATACCTCTATCAATTGGTTTCGGGACCTGTAATTGCTGTGACAATTTTTATTTTGATTGCTCGATTATTTCTCTGCATTTCTTAGAAATTCCAATTTTATTGAAAATTTACTGAGCTATAACCCACAAGTTTTTGGGCGCCAAAAATCTAGAATGGTCCGATTACGATGGTTGATACCTCTATTAATAGGTTTTGAGACCTGTAATTGCTGTGACAATTTCCATTTTAATTACTCTAATATTTCTAAACATTTCTTAGAAAATTCAATTTTATTGATAATTAACTGTGCTATAGCTCACAAGTTTTTGGGCGGCAAAAATCTAGAATGGTCCAATTACGATAGTTGATAGCTCTATCAATATTTTTCGGGACCTGTTATTGCTGTGACAATTATCATTTTGATTGCTCGACTATTTCTAAACATTTTTTAGAAAATTCAATTACGACAGTTTATTTGATTTTCACCATTTTCAAAATAGCTTCGAACATACCCAACCCTTTTCATTTTAATAAGAAACGTTTTTTCGGATAGCTAGACCTATCCACTTTATGGAAATATAAGCCCACGCCTGGTAACTTCTCTGAGATTTTTGTAAATGGTCATAGTGTATATTCAGGTTTGGACAGTTTATTTGATTTTCACAATTTTCAAAATAGCTTCGAACATACCCACCCAACATACCGGTTTAAAATGGAAATGGTTGGTTTGGTAAAAATGGTGCCGTCCGTAAAGTTGGGTAAAACTAATTATCTGTTTTTTAATTACCCGACGAATTAAGTCAACGAAAACACACCTTGAAATTTTTACTTGAGTCATAATTTGCAAAAAAATTATGTTTCTACATTTTTTGATTACTCAACCGAGGAATTTACACAAGATTTAGATGATGCGGTTTTATGAAAAGCTAAAATTGGACTTATTTTGTACAAATAAAAATTTGTAAGGTTATGTAAGTTTAAATACTAGCTATTAAATAATTAAAGAGAATTCAACATGTTTAAAAATGTTGCCCCTATAAGAGTGAATAATTTTTTGCGGTTCTACCCACATATCAATTTGGATCCTTGAACCTAACCAGCTTTCTTAGAACGTCTGTAACCTTACGGAATAATTCAGTAAGAATACAAAATTAAATAACCTACACAGCACAAAAATATTTGGTCTTTCAAATGAATACGAACGAAGCACGACATATTTATACAAAATTCACTCGAATCCATTATCCTATAAAACAATAATTAATTTTGGGTTTTATTTTCGAACAATGTACATTTGTTTGGTCAAAGGCCGCACAAGAAATTAAATTGCATTTTCAATGGTTGAATTTTTTTTTTTTTTTAAATCCAGTTGGATGTGGCTAACAGAATTTATTATCTTCCCATATTAATTCGTTTAACCACTCCTCTGTTATAAAATAAAATAAAAAAAAAACAATTATTTCAGTTCTACAATAAATTCACTTCCTATTAAATTCCATTGTATTCTATTTTCTAATAGCCTCAATATACATATACCATAAATAAATACATTACACCATAAATCATTGCGTACTTGGCCAAATAATTACTAAATAAATCCTTTATCTTTGTAAAATAGCTGGTGGTGGAATTTAAAGTTTTGTATATTCAATAAGCCTTGACTAAATTATACATCAATTCAAAGTAATCCAACCGTAACATTTTGATTGTAACAAAAATGTAAATTAAAAATAATTATCATTATTATAAAGACAACTCTTAATTAGGAAAATTGTATGTTGTAGCAAATATTTTATAGAAATGAAAATTTCACATCCAACTATTATCACAGCACAGGCAGCATAAAACGAATGAGTTGTGTATGGCTGAATAGTGCAAGAAAAACGTGAATGGTAGAAACACATCGCTTTAGAATGTAGAACGTATTCTTAAAAATATTCACCATACTATATATTATTATTATTACTATTGTTATTACTATTAAATGTATTATTATGATTATTTATAACGTAAAACATTACAAATTCTATTGTAAATTTTCTCAGCATTCACTCTTGTTAACAATTTCATAGCCATTGAATCGAAACTACCAAGCCGAAGAACTCCACTATACACTACCACTACAAAATTATTACTATATCAAATATTATACAAGTGCAACACATAATAATAAATTAAACAAAAACTTAAATAAAACTAAAAATGTAACAATAAGTAATAATTTACAGAACTAACCATGAAGTAAAGTAAAAACACAAAGAAAAGTAAAATCAAGACGAAGGAAAACATAATTTAAAGTTTTAACATTTTTTTTTTGTTATTAAGTCAAAACACAAACCAAAAATTATTTTGCCTCCTCTTCTATTTATGTTTTGTTTGACTTTAGTTTTTGTTTATTTACAGGAAACATTTTGATGACCCTACCCTAGTGGCCCTATTCTGTGAATTGCGAATTGAACAATTTTGACAGTATTCTAGCAGTTGGGAATTATTTTTTCCAAAAGTGTATTCTGGCGATTGGGGATTTTTAAATGTTCCCTATTTTTTTTTTTTTTTTTTTTTTGGAAATTACAAGAAACTGGTTGTTTTGTGTATTTTCATTATTTTATTTACAACGTGGTAATAATATTTTAAAATAATGGCGGCTGTAAAATTTGGAACAGTATTTTTCCCATTGGAAATTATTCATAATTACACCAGAATACACTTTTGGGAATTGGAGAATAAAAATTGGGAACTATTGATGTTTGGAAATATAGCAAAGTAATTTTCAAATGTGCTTTTAGTCCTCGAATGATTTCGTCTGATCTATCTAGTAATATTAGGCCGTTTGTGCTGTTAGTTGTGGTGATTTCTGGTTGAAATATAAAACGTTTTATGAATGCGTACACTGAATGGCAGTCTTTTCACGACATATATTGTTCAACAATTCACGACAATCCTAGATTAATACCATCACAAAAGTTTCAATACTTAAAGGGCTCGTTGCAAGGAGAAGCAGCCGATTATTACAGCATTTTAGCATTACGGATGCAAATTATATCGAGATTCTGAGAAAGTTGAAAGAGAGATATGATCGTAAAAAGCACAATATATGCATTCATAAATAGTTTTATGTTTCAACCAGCAATCACCACAACTAACAGCACAAACGTCCGAGTATTACTAGATACATCAGACGAAATCATTGGTGACCATTGGTTGATACATATTTTAGTGAGCAAACTAATAGTTTATGGGTACAAATTTCGGCAGAATATAATTTGCCAACTTTAAAACAATTCATTGACTTTCTCGCTAGAAGAATTGATGCATTAGAATCTTTAAAATCCCAAAACAAACGCCCTTAAGTTCAATTAACTCACTTCAAACAAAACATTAGAAGCCATGCCATCACAAATCAAACAAATAATAATCAAATATGTTCAGCATGCAACGAAGAATATAAACTATTTGAGTGTAAAAGGTTTAGAGAAATGTCAGTCAAAAAAATCGTTGCTTCAACTGCTTGAACAACAAACACAGTGCTTATAATTGCAAATCAAAATTCCGGTGCAAAGTATGTAATAGAGAACACCGCAGCTTATTACACGATAATCCAGATACCCCAGCTCAAACAAATGCTGCTCAACCTGAAAGACTAGCAACATAACCGAAAGCATAAAGTTTTACCACAAGCAACAAACTGGGAAGCTCAATACTTCCAACTGCCTTAGTACATGTAACCGATGCACTAAACCAAAAATATTTATTTAGAGCACTACTAGATTCTGGATCGCAAGTATCGCTCATCATACTGAAAATTGTGCACAGAGACTACGATTATGAAGAAACCGAACCAAACTTGCCATTATGGGCATTGGAGCCACTTCAGGTGAATATACAAGAGGATCATTAACGCTAAAGATGTCAGTGTGGAATAAAGACGACCCAACCCTAGAAATCGAAGCATTTATCCTACCAAAATTAACTGCCAGACACCCATCAAATTCACAACGCATCGATTTTGCATATTTTAATGACTATGAGCTTGCAGATCCCCAGTTCTATTCTATAAGGGCAAAGAAATCGACATCATGATTGGGGCGGGATGCAAAAGGGATTTTTCATCATCTGATTACGATCGGTGATGAAGATGAACACATCTATGACCCCATGTTGAGAGTGCGGAATCCATGGGCCGACCCACCTTTCATGTAAGCACTATAGATTGGCATGAAGCAATGCAATGTGCAGGTGGTTTAAACGAAAACGGGTCTATAGCTGTACATCCTCGATTTGGTTACTAAAGGCGTAAAGGTAGGACGTAAAAAGCGAACTGCGAAAGAGTTTGGAGTGCCTCGAGCCCCAGAACAGATTTCAGGGATAAAAGACAAACAAACAAACAAACAGGCAACATCATTCGAGCAGACATCTTTTTTGAGTAGCTAGCTGAAGGTGAAATTACAGCACCAAATCATTCCACTATATGCAAAAAACCATTCTGGGATGAATTGTACCGGGCAGATCCTTATGCAATCCAGAAGACACCTTAGACAACCTCAAAAGAAGATTCTGGGAGTTTGAGGATTCAGAAAATCTAACACACCAGCTATCACAAGAAGAAAAGTTATGTGAAAATAGCTTTGGAACTACCACAACCACAGATGAAGTTAAACGCATGTACTCGAT
This sequence comes from Tipula vernalis, assembly GCA_958295665.1. Classification (NCBI taxonomy): domain Eukaryota; kingdom Metazoa; phylum Arthropoda; class Insecta; order Diptera; family Tipulidae; genus Tipula; species Tipula vernalis. Next base: position 322,228,256 of record OY282559.1, read on the forward strand.
GGAAAGAGTCAGATTCACGTGAATACGGTTCAACAAGATCTGCAAATAATTTGGTGCCGCGATAATTCATTGAAGGTCTTACAATCGTTCAAACTATGTACAGTGACGTATGGCACTGCTAGTGCTCCATTTTTAGCAACGCGTACGATGCAGCAATTATTCATACATCAATATCACAAATTTCCCTTAGCTTCAAAATTATGAAAACGGACAAACGGACTTGACAAGCTTGTTGAAACTGGGTGGATTTGAACTTCGGAAATTTTAATCAAATGTTCTGTCACTATCAGCGCAAGAACAACGAGATTGTGAAATTTCATTGGTTTTAGGTCTTATATGGAACACAAAAGAGGACAGTTTCGAGACAAGGTTGGATGAGCTTCCTCTATCTGCTGATTGTACAAAAAGAATCATGTTATCTGAATATGTGAACTTTTCGATCCATTGGGATTTTGTGCTCCAATAATCGTCACCGCCAAATTATTCATGCACACCTTGTGGGATCTTACATACATAGGTTTGGACGATCATATTCCTGATTCCATTGCGAATAAATGGATCTGTTTTAAATCAGAACTTTAGGAATTAATCAATAGTAAAGTAGAACTTCACTGATTTGGCGACGAAAGAAGCAAAGTATACTTCGTTTAGAGCTTTGTGCGGCACTTATGGTAGCTGAAATCACACAAAATCTTTTCAGTATTCTTGATATAGCATTCGATTCGATTTATTTATGGTCTGACTCAGAAATTTTCGTGTTAGGTCAGAACCATATAAATATTCAAATTTTGTAGCCAACTGTGTTGCTAAAATTCAACATTACACCACTTCAACATCCTGGCAATATGTGAGTACGTCCCTAAATCCAGCTGATTACGTATCTAGAGGCGTAATGCCGTCCGGATTTGTGGATGCAACAGATTGGTTTACTAGTCCAGAGTTTTTATCTCAGAATAAAACTGAGTGGCCGCAATCTAACAATCTTCAACTTAGCTTCGATTTTATAAATTTAAAAACTCGCCAAACTTCGGCTACTCTCCTCAATGAACCAAAACCCTATGATGTCTTCTAGCTATTCCATTGATTAACCATGTTAGTTCAACAAACCGAGTACGAATACAAAATCAAATGTCTTTCTGCTAATAAGCCAATTTTCAAGAAAAGTGCTTTGAGATTACTGACTCCGTTCCTCGATGCTGATAAAATTTGAAGAGTGGGTGAGCGACTTCAAAATGCCCGAATTTCCTATGAGCAAAAATACCAAATAAAATTTCCAAAGCATCATGTATTATCCAAATTGATTTCCAACACGAACACTGGAACTAACTTCATGCTCGCCCACAGGCCTTACTGTATAATCTTCGTTTAATTTACTGGATCGTAAATCAGTGTATTCGATTTTTTTATGCCCGTCCTTTCACATGAAATCAAATAATGGGTATTTGCCGACAGATCGGGTAACTAAGACTACCAGGCCGTTTATAATCATAGGAATTGACTTTTGCGGACCGTTTTTTACCAAACCGTCAGTTAGGTCAAAATTAAGTCTCAAGACTTATATTTAGGGCTATATGTACACTTAGAACTGTTGATGAATTTATCCACTGAATCGTGAACTTAGTGATATTTTTTTGACGCACCTTTTTCTTTTGAAGCAACCGGTTTTTGTAAGTCGGATAACATAGACTGGCTAATGATTCCACCTCAGTCTCCACACTTTGGGGGATTATGCGAGTCAGCAATGAAAAACGCAAAACATCACATGAAAAGAGTAATTGGATAATCGGGATTCACACTAGAAGAATTCTACACATTGATCGCCCAAGTCGAAGCGTGTTTGAATTCACGTCCCTTAACAGCCATGCCGAGTGATCCGTCGGATTTACATGTTTTATCACCAGGTCACTTCATAATAGGGTCGCCATTAACTGCGCTGACTAAATCTCTTCGCTGCTCGATTTATGGACAAACAAACTATCTAGATTTCAAATAATTCAACAAAGACTACAAAGTCTCTGGTATGGCATATAAAGTACTTAACTGATCTACAACGTCGATATAAATGGCAGAAAAGCAACCACAAGTTTGACATCGGTTCATTCGTGCTGTTGCATGATGATAATTTTCCTTCAATGAAATGGAGCCTAGGGCTACCATAAAAACTGCACATTCTATAATAAAAATGCTGTGAACAGAATTAGTATTTGGTCCCTCATTAAGAAATCTTAATAATATTCAGGCTCAATTAACTGTCAATTGCTAGATCGGACAATTTTGTTTTCTAATTAAACTTTTATTAGTATTGCGTCACTAATAACCCTCCCTAGCTGCATTTTAGCCTGTTTGACCGCCGCCTCCTATATTCTGCCATATGAGGTGAGCCAGGTGGGATAAATTTTCATTCTTTGTGTTGCAATAGTAACGATGCCATCTCAGACGTTTTTGATTTTAAAAGTTGAAATAACTCCCGCAAATGGTTGTTTGCTCCAGTAAAGTTTGTGCCATTCTCGGAATACAATGTCGGACAATTTCCTCTTCTTAATATAAACCGACTTAGTGCTTATAGAAAGCTGCAGCGACAGCTTGTCTCCGTACTTAAGGAAACAAATATGCATATGTACACTTTCATGGGCACCTGACCTCTCCTTCTGGCTGTCTACACTTTGTACGGTCCACAGTAGTCTACACCCCCTTTTTTCCAAATCGTTAGGTCTTTGTAGCCCAGAGCACTGCGACCATTGAGGCCTATTGTGCATACCTAGAGAGTCTTACGTAAAATGTAGGTATATGTCCTTGATAAACGCCGCTACCTCATGCACATGCACTGACTAATTTCTAGGCCTGTCTCATCCCAATGGAGGACTCCCAGAGTAATTTCCTATAATTCTTCTCAAAGTCCCTTCTACCATCTGTCAAGTGGGTTTTGGAAAAAGCAAACTAGTACTGGGACCCAAGAAATCTCGGCTTGCTCTCATTTCCTTTAATGGTGGAGTGGCCAGGAAACCACAAAAGGGTGACATTGTTTGCTTTACTCAGTTTTAATAAATTACAGTAGCAGCTCCAGATAAATTTAGAGTTGAACACTGAAGCTTTTAAGGCTAGCCGAGCTGCCTGGCTATCCGAGATTATATAGATCTCGGTCTTCTTATATTTCTTTTTGAGATATTGAAGCACACATACCTCAATAGCAAAGGTCTCTGCAGGTATGCATATTTCTAGGTCGGGCCCTACTATCCCTGCAACGGTACCCCCGTCTGTTTTTGGCCCATCCATATACCATACAGAAGCATGGTGGTTTTAATTTTGGCTGTAATTTTTTGGGTCGGAACACTTGAACCGGCTACTTTTTTAATGTGTAGGTGCAGTGGTGCGAGCCCCAGTATTCTCTCAAGGGCAGCTGTGGGACAAGTCCTCTTTGCTCCAGTTGCACCCACACAGAATAACTTTTGGATTATGTCCAATATTCTCCGTGCACCAGTCTGCTCCGTGTTTGGCCACCACACAGACGCCGCGTAAGAGACAATAAGTCTTATGACGGCCCGGTAGAGCTATCGGCGGTAGGACAGTTTTCCTCCGGTTAGTAAATAGAGTGCAGTCAACCTTGTGAGGATTTACCGTAAGGCCCACCTCCGTGCACCAATCATTTACTACCTCTACGGCTTGTTGCATTCTCTCCCCTCTGTACTTGCGAATCTGCCCCTAACCATCAATAAAAGATAGTCCAATCTGGTAAGTAATTGATCCATCACGATCAGCCACAATAAGGGAGAGAGAACACCTCCCTGGGGGCAACCCCTGGTGGCCACTATGGTGATGGTTTTGTCTCCAAAAGAGGTTATATTCCTTCTGTTTTTTAGCATGTTTATTATCCACCTTATGGTGGAGGGGTCTAACTCAAAACTAGTATTATCAAAAGCTCTCTAGATATTAATGAAGGAGCATAGTAATAATTCTTTATTCTGGAGCTTATCTTCAATTTCCGATGTCAGCTCGTACAGAGCTGTTTCTGTCGATTTCCCTACTTGGAAGGCGTGCTGCCTAGAGTCCAGAGGGTTTATTTGGAGAGTGGTGGATCTAATACAAAGTCCCAGAATTTTCTTCATGGTCAGTAAAAATGATCTGAGGCTAATAGGTCTATAAGACCTAATCTCCTCTGCGGATCTTTTTCCCGTTTTTAGGACAAAAATCACCCGAACCTCTCTCCAGCATTTTGGAACATATTTCAAGCTGTAGCTGGCTCTGAAGAGTATAGTAAGATAAGGCAGCAAAGTCTGCAGGCCTTTTTTTAAAAAGGCGGGGTACACGCAGTCCCCTCCCGGTGATTTGAAAGGGCCAAATGATTTGACTGCCCAACTTAACCGTTCCGGCGTAAAAAACTGCCTCGAGAACTCGAGAGCCCCCTTTGGAACGCAGATGTACGCTACTTGCGTTGGATTCTTCCTGATCCCTTAGTACTACACAATCTAGGAAGTGACCCCTCACTAGACATTCCAGAGTACCCTCCCTGGTTGTGGTTGTCTCTCCAGTTAGTTTCCTTACAGACCCAAAGGGATTCCTTTGCCCCAAGGAGAATGCCTTCTGGAATCGACACGCCATAGGTAAATTGTCTATTTTTTTTACAGAAGCCTCTCCAGCTTAATCTTTTGCTCTGCCTAAGAGCTATTTTGTATTGGGTAAGGGAATTCTGATAGCCCTATTTACAAGTTAACGGACATTTAATCTCATGTTTTCAAAGTTTTGGTTCCGCCAAAGAATATCCCTTGTGTCTCTGATACGAGCTTGAGCGGTAGGCAAAAACTATTGCCTCTGTACCGTCATTTGATACTCTGTCGAGGTCTTTGACAGAGTTTATCGTGGTCTGTAGACCAGCTAAGTTATCAAAAAGTCTGTCGATATATACTGGCCAGTTGGTGCGTTTTGGTATCATTAACATCAACTTTTGTCTCGAAGGGATATTGATATCGAACCTGATGTACATATGATCTGAGAGGGATGCTTCCTTTTACACATGCCAATCAAGAATTGCACTGGAGGTACCCATGCCAGACAGGGTAAGATCCAGTACCTCTCTCCTAACCGCATTCACAAAGGTCGCATCACTCCCTTTATTGTTTACTGCTAAGTTGTCACCAAGACCGAATTTAAAAAGTAGCTCACCTCTTAAATTGGTGTTGCTGCTTCCCCAGACTACGTGGTGTGCATTAGCGTCGCAACCAATGATGAATTTTTGGTGATGAGTAGTGCAGTAATTCACAAAGCTATGTACCAATTCTGGAGGGGGGTCATTTTCATCGCCGGGAAAATATGCAGAAGCGATGGTTATCACCCTCCTGCCTCCTTTGGTTAAGGGCAATTCTATTTAAACTGCTGTGATGTCCCTTGTGCCTTGAGCGACAGAGGATTGCTGTGCTCGGCCTAGATTACCTGTATTGGCTGCAAAACCTTTAATCTTCCCATTGTTGGTCCAAGGCTCCTGTACGAGCGCTATATCCCCGTCTTAATCATAAAAAGACGGTTTAGGTTGTTTGTGGCCATCTTCGATCAATGCAGATTAATCTGCACGAATCTCTGTTTTGTTGGTGTAGTTGGTTTGGTGTGTATAACCATGCTGTGTTTTTTTTCTTCTTTTTATTTCTTAGGCTCCGAAGAGCCTGGTTCACTTGAAAGTTGCTGTTGTGCCACCCTTCCTCTAGGGGTCAGCCCAAGGCTTTTTCCGCTCCTTCCACAGCCCGGTATGGCCGGTATCCCTGTTTCGAAGGTGCCAGGCTGGCCTCCCCACCATCGCGGCCAGAGTTCTCAGCCAAAACTGCCCTTGACGCGCCGGGCAGATTCGGCTACGTCACTCTCCCCTTGAGTGCATCCACCGCCCTCTCCTTCTTTGGGCGAAAGTGTACAGAGCCAAACATCCAGTTGACTCTGTAGTTGGAGCCCTTGAGTATCTCCGTCGTTTTACGTGAAACGGACACCGTAATTTGAAGGAGGTCGCCTTCTCGCTCCTTCCTTGCAATAATCCTCCAATCTGCGTCTCTTAGGTTCTTATTCTGGATCGCCAGACAACACAGTATTTTTTCGTATGTCTCCTTACCACCTCGTGGAAGGTAAACAAACTCGATTTTTGGGCGAGGCAACTCCTTTTCCTGGACTGCCTTCAGGGATGCTCCGTCCCATGGTATAAGTGAGGGTACTGTGGCCCTAAGCCACTCTGCTGTGTCTTCATGGCACAGTTGAGGTGAGCCAACCGTTTCTTGTGCGACATCCCAGGAAATTTGGGCTTACACCATTTAACGGCAGCTCCGCCAATGTGTCCATTATGGCATCCTGTATTGCCAAAGTCTGGGCAATGTCCAGTTTTATTTCCGGGAAGCCTTGGTCGGTAATCTCCAACCTGATAGCATTCACTGCAATGCTGTATGTTGTGGCCGTGTCGGCCCTGTTTTCGGGGCAACCCTTCTTATTGTCGCCCTTAGTTGCAGCTTTTGGGGCGGCTTCCAACGCCTTCGGTGAAGGACTGGAAACTTTCCCTCTTCTTGCCGCAATGCCTTTGGGGGTAGAATCGTCATCCGACCTATTCCTATTATTTGTTTGGACAATTCGGTCCCTGATTTTTTCGTTACATTGCTGTAAGGCTGCGTCGCGGGGGACTCCTGACCGGATTAGATGTAACAGACGTCTCCTTGCGGCTCCCCTGAGACGTGTTCTCCTCTTTGCTATCGCCTCGAGCTCCAATTCCTCAAGGTCGTTAATTATTTCGCCCGTTGTCGACGTAGATTGGGTTTCCATTTCAGGCAATAGAGTGCCATGTATAGGAGAGCCCACCACTACGTCCGTGCTTAAGTTTTCACTACTCTGATCCATTAATTTTTTGATCTCAGAAGCAGGGCTTGAATGGTCCATGACATCTTCTGAGATTGGTGCGTTTGATGGAGCACCGCCATTATTTTTTTGGTTTTTAATTAAATCCCTACAATATTGATTTGTTTGAGGAATGAAAGGTCCACCACGGCAGCGCCTCTTGCCGTGGTAAGGCTGATTGAAGCCGGAGGTCGCCTATGTTATAGGTATTGGATAATATCCATTCAATTTTATAACAGCACAAAATTTGGAGTTGATATGGTCAAATGGTCAGAAAATATATAGCAAAAGCTAGTTCTCGTAGATGGCCCCTCTAAATATTTTTCAATATTTTAGATTTGGCTGCTATAAATGCTTAGATCCTTTACAAAGAAACGACAGGAATACAAATACAACGAAAAGAGTTCTTGTTTCAATTAGCAGAACAGCTTTCCACCGAATACAGAGCTGCAAGACAGAAAAATTCATCAGAACATGAAGACGCACAAAGATCAACTGCAACATCATCAAATGCAACCCATTCTAACAAAAGCAAAATTTGTCAAATAAAACAAATAAATCAAAAACTTGTTAACATGATGATAAAAATTTCGAATAAGTTTCCACAAGTCCGCAGCTCTCCGTTTTAGTTCCATGCGGCAATTTCACATCTTTACCTGGATTTCAGCGTTCTCCAAAAACGGATATTATTATCTGCCCTGGCTGCTCTTTCTCGAACGTTAAACGGATATCAGTTTGTTCTTAATATAGAAAATTTAATATAGAAAATTTAATTTTCTTTCTTGGATTCCAATAAAGACCTAATACCTTCGAAGTATCCGTATGTTCTTTGGTATGTTTAGCAAGTTTTCTTAGTTTGAAACCATGAACTCCTATAGCATTCGGTACTTGCTCTATTAACTTTTTGGCACATGGTGTTGAACTTGCTCGATCCTGCTCGCCATCCTTCTGCTGCTTCTGGTTGAGATGGCTGCAGTAGCATACATATATGGCTGTTAGAGTCCGGATTGCTAAAAAGGCTGCATGCGCGGTACCAAATCTAACGTATCGCAGTGCCATATCTGGCTCATGATTTAGTCTAATTTGCCATAAAATATTGAAATATTTTCGATCCTCTGTGGTTTGTTTTATGCAATTGGGAATTTCTCAAAAAAGGAAGTTTCTCAAAACCCACATTCTGCTAATGTGAAATCGCTGAACGTTCTTGATACCTTAGGTATGTTCAAAATGTACGCTTGAGTCGTTATTGTGGTTGTACTGCCGTTGGCTGCAATTAATAGATCAACTGAAACCTTGGTTGTCCATATGATTCATGTTTAGATTCTGCATACACACATCTGTGATGAACGACTTGTTAGATGACCAGATGATTTCAGATTATTTTCTTTTATCACACAACTCTCAGCATGTGCACTCCACGAGATAAATTTTATTAGTAGAAAATAAAAAAGGAACAAAATGTCAAATGAAACATGAAACAATCATAAACGCTCATTTCAACTCCATTCAACAGATTCGTTAAATGTTGCATATATCAACACGATTGTGATGAATTGTAACACCTATTGCACCATTTTATTGCCTCCATGAATCCTTTGACCATTTACCATTATGATATGGTCGAACTGGATAAGCTCTTGTAGTTGATGGTCGAATTGGAGCAATGTTTTATGTATAGTCTTTGGTCGATTCCAACATGTCTATACGCCTTCCAAGAAATATCAACAAATAATCGATCCCCGGAAAATTTTTATCTGCAATGCCCCTTACCAAAGGGACCTAGTTTCACTATCAAGTTTCTTTAATGCAATGTGCACTAGCCAAGGATCGCTTAAGTATATCCTGCCGTTATTAATAACATTCGCATTGTAGTGTTTCCTCAATGTGCATGCAACCGCAGACACACAGCACCACTTACTATTATTGAGAAAAAAAAATGGAAGCAAATTTTATGACGCTTGGACCTTCATAGGACAAACTTAGACAGCCGAATGCACGTACACCCACATAAAACAGAACACCCAATCGTGTCATTTTTTCTTGTTACTACCGGAATTCAAACCTCGGGACCCTCGATTGGCAAAGCCAATGAATTCAAATATTAATAAAAAAACTACTTTCATTTTTGATGACCTTTTACATTTTTAACTATCGAAAGTTCTAAATATTTCAACAAGAACCAGTTAAATAAATTTGTTTTATATACATACGTTCCATTTTTATTTTTTGCGATTGTTCACAAGCCACATTTATATAAATAAATACAGATTATTTTGGATCTATTATTAAAATTTTACGGAACAATCTAATTTCAAAGGCGTATTCCTTACAACAAAATAAAAATATTATATTTCAAAATAACAATAAATATTGTTATACGTACGTACGTCTTTTTATTCGTATACATACAGAAGATACGCATAAGTCTTTATTTAAGTCAAGATATGAAATGAAACATATAAAAATAAAAAAAATTCTTTCTAATGTCTTGTATACCATTAAATTCAATTCTAATTCCAATTTTCCATGTCTCACGCCTTACATTTTTTTGCTGGTTGTATTGTGTATATACATATTGTTTTTCCGCCATCACCATCATCACCATACCGTTAGTATGAAACAAGACAACACATCTAGACAGTACAACCATAAAAGAGACGGGGAACAATAATTTCTTATATAAAAATAAGTTTACCTGCCACATAATGTGGCACCTCGATTCGATAAGGCGTTCGTTATTCTTCCTAGGTTTGCAGATAATTCGTTTAGAGCGCCTAGCTATGCTTTGTGTGTTTTATTACGGATATATTTTACGTTACGATTCAATAATCTTACGGAATATTATAGAATTGAATAAAATTAAGAATTGTGTTATTTTCGGTATACTAGTTGTTGCTTCTAATGTTGTTTTTGGTTTTCTAGTATTTTGCTACACACACACACACTATATACAGGGAAAATTAAAATTTATGAATGGAAATTCAAAATACGTTAGATTATCACCAACTGGTAAATTGGAGGTGTAGGTTCGTTTCCCTCCTTTCGATTGTTTTCTGCTCACAAGATATACAAACTCGTATATTAAATTTTCATGGAAAAGAAAATTTATGAGTGGATTCGTCGAATTGATTGTTTGCCGTTTACTGAAATGGCACATGTAATGGCATCGCAATAAAAAAGAAAGGTTTTTTTGTTTTTTATATTACAGGGTTTTTATGTTAAATTATGAGTTCATGGAATATTAAATCAATTTTTTGTTTTTTTTTTTGTGTTAGAACGACGGTTGCGTTACAAATTCGGTTAAAGTTTATTATTACTAAGGACAATGATCCGTTGCGACCATTTACTTAATCCTTTAGCATCACTTTAAATTAAATTATTAAAATGGTTTAAGGTCGACTATAGCTAGTTTGATTTTTTTTTTTTTTTTTTTTTTTTTTTTTGTAGAAATTGGCGAAGCCCAAATGGTGCAGATTCTGGTGAAAAGAAAAATTTTCGTGACGCATGAGCTACGACGATAGTTTAAAATAATTTTTACTTATACGTAAAGTTTCTTTAAAGTCCGATTTAGATGAAGGAAAAATGTTTGCCCGACAATGCCATTGCCCAGGCATCGGATTTGTCAACCACAATAAAAAATGTACTATATACTTTTGTTGCGGATGACGCATTTGATCTGCATGATAATATTTTAAAACCATATTCAAAACTACTCTTACCATTGCTCTGAAAATTCAAGGGCCCGTCGCTTAGTCGAAAATTCATTTGGAATTTTGGTATCTCGATGGAGAGTATTCAGACAGCTCATAATAGCAAACGTAAGTATTCTATGTTCAGTTTTTTATTTAAGTTATTTTATTAAAATTAAATTTAGATTAAAACAGAACAAATAGTTGGCGTTTGTGTCTGCCTCCACAACTGGCTGAGACAACAAATCAGTCACACACCACATATTTCTGATAATTTAGTTGATATAGTAGTGGCTTTACTAAAGGAACTTAGCGCAGCGATATTACGGCAAATAGAAGGAGCATAAATATAAAATATTTTAATGCTACCAAATTGGCTAAGGAAAGCCGCGATAAACTTGCGGAATATTTTAGTTCCGATGGAGCTGTACCTTGGTAAATGGAGAAAATTTATTTTGTAATGTTTAGCAATTCCAGTTGAGGTTTTCTGCCTAATGGAAACAATGAATTCAGTCGTTTTTTTATTGTATTCATTTACCATTCGATGTTTCCATTTTTTTTTTTTTAATTCTCCGAAAAAAACCTTCCGCCGTCCGTTCTTTGGGTGGTTGTGGCGTTGGAATTTGCATGTTAGAATAAATTTCTAGGGCTCTTAATATTATATGCTGATATAAATAATGTTTACTTTTTTTGAGGTGGTACAGGGCTGGCATTTGGAGTACTGGAGTTGTTTGGCTCACTCAAATTTCAGAAGAATGATGTTCTAAAAAACCAAAAAAAATTCATTAAAATAGTTTAACATTTTAAATTTTAATGAGCCTTTATACAATTCAAATTCGTTTCCAAAGGCTATACAAATCAAAAGAGCATTACGCTCGGTGGTTAGATGGGAATATTAAATGCGACAAAGGGTTTAATTTTTTCACTTACGGTCTCGGCTCAAATTGATCGTCCAATAAGGAGAGGGCCGTGCTAAACTTGTAAGGATTTTGTGCCGTGAACTGTCGCTCGGAATGCCTAATGGTTCCCTTTTTTTATATATTCGGGACATCTATCGCTGTCATATCTGTATAAGAATAGATTATGATATTGTTAAAAAAATTTATACTTTTCTGAATTATAACTTACTTATTGAAAGGGCAATTTCGTGCCAACTCCGTGCATGAACCGTTTTATATCTATATTCTTGGCATGGTAGGTCCCAGGCACTGGGATATAACCGTACGGAATCGATAAGATCTTCTAAAAATTGAATTGAATTGAATTTTAGCGAAGACGCATCCAAAACTTTAGTCTCAATTTATTTCATGAGTAAATTAGTTACTGTGGGGCTAACCAAACTCTTGCTTGAATCATTATCCATTAAAACTAAATACAGTATGATTAACGACAAATTTTAACGCCGCTCTGAAAATGTTTTAATTTAAATTAGTATGACATTTTAATTTTATATCATTCTATGATTTGTTAATCAACTTTAAAGCTAAATTTGAATGCCCATCTCACGAAACTTTATGTAACTTGCTGGCAAACTAATGTTTTTGATTTTAACTTTGAAAAATATAGACAAATTACTTGTGTAATGCTGAACCATCATAGTTACCAAGTGGTGTCAAAAGATTGCAATCTTTCTATACTATAAGAAGACCTTACATCCTTGGAGTTCTACCAGTGTATTTCCTTAAGTTAGTAGCAACATGAAATAGTTTGATCTAAATTTGTTTGTACTGACAAAATACCAACTTTTCTTAGGTCTAGCAATGTTACTCTCTAAATCAGCTACACTTCTAGGATACATAATACAATTTTTCTTCATTTCTCTACATTCATATTCCATAACCCTCGACAAGGATGTTTCTTGGGCACCAGTGGTATGTATCGTTAGTGAAGAAATCTCTGGATTGAGCAGATCAATTTTGAAAATTTAAAATTAGAGAAATATGCTGCCACATTTGCCGACAATCCATGCGAAGATTTACTGACATTGAGGATCAGATTTTCCATGAAAAGCAAGACGAGATGTGGCCAAGTATTATCTGCGGCCAAGCTCAACAAGTGGTTATGCCTTCACACGGTTTATTAATAAATAAATAATAAAGCATTATACAAGCGACCAATAATGATTTCAAGCTTCCTAGAGTCAACAAACCTAGCTTTTCGGGCGATTGTGGGGAGTGCCAAAGCTTCTTCGACTTATTCAACAAAATACTTCATGAAAATCAGACGATTTCAGCATCACAAAAATTCCAAAACCTGAAGGGACTGTTGAAAGGCGAAGTAAGCAGTTTAATAAAGCATTTGGCAATGATGGAAGCAAACTATATCGAAGCTTTCCAGCAACTTTGTAAAAGATATGATAGGGAATAAAAATTGAAAAAAGCTTCCTGATTCGTCTGATGAGGCCGCACGCGGCTTTAAAGCACTGGGAGCCCAAGCCGAGTCCAAAGTCCGTGGTTGCTTTACATCTTGTTCAATAGGTTAGATGACGAATCGAAACAATTATGGTTGAGTCATATAAGTGATGAGGAATTTCCAGCTTTTCAACCCGTTTATGATTTCCTGGCAAGCCTTGCAGATGAAATAGAAAGAAAAAAATTTTAGGAATAAGGGCCAATCATCCAGATCAGCTGTCACTATTACGTCTGCCAAACTAATCACCACCAGCTTTTTAAATGTTCCAAATTTAGGTCTGTGGATATACTAGCCAGCAGAGATCTTATAAAAACAGATGGACGTTGTTTTAATTGCTTAAACGATACTCATCGAGACTGTCGACCATAATTCGCTCCTACATATGTTGGATACATCGAGTGACAAAGTTTCCACATTCAAAACATCAGCAACCACTAGTTAACACCACCGATAAATTGAAGAACCATCATTGCACTTTCAGTCACAGGCAGCCACCACCTCAAATCCAAATAATAATCACCGGCAAGAAGACGATATCACCAGCCACAAAGCGAATCTAACAGTGATGGGCTAAATCGATCTATTTTGCTAAAAATCATATGAGAAAATGAACAAAATAGAACAAAAAAGATCGATTTAGCATATCACTAGAATCTAAACCAAAAACCAAATGTGATCAAAAACCAAATGTGATTGCTACCAACAGCTATTATTCAAATCAAGGGTGGGTTTGACGAATGGAGGTTGTAACCTCATGCCAACCAGCAACCTTCATTAAAAGGTCAAACTTGTTAAATCCCCAAAATCTACCATTGGCCGACCCTTCATTTGACCAACCAATTAAAATCGATATACTCTTGGGGATCGATCAATTTTTCAGTCTGTTGAGACCTGGAGCATTGAAACTAGATAATGGCGAATTAATGGAACAAAATACCGTGTTCAAATCTCATCAGTCACCCTTGTGAGGTAAATGTTTATCGACTATTACAGCAGTTCTGTAGAAAGAAGAAAAAGGTTGTAAGGAGTTTTTTGAAAAACCGCGCATTGAATGAATAATGGAATGTTTGTGGTAAGACTCCCCTTTAAACCAAGTCAATCAATAAAGTGACTGGAAGCGATGGAGAGGCGCTTTGCGAAGGATTTAAGTATCAACAACTATTACTATGATTTTATGACAGAGTATCTCTTAACCACATGAAGGAAGTGCCAACCGACGAAATAAATCGACATGATGGAGTTCACTATCTCCCTCATCACAGCGTGATGAAATAGTCCAGCTCGACAACAACACTACGTGTGATGTACGATATATTGTTTAAGTCTTCCAACGGAACTTCACTCATCCCAAAATGTTTCGAAAAATAAATATTCACACTGATTATAGGGATTATCACCGAATCCTATGGCGATCTGAAAATACGAAACCATCGTACGGAATAGCATCGGCACCATACCTAGCAACAAAATTACTCCAATTGATCGGAAACAGCTTGACGGAGAATCAACCGATGATTGCAGAAAAAATATTACACGACTTCTATGTCGATGAATTTATTTCCGAATGCCATACAGCAGACGAAGAATATAAAATCTAAGAAATAGTCATAGATGTGCTTAAACCGTTTGGTTTAAATATGCGGAAATGGTCATTCAGCTATAATCCGTTACTCGAAAAAATTGCTCCCGAAAGTAAGGAACCCAATCCATAGATTATAGATAATCAATCATATCTTAAACTACTCGGTATATAATGGAATACTGCCTGAGACGAATTTCAATTCAAGGTATCACTTAAGGATGAATCAACCGGATCTAAGCGAGAAGTTCTGCCACAATCGGTTCGCATTTTTGACCAATGGGATGGCTAGCACCAGCAATCAATATTATTAAAATTTTGGTCCAAAGTTTATGATTGCTAAACCTAGATTAGGATGATGAACTACCTCCAAATGAAGCAGAGATATGGCAAAGCATAAGGGGCGAACTTCCAGAATTAGAAAAAAATAAAAATTTCGAGATGGTACGGAACCAGCGGGGAAACATTTCCGGATTCAGTGACGCTTCTGAGAAGGCGTATGCTACGGTTGTTGATGAACGTGGCAATGTAAGAATCAGTTTCATCAGTTCCAAAAGGAAGGTTGCTCCAATCAACCAAATATGTATTCCAAGGCTTGAACCATGTGCTGCTGCGTTACTAACAACATTAATGGTAAGTGTAAAGACAGGGTTAAGAATTACCGAAGTAAAAACCACATTATGGACCGACTCGGCCATTCGCTTAGGATGGTTATCCTCTCCTCCGAGGAATTGGAAAACGCTTATTGTAAACCGCACAGCTAATATATTGTCAAAAGCTTCCAGAGGATGTTGGAATCATGTCGAGTCACAGAATAATCCTGCAGATTGTGGGTCCAGAGGACTGATGCCATCAAAATTAAATGAATTTAAACTGTGGTGGCAACTTCAGGAAGAATAGCCGAATCAAAGATGAACGGTTGATGATTGAGAATTGTCAAAAGAAGAGCGCACCATTAAGCCAACGATATTAGGTGCAACAACAACCCTCGATAATGAGATATTAAGCTAGCTGCTCATACGCATTTCATCCTACCAGAAAATAATCCGAGTAGTTGCATGGGTATACAGATGGTACGACAGAGCGAAATGTAACACTAATGCAATAAAATCAGAGCTGACAGCGGACGAAATAGGAAGAGGCAAAACTAAAGTCTGTTCCTGGGTACAGAATGAGTATACTTCGCCACAGAAATAAAATTCATCAAATCAAACAGATTCCCACCAAAACCTAGCAAAATCCGTAACATAAGTCCATTTCTTGACGAACAACAATTCCTAACCTTCCCAACCTTCAATGATGGTCGCATCAAAAATTCAGCTGCAGAATCCGAAACCAAGCATACAGTGACACTACCCAACTGCGATCTATCAAAGTGGTTGATTACCTTCACAATAAACATCAGTATGCAGGAGCCTCTTTGCTCACAAGCATCATTAGACAACAGTATCACATTTTAAATTGCCATAAGATAGTGAAAGATGTCTTTAAGCAATGTAATGTATATCGACGATTCGAAACCGAACCATCAAATTATGATAAATTTTCCAGAAGATCGCGTCTGTTACGAGAGCTCATTTCTGAAGATGAATATTGACAACGCAGGTCCACTACAGTTAAAGCAGTTCTATGGTCGATCAACCCACCCAATTCTGCACTAAGGCTGTGCACATTGAAGTGGTATCAAATTTAACCTCAAATAATTTCATCACTTCAACGATTTGCAGCACGCGACATTTTTGAATTTATTTACAGAACAGATGGAGTCGTCAGAATCAAATTCATTTATTCGTTCAAAGTGATAGCTGATTTTTACCATTGAATGTTTTTTGACTAAATTAACCGCGGCTTAACTAATACTTACACGTAATCAATCATGCCACCATATATTGAATAATGGTAAGAATAATCATCAGCGGAATCATCATAGATGCCTATGAATACAATCCTTGAATGCACTTGGTACCTCTAAAAATAACTTCATTATTCATTAAAATAGCTTCATTATTAACATACATATCATAGTAAATTCGAAATTTGAAAATCACCTTAATATAAAACAGCCAATTCTGAGCCAAAAAAAATTCAAAATTTGTAATTGTGCTACTATTCCTGATACCTCTAAAGACGGTTTCGGGACCGGTAATTGTTGTATAAACGCGTGTTTAGATTGGCTCATTATTTCGATACAATTCATTGAACAATGATCGAGACAAATAATCCAAAATCTGCTCCGATTGCGGTTCTTGATACATCTGAAGATGGGTTTCGGGACCTGTAATTGTTGTTCCAGATGTATTGTAGATTACTTGATTACAATCCATACATTTTATAAAAATCTCAACTTTTTGAAAAATCATTTTACTATAAATCGGCAAATTCTGAGCCAAAAATACATCTTGATTCATCTAAAGATTGGTTTCTGGGACTCAATTCTCGAATTCCACATCCATTTTCCATATCTGTTGTTAAAAAAAAATTATAAATTTTGATATAAATAAATCAATTATTACAAGAAAATGAAAACGATTTACTTAAACGACATTCAGAAATCATAATTAAGAATTTGTAACGTTTTAATTTAAAAATTTGTTGTGTAAAAATTTGAAACTAAAAAACATAATTTTTACTATGGACTCCTATGGAAATCAGTGAAAAGTTATACCATTAAAAAAGCTTGTAAAAAATACGTCATGCTGATTATGGCTCTATAATCTCTATATCTATTTTACTTTTGCTTCATTCTGTAATTCCCTTTTATAAGGGCTTCGTTTTTTAAACTGTCGCCGAAATAGAGGCGGGAAACTTGCCTAGAGCCAGGATTGTGTATGGCATCATCCCAAATAGTGCTGAAGTGCCCACGGATAAGCTTTTTGGTTTTATCAAAAGCCAAAACGAGGGCATGCAGGCGATCAACTGGAGGGTGATTCAAAGGCAAAAAGTTCTTCAGCCTTTTGTACCTTTTCTATGGACCACTCTTCAGTTGAAAAGCTCAAGCGGGTTGGGTTTAAAGTCAACTATAAGTTTGGGACTGTCCAACTGCATCCCAAGGGTGGTCAGAGTGGTGTCATACTGGTTTCTGTGAGCGGGACCCAAGTGGTCAAGCCTGTAGAGGCTACGGTGGCAGCACCTGTAGCCAATACCACTCGGGTGACGGCCCTCTTAAGGGAAGGGCCCGCAAGGGGTCCACGTAGTGACTCAATCCATGAACCTTGCTGAGGTTTTCAACAACGACTCACCCTGTATGATCGATGGCAAATGTTCAATGCGATACCCAAAATACCTGATTTTCGACACCATCATAGGCATTGACGCATACATATTGTATCGTGGGCGATCAGTTGCGCAAAATGGATGATCTACAGATGTGAAAGTAAGAAAGCAAGATGTTGATGTGGACATTCGTTGGATTGTGCCATATTCGCAGATATCGTCCTAGATTTTGTGTTTCTAACGACGAAAGATATCCTACAGTTGTACATTTGGCAGCGCATCTAGGAAACGGACAACGTGTGTATTTCAATCCAGAAAATGCAACGGACAGAGTGGCGCGGCATAGTCGAGAACAGTGACAAGCTTCCTTTCGGTTTGTTAAACAGATGCTATTAGATGCGTTTCAACATCGGAAACACGACGAATGTTATTATCTTTGATTGTTGTTGGTGAACGTTCGTGGTCCGATGTCGTTTCAATAACTGAAACCCGTTAAAAGGCATCTTTGTGCGGCTTACCGTGAGGCGTGTCAACTCTTACAGTTGCTCGAGAACAATTGGCATTAAATTCGCACATTGGTTGCGATTATCATATTCACATTCGAATCCGAAGGATTTGTGGGTCAAATATAACGACGAGATGTCTTAGGATGTTTTGCATCATGTGCGTCGCCAAATTTCAAATCCGACAACAAGGGAACAAAATTACAACACCGAAGCATTAGTGTTTGGGACGCTGGACAGAACGTTGAAGGTTATTCGTGATGATCAGAATATTTTGGTGGTATTGAAGACTAACATGTGAGTGTTTTTGCAACAAGATCGAACTTCAGACAGACATTGGTAATGGGAAAGTCGCAGTTAATATCTCGACTGGTTTCATTACACTGACTACTGTTTTCTGCCAGTTGGCGAAATCGAAGGCAGAGCTCATTCGACGTGTTTTTACGAACATAGTGCTAAACTTCAAAAAAACATAATTAGCTGAGCGAAGGAGCTATTTTGGCGACGAAGAACAAAGATGTCGATTACCTCAACCCGACCACCCCAAAATTTCATTCCGAAACAGTTGCTTTCCTTCAAATCACACAGCTTATCAACCAGGATGAAGTAGTGAACTATCCCACAGAATTCTAGAATTCGCTGAAATTGCCCGGATTACCACCTCACAATTTGGAATAACTGATCATAACATAAATTAACCTCGACTGTGCAATGGAACGAGATTAGCTGTGAAAAAGCTTATGAACAATATCATCTAGGCGACGATTATCAATGAAAAGTACAAAGTTTCAAAACTTTTCAAATTTCGAATGCGGCCAATATTGCCGATCTCAATTAATTGGAGTTGAAGAGTTGATTGGGATTCATAATCCCTTATGAAGAGTTACAATTAAATCAATTTTGGGCGGTATAAAATTCACCGGGTCATCTAGTATACAATAAATAGTAACCTTGATTGAAAAATAAGAAATACGTATCGTTGCAACCGGTCCAACATCGTAACTAGCCATCAATGTTGAAATTGTATTTTGATTAAAGTTATCAAACGCGCCAACCAATCTATATGAACCTGAGGGCGAAACCGTTTTTGTTATTTATTTGGTTTATAAAATCAGATGTTTTGGCTCATGCATAAGTAGCAGTAGGAATGTTGCAGTGGGTTTGATGAAGTGTTTCTTTAAAGTATTCTCTGATACTTTGTAACTACTAATACTCACACGCAATTTAACTAATCCCAAATAACGCTAATTTAAAATCAGCATCTCCAAAGCGATTTTCTTGATATACTAGCACTAAATTTGGCTTATTATTTGTTGTAATCAGTAAATCGTTTTTTTTGGCTTTTATTCTAACCATACAAAAGTTGTTTGAAGAACCAACAGTTTTTATTGTATTAATATGTACTTTAAGTTCTTAAACCCTAATTCCTTTATTTTTTTGCTTACCATATTTTCTTGATAAATCGTTCAAATGATTGTGTTTTATGAGGAATGGAATAATATACTCGTAACTACTATATATGATTCAAATCAGTTATGTTCTGCCTTAAGCGAAGTTTTTGTTTATGTTTACAAATATATTTTATATGAGATTCTTATGTTGTTCTTGTATATTATGTGGGTTTTTGTACTATATAAATACAGGGTTAATTAAAATCGTTGACTAAGGTTTATATCAACGTATGTTTTCTTTGAATACTTATGTATTTGTTATATAGGATTGAACCTCCTCGAATAATACGCCTAATCTGCTGCTTAAAATCGGAAAATCGAAAATTTATCTGCATGTCTAAATCATTCGATTTTCTCGGAAATAGGATACTCTTCTTTTATACATATAAATATATAATAAACTGATGTAAATAATTGTATGGAATCAATGATAATAAGAAAAGCCTGTAAAATTAAAATAAATCATCTCACTTGTATCCGTACAAAAATATACGGCAGCAATGTATCACATATAGACATCTCGAAGCTGATCATCCTTAGTCAATCAAGATGTATGAAAACTAATTTTCTCTATCAATCAATTCTTGTCTACATATCTATCCTAAAATTTATTTCTGCCACAACAACCTAAAACCTTTCAAATCCATCTGAATATATTATACCGATAGAACAATCATTCCACCCAATGAATATTTCGTTTCCCATATATAGAGCACAAAGTAGTGACTTGGTGTAGTCTTCTCTGTACTGTATACGTAAACGTACGTATACACACACACACACACACACACACAATCACACACACACACTGATTTTGGAATTTCCAATGAAAATCAATAAAAAAAAATTAATCATCACAACATTCTCATCCTTCGGTTGTTTTGTCAAGTGCTATTTTTCCAATGAAAATCACAGTAAGAAATATTACCAATATATGTACTATAGCATCGAGTTTGGTTTAAGTAATTTCTCACTATAAGGAGCTTATCAAATTTATAAAATAAAAATGGTTTGAGTTTGAAAAGATAATTAGTAAGGCTGCTTGATATGGAATGATTTATGTACGCACACATGAAGGTTGGTAAATGATGAGAGAAAGATAAAAAACATTGAAGCAACTACATACCATAAGCTTAAACGGTGGTCTTTATAAAAATAGTAAGCTAAAATTGGAAATCCTTGAAATTTGATAAAGATGACCATCGGCGTTTAAAATAATGTTCAAACGAATGTCAATCAACGTCCAAAGCATTACAATAATGCGCTAAATTCACTACACACACGTGTATATCTCTGAACATTTTTAATCTCTTGAAATTTTGGTATTTATCTTGAAATGATTAATTTAGTCTGAAGAGTTTAAATGCTTCTATCCATATTGTCTTCTGTGTAAATGAATTATTATGAGTTGTGGAAGGCAGCATTTCATAGAGATGCATGCCAATGAAAACAAATTTTACATGCACATATGTAGGAATTTATTTTTATATGTAGTGATAATACAAATTATATCTACGCCTGAAAATTGATAAAGAATACAAATTTGAAGACGAATTTTATTCAACAATGGGCGCTTATATCCTGACCTATCCCTGAGGTAGACAAAATAAATAATCAGTAATTTCTACATCAAATGTTGTACAAAGCCACGCCGAAAATAGGATGCCCGAGCCAGGAATGCGTGCTACGGACATTAAGAATCATTTGAGTTATGTTCACCAAATTATGTCTGCTGTGTACAACATTTGGTGCAAAAATTGCATGTTATTTCATTTGACCTTGGAACTTTTGTTCAATAAACTTCAAGAATCCATACGATACGTGTTTTTAACACACAAATCGCCTAAATTTTTGCCATGCTTGTTTACTAACATATCGCCATTTTTACTTATTTGGTAAAAATGTCTTTTCAGAAGAATTTCAACAAAATTAAATAAACTAAATTGGCTGGAACCCACCAACGTTCCGTAGACATTTGTAACTTGTTCGGCTCATATTTAGTAATAAGTTTATTAAGTATGCTTTTGCTCGTTAGCAGATAAAAAAAAATTAAAACCCACAGTACATTTATTACTCTACTGTTGATGAATTAGTCACGGATTATATCATAGCAGCCTTGATTATACAAAGCGATAATCTATTTATTATTTTTGATTGAAGAGCCACGTGGGCGATGAGCCACCCCGCACTGCGACGATAATTATCCATCTAGTCAATATTCAGCCTCTTAATGAATATGATAATACTACTGGCCAGTACAAGATACATATCTGGGATCATTGTTCTCCCGCTGATTCCGCTTCTAGATCGCAGAAGCGTCATCCATATGTCGTACTTAGGCCCATACTTAGGTAATACCTTAAGGGGACATGACCTGTGAGAAAGCCAGTAAGCAGCCTTAACTCAGGTTTCCGAAGTTCAAGACACTCCTTAACCCTGACAGACGAAGGTGATATAAATTTCTTCGCCTATCGCAAACCTGGAGTTCTGCGCCAGTAGGAGGACTATTGAACATCCTCCCAGCGTTTTACCGCTACTCTAAAGTATCCCTTAGTGACGCCGCAGAAGGGTTCTGGTCCAACAAATAGAGAGGCGAAACCCTCACGGGCGAGGCCAACGGCTGCCTTATTTCCTTCGATTCTAATATTACCTGGCACCCACATAAGTTTTACCTTATTTGAGCCTGCCAGATGTTTAATAACCTTCAGATAATCCCATACTAGCCTCGATTCAACGATACAAGACTTCAGAGCTTTAAGGCCGATTGGCTGTATGGTATAATATAGATCTTTGCATCGTTTACGCCTTTTGCTATGCCTATCCTAGCGCAAAGTTCTATAGCATGTATTTCTGCTTGAAAAACGGTAGCATTGGTACACAAGGACTTCGAGAGGGTAGTGCCACTCCCGTGTATTCCTAACCCCGCCTCTTCTTCCGTTTTTGATCCATCTTTAAACCTTCCTTCGTTTCCTTCCGAATTTCAGTAAACCTCCCATCTTGCTTCTGGAAAAGTCCTAAACCATTTGAATGATCTATGGAAGGGACTTTCTGGAGACGAGCTGCAGAGAGCAATTTATTGGTTCCCTCACAGAAATCCCTCCAGGTAGCCCTTTTGGATCTTCTTAGTTCGAGATTATATTCCGTGAAGGCCATCTTATACTTGCCCAATTCACTGGTGCGTTTTGCATTGTTGAATAATCTTCTCGATTTTTTCCTCAGTTTACCCAGTGTCCCGTTCCAACAAGGAACCATCTTGGGGAGCTGCTGTTCTCGTAAGCCAAGTGTATAGAATTATGCAGCTAGTTTGAACAGATCTCCATCCACCCGAGGTCTCTATGTTCCCCATTCGAGTGGAACTCTATGAGAATCCCAGTCGGTCAGTTTTGGAATTCTGATTTCTTGCCACTGCATGGTCTCGGCCGACAAATCGAATCTGATGTGCAAGTAATCCGATAATGTGGCCTCTTCAGACACATGCCAGTTTTTGACCAAGTCGCTGAAATGCAGACTAGCAAGTGTCAAATCTAGAACCTCTTGCCTAATCGCATTTATAAAAGTAGGTTTCCTTCCCCTTTTGGCACTGACTACATTATTTGAGATCAGAAATTCAAAAAGGTACTCATCCCTGTTATTGATGTCCGTGCTACCCAACAAAGTGTGGTGCGCATTTGCATCGCATCCTATTAGGTAGGCCAGCCCATTGCGTTTGCAATGAGCTATGAGCCGCCTAACTTCAAGTGGATGTATCAACTCTGAGACTCCAGGAATGTAAGCGGAGGCCATTATAGCCTCCTGTTTGCCCACCCAGAACCTCCACCATTACTACAAGCAAGTCTCTGGAGATGAAATCTGAAATGGGAATACAATTAATTTACGAACTGGCCAAATAAGCCGCTCTTGGACTCTCAGTCCCGTTATGATAAATTAACTTAATCACTTGATTTGGCCTCATTTTCCGTACCGCCACCACCTGCATACTTTCTTTGTCTGGCCGATGGCTGACCAATGTCCTCCATCCCCGTTCTGCTGGTCCCCGCTGCCTAAAAGCCTTCAGGCCTCACAAGTGGCTTGCGCATGCGAACCCTTACCGGGCCTTCACCCGAGGAACCCCTGACGCCTTCCTCTCTATTTCGCGCCTTTTTCTCACCTGTGTTCTGGAGAGGGCCGTTACCCTAGTGGTCTTGGCTACAGGTGCCGCCACCGTAGCCTCCACAGGTTTGACAACTTGGATCCCGCCCACATAAGCCGGTTTGGCACGACCCTGACCACCCTTGGGATGAACTTGAACTGTTCCAAACTTATAGTTGACCTTAAAGCCAACCCGCTTGAGCTTCTCAACTTAATAGTGGTCGATAGAGGAACCGCAGAATCCGATACCACCGGGACAGATTCTTCCCCCCTGGCATTTTTTTGTGCTGGTGGAGTAAAATTATCCGACCGGATTCTTTTCGATGGTAAGGCCTCAGTGGGAGCACAAGTCTCCTTTTGTGGCCGCATCGCTAGAAGTCTTGTCTCGCTTTCGGGCGATTTGCACTCCGCAAGAAGCCTCCTATACCGCTTTTTCGGGCCTCCACACATTTTCACGCGACGAGCCACGGCATGTTTGTCAATGGTGTTGACCTTACCTTTCGGGTCACGCTTGAGAAGAGTTACTATCCTTATTTTCAAAACTTCTGCTAGACATTTTATTTCCATGAGTTGCTGGGAAATTAAAGTCACCTGTGGGACACACAGCTTTACCACAGGAAGGGTAAATAAGACTCGAGGGCGCCTGGTATCCAGAGTCCGCATACTTTGGGCTGATTAACCTATCAGCCATTCATCCATCGGCATATGCTGTTCCACCTTAGATTATAGTTTTTTATCAAGGATTTATCCTTTAGCGCCGTACTTTAGCCAGTTCCTAATGGTCAAAAGTACCAAACGACCTCAGTTACCGGTGATTGCCACGAGGAGGCAGTACGTACACTTGCGAATTGTGACCAGGTTACCCCTTACACAATTGTACCAATAACGCTAACTGCCTAAAACATGACCAGAACAGCTTACGTGATGCGCACCCCAACAAAAGGTTACGGAGCTGGTAGATTACTCTACTCAAGTTTGGCCTCCCCTCCTCAAGTAGACGCCAAAACCACCATTCGTCTAGCCTATCTTGGTTATTTTTTTTTTGTCGGAAAATAAAATAACCATAAAATAGCTGTAAATTCTATCTATTTCCAAAGTATTTGAACACAAATTTCTGGATAAGGAAATTAAATCTTCATTTTCCAAAAGTTAAATTTTCGTTTCTGTTTAATGGATATTAATTATTAAAATTTGAAAAGAAATGTCCATTTTCCAGAATATTTCAACATGGAATATATTGTGTTCACAATTATCATTAATTAAATGCACCATTATCTTTGCTACTTATCTATAATCAACATCATCATTACCATATCAACATTTATTACCAATTTCAATTTTCATATCTATGGTGTAAATGTTGAATTTGGGGTGGTTTTTTTAATTTGGATATTAAATTGTACCATGTGGTGATATATATTCACGTTTGAATATTTAATTGTTGACTTACATCAAAATTTGATCTATTATCCATGTTCAATAATTCCTCTCGGCCATTATATCACATTGTATTAAGATTATGTATGTATGTGTTGTTTGAAATTGATTTTTAATGATAATCCAACTTACGATTTATACTACAAATCTGTAATAATGACTCTGTGCTGTGAATGTAATGCAAAAGTGTCTGAAAACTTTTTTACTTGTGCTGGTGAATGTAATAAACTCATTCATTTTGAATGTGCAGGGATTAAAAAACCTGTGCTTGATGACATTTCGATCATTATGTGGTGTGTGTGTGTGTGTGTGTGTGTGTGTGTGTGTGTGTATGGATATTTATAAAATTCTCAAGGAAAAGAATGAGCATATGGATAATTCTATATCAATGTCATTGTCCTTGCTAAATAAAAAATCAGCCACTATTAATAATAACGTGCGAAGTTTATTAAAACCCATACCATTACAACAGTCGTCTTCTGCAAAATCAAAAAAAAAAAAAAGCAACACAATCTAATATGGGATTCGCTTCACCAATAATTACAAGATCTACGGCTACAACTGCTCAACCGTTAGGCCAAAATATAGAATAGTCCAAAATTATTATTGGTATAGTGGTGAATTGAACTCTACTCTACGTACCGTTGAGCCACTACTGTGGATTGTAATTTGTCTACTATGGGACGTTACTTATGATGATCTCGTGATGTATATCAAAAAACAATATTTTATTGCTTTCGACGTAATGATGATCGCGATTATGTATCATTTAAAATCGGTGTTCCTGTAAACAAATTTGACCAAGTGCTGGATAGATATCGAAGTGGCCTCCTGGAGTTTGCTCTAATGGAGTGAATTTAGAAGGTGAAGACTTTGCCAAAATTTATTATCAAAATGTTGATGGTATGTGCTCTAAATCAGCGCTATTTTTTAAATTTTCATCGTCGTCTTGTATTCCTACATACGTGCTTTGTGAGACTTGGTTCCATTCAGGAATTTTAAGTTTCGAATTTTTACGGACAATTATGTGGTATACATATGTGACCGATCAACTCTTACTGGTGCTAAATCTGGTGCTGATGGTGGCTGTGCATAACACAATTTTGAACTATGAGGTAATATGTCTGAATTATAAGATTAAATTTACTGCGTTGAAGTTGTCATGGATTGTTAAATCATTATATTTATATGTGGCGTACATTCCACCTCATAGTGCTAACGAAATTTATAATTTACACTGTGATAACAGTCACCATTTTGTTGCGGATTGAAATATGAATGACAAATTTTTGGTTTTTGGAGATTTTAACACTCCTGGCATAATATGGCGCACTGATGATGATAATCCGTCCCACGTATTTCCGACTAATATTTTTAATGGTGAACACATTTTTATTGACTCTAAGTCATCGCTTGATTTGCATCAAATTTGTAAAGTAAATTTGATCCTGAGAGATTACACCATTATTATTATGGTTGGAAATTGATTTTGACTATTTGGAGCTATTTTGTAAACTCAATAATCATCAAATACCTACGATTAATTATAATTTTAAAAAAGAGGATATTTCTGGATTGCATATGTTTTTTGAAACTCTGAACTGGGATGAAATTTTTATTGATATTAATTCATTCCGGCAGTTACGTCGAGATGTCTCTGAATGTAAACGATAAATGTCTGTCTATTAGAAACATCATGATGATGAGGTTAGTTTCGCTCCTACATCTCACTCGGGACAGTATCATCATAATTTAATATAATTGCCATTTATTTATATTTTTTTATGTTTTTGTACATCCAAAATGAAATATGGGTGTGGTTTTAATAATATACCAAAGCTCTACCACTACAAAGCTTGAAATCAAAAGTATTTGAAGCGTTTGAGTCTAGAAGTCAGCTAGATGTTATTTTCACTGATTTTTCGAAGGCATTTGAAGCACCGCATAGTTTGATTCTTCTTGGAAAATTAGACAGATTTGGAGTATGCAAATTATTTTTGGATTGGATTGGCTCGTACCTGCATGAAAGAAAGCAAGTGGTTACTGTCGATTATATGTGGGATTATGGGTAAATAACTTAATAACTTCGGATGTTTAATGAACAAAAGTATTATTTTATTGTTAATCACAAAGTAATGAACAAAAAACACATGTTCTTTGCTCTCTTCGATAGATCGAACAATAATAAAAAATTGTGTGTACCTACTTGAACAAACCATAAAACTAACTAGTGCTGTCATCTAGGGAATAAACAGCGAGTGATATCCATAAAACAGAATTTAAAATCAACAATTCTGACACTTCCACTGTTATATGGAATATCAAAATTATACAAAATCGAACAAACAATTTTTTTTCAAAAAAAAATTCAGTATGCAAAAGTTATGAATCCTCTTTAAGTTTGTAGCATATTCTGTTGCGATGAAATTCGAAGATTCTTCTTTCCAAGGGTTTGGTGAGGATATCTGCTGGCTGGTATTGCAAGAGCATTTGCTTGCTCTACAAACAATATGATAGACAATTCTACAAACAATATGATGGACTTCCTACGGGCAGCCCATTATCTGGAACATTGGCAAATATTTAATTAAACAATTTTGAAAATAACCACATTTTGAACAACCAAAACAGATTTTACAAAAATATTATATACTGGCACCGATACGTGGATGATGTATTTTTATTGTTTAACGGAACTGAGAGGCAAATACACCTTCTTTAAAATCAAATCAACAGTATTCATCCAAAAATTCAGTTTACTTTAGAAATGGAACAAAATGCAAATATTAATTTTTTACATTTAAACATTAAAAATCAAAATCAAAAACATACCCTGTTAAAGTTAGCCGAAAGTTTCCAGCCGAAAGTGAAAAGTCGATAATGCAGATTATGTTATTGACATTCCAGCCGAAAATAAATCAGCCTCTAGAGTGTTATGTCTAGAGATAGAATGGATTGATGTCACTTGTCAATAGCTATCGCAGGAAAAAAATTGAGTTCAAGTTTCCTGTGGGAAATCTCGGAAAATTCGATTTTCCAAAAATTATTAGAAAATTTGTATAAAATCAGCCTTAAAAGTGTTATGTCTGGAGATGAATTGCATTGATGTGATTTATCAATAGCTATCGCAGAAAACAAAATCAGTACAAGTTTCCCGTCGGAAATCTCGGAAAATTCAAAAATGTTTCCAGCCGAAAGTAAGAAATGGATGAATAAAATCAGCCTCTAGAGTGTTATGTCTGGAGATTGATTGGATTGATGTGACTTATCAATAGCTATCGCAGGAAAAAAATTCAGTTCAAGTTTCCCGTGGGAAATCTCGGAAAATCCGATTTTCCAAAAATTATTAGAAAATTTGTATAAAATCAGCCTCTAGAGTGTTATGTTTGGAGATTAATTGGATTAATGTGACTTGTCAATAGCTATCGCAGGAAAAAAATGCAGTTCAAGTTTTCCGTGGGAAATCTCGGAAAATTCAAAAAAGTTTCCAGCCGAAAGTAAAAAATGGATGAATAAAATCAGCCTCTAGAGTGTTATGTCTGGAAATGGATTGGATTGATGTCACTTGTCAGTAGCTATCGCAGGAAAAAAATTCAGTTCAAGTTTCCCGTGCGAAATCTCGGAAAATTCGATTTTCCAAAAATTATTAGAAAATTTGTATAAAATCAGCCTCTATAGTGTTATGTCTGGAGATGGATTAAATTGATGTGATTACTCAATAGCTATCGCAGGAAAAAAATTCAGTTTAGGTTTCCCGTGGGAAATCTCGGAAAATTCGATTTTCCAAAAATTATTAGAAAATTTGTATAAAATCAGCCTCTAGAGTGTTATGTCTGGAGATGGATTGAATTGATGTGATTGCTCAATAGCTATCGCAGGAAAAAAAATCAGTTCAAGTTTCCCGTGGGAAATCTCGGAAAATTCGATTTTCCAAAAATTATTAGAAAATTTGTATAAAATCAGCCTCTAGAGTATTATGTCTGGGGATGGATTCAATTGATGTGATTTATTAATAGCTATTGCAGGAAATAAATTCAGTTCAAGTTTCCCGTGGGAAATCTCGGAAAATTCGATTTTCCAAAAATTATTAGAAAATTTGGATAAAATCAGCCTTAAAAGTTTTATATCTGGAGATGGATTCAATTGATGTGATTTATCAATAGCTATCGCAGGAAAAAAATCAGTACAAGTTTCCCGTGGGAAATCTCGGAAAATTCAAAAAAGTTTCCAGCCGAAAGTAAGAAATGGATGAATAAAATCAGCCTCTAGAGTGTTATGTCTGGAAATGGATTGGATTGATGTCACTTGTCAGTAGCTATCGCAGGAAAAAAATTCAGTTCAAGTTTCCCGTGCGAAATCTCGGGAAATTCAAAAAAAATTCCAGCCGAAAGTAAAAAATGGATGAATAAAATCAGCCTCCAAAGTGTTATGTCTGGAAATTAATTGCATTGATGTGACTTGTCAATAGCTATCGCAGGAAAAAAATTCAGTTCAAGTTTCCCGTGGGAAATCTCGGAAAATTCGATTTTCCAAAAATTATTAGAAAATTTGTATAAAATCAGCCTCTATAGTGTTATGTCTGGAGATGGATTCAATTGATGTGATTACTCAATAGCTATCGCAGGAAAAAAATTCAGTTCAAGTTTCCCGTGGGAAATCTCGGAAAATTCGATTTTCCAAAAATTATTAGAAAATTTGTATAAAATCAGCCTCTAGAGTGTTATGTCTGGAGATGGATTGAATTGATGTGATTGCTCAATAGCTATCGCAGGAAAAAAAATCAGTTCAAGTTTCCCGTGGGAAATCTCGGAAAATTCGATTTTCCAAAAATTATTAGAAAATTTGTATAAAATCAGCCTCTAGAGTATTATGTCTGGGGATGGATTCAATTGATGTGATTTATTAATAGCTATTGCAGGAAATAAATTCAGTTCAAGTTTCCCGTGGGAAATCTCGGAAAATTCGATTTTCCAAAAATTATTAGAAAATTTGGATAAAATCAGCCTTAAAAGTTTTATATCTGGAGATGGATTCAATTGATGTGATTTATCAATAGCTATCGCAGGAAAAAAATCAGTACAAGTTTCCCGTGGGAAATCTCGGAAAATTCAAAAAAGTTTCCAGCCGAAAGTAAGAAATGGATGAATAAAATCAGCTTCTAGAGTGTTATGTCTGAAGATTGACTGAACAAATTCAGTTCAACTTTCCCGTGGGAAATCTCGGAAAATTCGATTTTCCAAAAATTATTAGAAAATTTGTAAAAAATCAGCCTCTAGAGTATTATGTCTGGGGATGGATTCAATTGATGTGATTTATTAATAGCTATTGCAGGAAATAAATTCAGTTCAAGTTTCCCGTGGGAAATCTCGTAAAATTCGATTTTCCAAAAATTATTAAAAAATTTGTATAAAATCAGCCTCTAGAGTGTTATGTCTGGAGATGGATTCAATTGATGTGATTACTCAATAGCTATCGCAGGAAAAAAATTCATTTCAAGTTTTTAGTGGGAAATCTCGGAAAATTCGATTTTCCAAAAATTATTAGAAAATTTGTATATAAAATCAGCCTTTAAAGTGTTATGCCTGGAGATGAATTGCATTGATGTGATTTATCAATAGCTATCGCAGGAAAAAAAATCAGTACAAGTTTCCCGTGGGAAATCTCAGAAAATTCAAAAAAGTTTCCAGCCGAAAGTAAGAAATGGATGAATAAAATCAGCCTCTAGAGTGTTATGTCTGCTAGCTATCGCAACGAAAAATTCAGTCCAAGTTTCCCTTGGGAAATCTTGAACAATTCGTTTTTCCGATTTCGGAAAATTTTCTAATAATTTTTTAAAAATCGAATTTTCCTAGATTTTCCACGGGAAACTTGAACTGAATTTGTTTCCTGCGATAGCTATTGACAAGTCACATCAATCTATTTTATCTGCAGACATAACACTCTAGAGGCTGATTTTATTCATCCATTTCTTACGTTCGGCTGGAAACTTTTTTGAATTTTCCGAGATTTCCCACGAGAAACTTGTTCTGATTTTTTTTCCTTCGATAGCTATTGATAAATCACATCAATGCAATTCATCTCAAGATATAACACTTTAAAGGCTGATTTTATACAAATTTTCTAATAATTTTTGGAAAATCGAATTTTCCGAGATTTTCTACGGGAAACTTGAACTGAATTTTTTTCCTGCGATAGCTATAGACAAGTCACATCAATCCAATTTATCTCCAGACATAACACTCTAGAGGCTGATTTTATTCATCCATTTCTTACTTTCAGCTGGAAACTTTTTTGAATTTTCCGAGATTTCCCACGGGAAACTTGTACTGATTTTGTTTCCTGCGATAGCTATTGATAAATCACATTAATGCAATTCATCTCCAGACATAACACTTTTAAGGCTGATTTTATACAAATTTTCTAATATTTTTTGGAAAATCGAATTTTCCGAAATTTCCCACGGCAAACTTGAACTGAATTTTTTTCCTGCGATAGCTATTGAGTAATCACATCAATTGAATCCATCTCCAGACATAACACTCTAGAGGCTGATTTTATACAAATTTTCTAATAATTTTTGGAAAATCGAATTTTCCGAAATTTCCCACGGGAAACTTAAACTGAATTTTTTTCCTGCAATAGCTATTGAGTAATCACATCAATTGAATCCATCTCCAGACATAACACTCTAGAGGCTGATTTTATACAAATTTTCTAATAATTTTTGGAAAATCGAATTTTCCGAGATTTCCCACGGGAAACTTGAACTGAATTTTTTTCCTGCGATAGCTATTGAGTAATCACATCAATTGAATCCATCTCCAGACATAACACTATAGAGGCTGATTTTATACAAATTTTCTAATAATTTTTGGAAAATCGAATTTTCCGAGATTTCCCACGGGAGGCTTGAACTGAATTTATTAATTCGACAGCTATTGACAAATCACATAAAAACGATTCAGCTTTAGATATATACTCTAGAGGCTGATTTTATTCCAATTTTGTATATTCTTCTGATTTTACGATATTTTCTACGAAGCAAAGTTTTACACATAAATTTATTTTCAAAAATTTATATTTATTGATTTCTATGTATCCTATTTATTTTCGGCTGATAACTACTAAATTTTTTATTTTCGGCTTGAATGTTATATCATAATCTGCATTATCGACTTTTAACTTTCGGCTGGAAACTTTCGGCTGGGATTAGACAATCTGCCTTACCATTTTTTTTTACTTTCGGCTGGAGTAACACAATCTGCATTATCGACTTTTCACTTTCGGCTGGCAACTTTCGGCTAACTTTAACAGTATCAAAAACATGCTTTCAAAATTTATCGTAAACCAACCCAAACGGACCAAACCATTGATATTCAATCTAACCATCCGTGGCAACACAAAATGGCAGCATATCATCATTTAATTTGTAGATTAAACACCATACCTATGTCTAATAAAGATTATGAAGAAGAGTTCAACACAATTAAATATATTGCCCAAAAAACGGATACAAAATAAGGAAGATTGTATCAATGAATGAAGCATCTATTAGGAAAATGCGGTACATACATGAAACTACACTCATTTTTAATGATAATGATACCAGCAACCAAAAATTTATAAGTGTGGAATACAACCAAAATTCTAGCAAACATGTTAATCAAATTTTTCGGGATTATGGATATAAAATATCTTACAAAACAAATAACAAATTAGGACAATTTTTAAAACCTCCAAATTCAAACATTTTAGAAACTGGTATTTACAAATTAATTTGTTCGGATTGTCCTTCATTATATATAGGACAAACCGGCAGATCATTCGAAATTCGTTGTAGAGAACATGTTCGGGCAATTGGGAAAATTAATTGTAACTTAAATTTTGCTATGCATATAAATGGCACCTTACATAATTATGGCAATTTTAATCAAAATTTGGTAGTCTTAAATAAAATGAAGAAAAGTGATAATTTAGACCGGAAGGAGGAATTTGAAATTTATAAAAACAGGAACAACCCAAATTTATTAAACAGCAAAATTAACTTATTCGGCAAATAAAATGTAAGACCTTTTATTACAAAATTTACAGTAAGCCACACAAAGCAAGTTTCGAATTTATTAGAATATCAACGTAGCCAAATTGTGAAAATGTTTTTCAGTTTATAGCCTGAAGCAGAAGAAAATGAATATTTATTTTAGTATTTAAGTTACTGACGATGATACAATTTGTATCGAAATCGATATAATTTTTATAAAAAATTATATATTTCACAATAAGGAAATAAATTATTTACAAAAAACATAAAATATTTTAACTTAATAATAAAAAAAAAAAAAAAAAAAAAATTAAATTTATTGAGAATTTTTTTTGTAAGAGAATAGAGCCATCGTTTTGTCTTTCAATCTGTAAACCAAGGTAAGTATCAGCATCGCCAAAAGTGATATCAAATTTTTTCTGAAGTGCACAAAAGAAATCATTCACAGTCTCTTCGTCGATTCCAGCTACTAGTCCATCATCTATATAGATGCTCACTAGGAGTATTATCAGATTATTTTTGATTAACATGTACCATATATACAAGGATCAGCCT
This sequence comes from Tipula vernalis, assembly GCA_958295665.1. Taxonomy (NCBI): domain Eukaryota; kingdom Metazoa; phylum Arthropoda; class Insecta; order Diptera; family Tipulidae; genus Tipula; species Tipula vernalis. The sequence goes on from OY282559.1 coordinate 322,262,113, forward strand.
TTGATTGTTTGAGTCCATAGTCTGTTAGAAAAACTTTTATTCGTTGGTTCCAACATCTAGACGATTGACGTAAACCATATAAGCTTTTTAGTAGCTTACATACTCTTGTTGTACCATCGTTGAATCCTGTTGGCTGCTTCATGTATATAACCTCCTCTATATCACCATTTAAAAAGGCAGTCTTTACGTCAAACTGTTTGAGTACTAAATTTTCTTCGGATGAGTCGAACCTTATTACCGGGCTAAAGGTTTCGTTGAAGTCTATTCCTTCACGCTGAGAGAAGCCTTTGGCTACTAATCTGGCTTTAATTTTTGTATATTTCCATTCGTATCAGTTTTTAATTTATAAACCCAATTATTTTCAACTATGGTTGAGTTTTTTGGTATTTCAACGAGCTCCCACACTTTGCTGGTTTTTAAGGAATTCATTTCCTCCTCCATAGCTTGTTTCCACTCTTGTGCATTCGTACCATTTACTGCTTGTTGAAAAGTCAGCGGTTCTTACAGACATTATCTAAATCTACTTCGTAGTCTTTTAATTTCTTTGGTTTATTTAGTTTGGATCGATCTCTTAGTTGTATCCCTGTACTCCTTTCGGCTTCTGGCGTACGAAATTTCTCATTTTCTTCTTCTGAATCAGATAATTGATTAGGTAACTCAAGATTTTCTAAATTTTCTTCAATTTGCTCGACATCTTTTCTTTCAGCCTGACTATTTTTGAATTGTGTATTTTCTTCTTCAGGGAGATACAATAGTGCTTGATTTTGATTTTCTTTAGTAGATTTCATTAATATTCCTATATAGATAATATGTTTTCTGACAAAAATATCATTTTCCTTTGGAATCCAAACTCTGTTACCTTTTACATTATCGCCGTAGCCTACAAAGTAACCTATTTCCCCTTTGAGGTCTAGCTTCTTTACTTTATTTTCAGACAATTTTACGTAAACTTTCTCTCCAAATATATGGAATTCCTGAATATCTGGTCGCTTGTTGTACCAAATTTCATATGGTGATTTATTCTTAATGCTACTGGTTCCTATGCAGTTCAAAATATAAACGGCAGTGTTTACTGCTTCTGCCCAGAATTTAAGTTCAAATTTTGCAGCATGTAGCATTGTACGAGCAGCTTCTACAACAGTTCTGTTTTCACGTTTTATTTTGCCATTTTGCTCGGGGCAATAGACTACTGAATATAAGTGAAAAATTCCAAATTCTTTCATCAATTTTGTGACTTCTTCATTGACAAATTCCAGGCCATTGTCAGATCTAGAAATGTCTATTCCTCTGGGGCAATGTTTTTCTGTTTTCTTTATAAAGTCTTTTAGACACTCCAGTACGTCTGATTTTGCACCCAAGAAATATACGGTTCTGTAATGTGAGTAATCATCCTCTAATTAAAGAAAATTTTGCATCTGTGAATGACTTTTCTGGTAGTGGTCCACACACATCTGCGTGGATTATTTGGCCAATACGACTAGTTTTTGTACTGCTTTGCTGAGGAAAAGGTAGTTGATGGATTTTACTCAATGCGCAAGGCTCATAGACTATTTTGTCATCTTCTCTTGGATTAATGTCATAACTTTTCAAAATCTTTTCAACTTGAGTGTAGTTTTGATGAGCTAATTTTTGATGCCATTCTTGTAAGGAACTTTTCTCAGCAATACATGCTTGATATTCATCAGCACTTTCTTTGCCATTTTCGATTGGCATTACCTTAATTTTCATTTAGTTTGTCTCTCACCTACAGCTATGGGTTTGCCCTCTTTATTGAATTTACAGATTCTTTTATCAGACCGCCAGAAAAGAGATTGTATTTCAGCTTAGGCAAGTAGAGTACATTTGAAAGGTAACATTTTGTCCATTTTTCTCCATTAAATGCTGAAATGTTTATGCTACCTCTATCTTTGCCAGAAATGGTTTCTCCGTCTCCAATTTTTATTTTGAAGTCATCTTTCATTGGTGTGTAGTTTATGAACCACTCTAGTTTATGAGTCATGTGATCGCTCGCTCCAGTGTCCATATACCAGGCCTCGACTTTAGTTTTCGCTGTCTATTGTACTGAGGCAAATGCTTCGCTTATAAGAGCTTTACCTCTCTCTTCTCTTGAAACTTTGGAATTTTTAAATTTATATTGTTTACTTTTTGGATTGTCTTAACATTCTGCTGCCCAATGTCCAGGTTTATGACAAAAATTACATTTTCCAGGTTTTCTTTTTGTATTTTTTTGGTCATAGTTTTTATTCTTAACATACTAAGTATTTTTGTTACCAATATTATTCTTGGAAAAATGATTCTTACTGCTTACTCTTACATTAGAAGCAAGTGCACTAACTTCTACTTCTCTTTGTCTCATCTCTTTAATTATTAATCTCGAGGTTAGGTTGGCTAACGTTCTATCGGTGGAAGCCGTTGATTCCCAGGCACTGATAAAATGGTCAAAATTTGGTGGCAAAGTTAGGAGAATTTTGGTCATACCTCCCTTATCTTCAATTTTCTCTCCCATTGCTTGTAGTCTATTAGATATATCTTCAATTTTTGAGATATTTGCTGCAATATCATGTAGAGGATCTTTACCAATGTAAACTACTTTTGCTGTAAAATGTGGATTGTAGATTCTGATTTATGTTCATATATATTGGTTAACTTTTTCCACATTGCCTCAGAATCCCCCGAGGTCAAAATATGCATCATCGTTTGTTCAGATATTGTGGTAACGATTACCGGCATTTTCCTTTTTTTCATTAGCCGTCGCATCTGTTGCCACAGGTGCAGGTTGTTTGTTTGTGCCATTTACTATGTCCCATGCTTCAATTGACTTCAAAATTATCTGAATCTGGAATTTTCATAGGTTCCAGTTTTCAATTCCTTGTAATTTGCTTACTCTAAACAATTCTGAATCCATCTTCTTAACAATTTTGGTCGACGGTTACAATTTTCACTTCGCACACGGCTGGATATAACCTCACAAAATTTGTCTTATTTTCACTTTTATTTCCGAAAATATTACCCAAAACACGTTTCTGGGTCCATAAATTGTCGATTATATGTGGAATTATGGGTAAATAACTTAATAATTTCGGATGTTTAATGAACAAAAGTATTTATTGTTAATCACAAAGTATTGAAAAAAAACACATGTTCTTAGCTCTCTTCGATAGATCGAATAATAATAAAAAATTGTGTGTACTTGAACAAACCATAAAATTATTGTGTGAATGGATTTCCATTTTTTCACTATTTTGTGTGCTTTTGTTACTTTGTAAAATTTTTTTATATAAAAAAGAAAAATTCTTTATTATTATTTATTTTTATTATTTTAATATTTTTATCTTCCTTATAGTAACAATCTGTTTTATTTTTTTAAAAAAATCGATTTCGGATGCTTTCGCCTTCCTTTCTCAATTTTTAATTTAATATTATTCTAAAAAAAAAAAAAAAAAAAAAAAAACCATAAAACTAACTAGTGCTGCCATCTACGGAATAAGCAGCGAGTGATATCCACAAAACACAATTTAAAAACAACAATTCTGACAGTTACAATATGGTATTACATCTAAAATACTTGAGATTCATTCAGGCGCTCCTAATGGTTCTCACCTTGAACCCACCTTACTTCGCAACAATGTATGGAACTGCAAAGTGATCTAGATTTATTACAAAAATGGACCATTACGGATAAATTATATTTATGTAAATCTAGAAAAATGTAAGGTTATGAGTTTCTTCAGGAGAGGCAAGATCTCATCCTTATCACATTAATAATCAGCCGCTCGAAAGAGTGACGATGGAGTGTACCTAATAGAAGTACAATTTACGGGAAAAATGAATTGATCAACAAATCGACCCTTCTGTTGAACACGATTGAAAATTTGTTTGCTTCTGTGATATCGCGAAGGGTTTTTCAGCGAAACAGTCTCCCTTAATTTTAAATTTAATGTATAGTTTATTCTTTTTGTAGAAATAATAACTTATGTTGATCAGATGTTAACGAATGTCGATCAGATGTATACTTATACTGTTGATCTAAATAAATAAATAAATAAATCAACAGGAGACACAAAACTTCACTTACTATTAAATATTGCTTTAACTTTACAACTGGATTATAACAGGAATAAGTAAAGTTAGAACATAATAATCGGACGGCCATATCATTTAATGCATGTTATAATTAACTTTGAAAGTTATTGATTTTTATTAATATCCATATTTTACATTAACATAAAACGGAAATTAAAATTCTTATAAAAATCCTATCCGACGTAGAATCAAATAAAAATCAACTTCAATGGAAAATGTTTACCTTGATGTTGTTATGAATGAAGAGATGAAGGATAATTAATATTTCCCATTATAGATTTTAATTGAACACAGTACGCTACAGTGCAACTTACCACTTTGTCAAACAATTCATAGTGTGGTGGACTGTCGTCAATATTATTATTAACAATTTTTTTTTTTTTTTTTACCTATAATTGCAATCATAAATTCAGTATCAAACTTAATTTGTATTATGGCGCCAATAAATTTTGTATTATCGCGAATTTTCATTTTGTTATTGTTTTAATATGAAAAACTAGTTTCTTTCATTGTCGTTCATTGTCACTGATTTTGCAGATGCAATCTTGTTTCATTCATGAAAATTTTTATTTGTATGTGGATGCAACGACAACGACGACGACGACGACGACGGCAATACATAAATTAGCAGAAATGGTGTGTAACTTGTGTAAGGGAGAAGATTGGCGGATTTTTTGATTCGTTGTAAACTTTTTTGTACAATTAATGTAATTATTTTGTATTAAATTGGATGTGTTCGTAATGTATACACAGAAAAAGGTTATTGTAATTATTATATGAACAACAACAACAATAACAAAATTTATGTTGGCTGCTTGATAACGTGATGTGAACCTGAACATGTTTTACTTGATAGTAAGTTTTCAATGAATGAAGATAATGTAACTGTAGCTGTACACAATTAAATGACATTTTTTTTTTAAGACGATGATATGTTGTTTCATAAAATGAGGTAACGAGGATAAAACATAAAACCACAACAGGTGTAGAATAGCTGTATTATCTTGTTATTATTTATAAATTCGATCTATCAATACTATAAATCTACCTCAATACAAAATTTAGTTATAAATAAATTAGCAATGACATTAATGTTTTTAGACAACAATAATCATCTTCATAAGTGATAAGCATATCACAATATGGATAGTCGTATATATACATTATAGTAAACATTAATAAATTATTTAAATTTTCAGATTATCAATTTACATAATCATATCTTCTCATATAATCAAGTTTTTGTTCGAGTGATAATATTTAATAATTATTTATGTTAATAAAATGGGTGCATAAGTTTTTAGTTGAATTGACATGAGTTTTGTATAATATTCTTATCGTTTATTGTATTGTGGATTAGCCCTAAAGATTTTCCCAAATAGCCAGCACACATAATGAAGTAGCTAAAGCTATCCCAGTATCATAAAATAGTGTCAATATTTTTGCGGATCGACAGGGGCTTTTTACTCCGTTTGTTGTAGATTAATAAAAAAATCTGCGATTTTGATCCTAGAGATTTTACCAATTGGCCACATATATAATAAAGTAACTAGATGCTGCACCAATAAATATCTCCCTTAGTTAGCTAACACCCAATCGACTTTCTTTAATAAACGGAGAATTTTGTAAAATTTTTAATTTTTTGTTTTGTTTTTATAGTTTTTCTGTAAATTCTGTCGCTCATGGAAGCCGCCACTTCCGGTTGGCCGATTTTCATTAAAATTCACTAGGACCTCCCAATTTAAGAAAAAAAGCTTAAATATGAAGTTTCAGTTCGACTGGTCAAAGGTTAAACCATCAATATTTTAGAGAAGATACAAACAGACATCATTTCGAAACCCAATTTTTGAACTCAAGCGATCCCAAAACTAAAAGATACTAACGTGAGATTTTTTGAGACTATTCGATTAAATTATGAAGCTTATAGCATTGGGCTAGGCGTAACTCTTCAAATCCGCGATTTTAAGATGTTTGGATTAACTTAGATTTAAATGGTGGACTAGCGTTAAGTGTTTTGGTATGTTGTTGGAGATGCATTGGATTCACAGCTAGAATGATTAAAATGAAACTGAATTAGAAAACAAATTTATTTACATTGTAACTTAACTTACTTGTCTTGTAAATCACTTTACAAACGAAGACAGTAAAATAAACGCGAATACTTCAGTATCAAATCATTTTAAGGCATTACTTCCCACAGCCGTTGTTAAAATTCGATACCATTTGGGAAATTACCAGAAATGCAGAATATTGTTATACTCAGGGGCACAAGCGTCTTTCATTTCAGAAAGATGTATGCAACGGTTGCAGCTTCCAAGGAAGAATGCGAATATTTCCATAAAACGCTTGACATCAGATGTAACACAAACAAAGTGTAAAACTTAAATCAATTTATCATCATGCTACGATCGTCAACGAATTGAATTTGAAGTTTTGATTTTAAATAAATTACCTACTCGATTGCCAAGCCAATACTTCGACATAAATGGCTATGGCAAAATAAATAATTTGAAACTTGCAGATTCCGATTATAATAAACCCAACCACATAGACGTCATGATTGGAGCTGACAAATTTTTCAATGTACTACGAGAAGGTCGCATTGAAAACTGTGATACAACACTATAGTGGCACAAAACACTATGTTTGGATGGGTATTAGGCGGCGATTTACAACGAGATGCTACAAGTTTCGCACAAGCAAATTTCCTGAGCTACAATTTTCATGTGAACGTGAACAATGATGAAGTGCTGCAATCATTTTGGGAATTGGAAGAAATTTCAAACTGCGAGCCATTCACAGAAATGGAAAGAAAATTCGAAACTCATTTTAAATCTAATTTCAGGCGCGATAATGAGGGTAGATGCATCGTTAAAATCCTCTTCAGAGAAACGACACCCAAATTAGGAAACTCCTTTCGCATTGCGGAAAGGCGTTTCTACAACTTGGAACGGAAATTGAACGCCAATCAGATACTAAAATGCGAATACGTTAAAGTAATGCGAGAATACAAAGAGATGGGGCATATGCGCGAAATATCAGATGACGAAAAAAATAGCGACAGCGGAACCTGTTTTTATCTACCACATCATTGCGTCGTAAAGGAATCCAGCAAAACAACAAAGATTCGTGTGGTATTCGATGGGTCTTGTAAGTCCAGTAATGGTTTGTCTATAAACGATAACATGCTTGTTGGGCCTACAATACAACCACCAATTTGGTCAACCTTGATAAGATTTCGATACCACAAAATCGCTTTAGCTGCGGATATCGAGAAAATGTATAGACAGGTGATGGTTGCAGAAGAGGATCAAAATTATCAAAGAATCGTATGGCGCGAACAGGACAGTGAAGAATTGAAACATTTTGTGCTTACCACAGTAACATTTGGATTAGCCAGCTCAGCCTTCCTTGCCGTTAGAGCGCTTCATCAATCTGCGTTTGATATGGAAAGCCAATTCCCAGATGTAGCTGAGGAAATTAGAAACGATTTTTATGTTGATGATCTACTTACTGGAGCAGATTCCATTGAAAAGGCCAAAGAGCTGAAACGGGATATTCAAAACGTTTTAGAAGAATTAAAATTCAGCTTAAGAAAGTGGATGTCGAATGCAAAGGATTTAGCAGATGTAACACACGAAACTGTTCTGAAAATTGAAGAAGCTGCAGCAAATACAAGCATTCTAGGGATTCAATGGAATTCCACAAAGGATACATTCTCATTCAACGTTAAACTACCTGAACCTTCAGTATTAACTAAAAGAACATTAATTTCCAGTGCATCCAAAGTATTTGATCCATTAGGTTGGGTATCACCTTCTACGATAATCGCAAAAATGTTGCTCCAAACGCTGTGGTTGCGAAAACTAGATTGGGATGATGAATTTCCAGAAGATATCGCGAGGATATGGAACCAATTAATAGAAGAATTCGGCGAATTTCAAAGGCTAAATATCTAGAGACATGTAGCCAGCAGCGAAGCAGAGCTACACGGTTTTTCAGACGCAAGCGAACGAGCTTATTCAGCAGTAGTATATTGTCGATCTATAGACGAAAGGGGGTCAATTCAAGTTTCTTTAGTAACTTTAAAACTAAAGTGGCTCCAATAAAGCAAGTTAGTCTTCCCAGATTGGAGTTATGTGGAGCTTAACTATTAGCGAAATTGTTGGTTGCGGTTAAAGGTACGATGTCATCAATGACTAAGATATATGCATGGACCGATTCAGCGATAGTCCTGGCATGGTTGTCGGATCACTCAGTTAAATGAAAAACTTTCATCGGCAACCGAACTTCGGAAATATTAAATTTAGTTCCTAGACAACTTTGCAGCCATATTAAATCCGACCAAAATCCAGCTGATCATGCTTCCAAGGGAGTGCTTCCATCGAAACTTGCAACAGTGGTGGAAAGGTCCTGCTTGGTTAGAGTTGAAGAGTGACTGTTGGCCAACTTGCGATGACGAATGTAGCCGTACAATTTTGGAAATAAGAAAAAAAGTATCAGCCGCGACTCATGTACTTCACTGCCAAAATCCAGAAGACATCATTGATAAACTTATCCACAAGACATTTTCTTTTAATAAATTGATAAGAATTTTAAGTTTCGTCAACATATTTATAGCAAATGTCAGAGTTGAGGCAGTCGAGAGGAAATGTACACCGCTTACCGTCAAGGAACAAGCAAATACAACCAATCAAGTAATGAAATACGTACAAAACGCTGAATTTCATGATGAAATAAAAATATTAAAGGCGAAGAATGAATTAAATATGAAAAGTAATCTCTCGCCACTCACACCATTCATAGACGAGAATGGGATTCTTAGAGTAGGAGGAAAATTACAAAAAATCAATGAGCGAATATGACTCGAAATACCCGATCATTCTACCCAAATCTCATGTCCTTAATAGAATGATAATTTCCTATGTCCACATTAAGTATCTAAATCCGGGCCCTTCTTTAACATCCCATCTTCTCCGTCAGAAATACTGGATAGTCAGAGGTAGAGGGCTTGTGAGAGAGGAACTAGAGAAATGTGTAAAATGTTTCCGACAAAGAGCTGTAACTGCGAAACAACTAATGGGAAATTTACCGGCAGTCAGAATACCACCAGCGAGGCCATTTAGTAAATGTGGGGTAGATTACGCTGGGCCAATATCCATAGCTAACAAAAGAGGGTGAGGGGCTAAAATGTCAAAAGGTTATATTGCTGTATTTGTATGCATGAGTACAAAGGCCATTCATTTGGAAGCTGTAATAGATCTCACCAGCGATGCATTTATTGCAGCAGTTAAACGATTTTCATCCAGAAGAGGAGTGCCAAATGAAATATTCAGTGACAATGGCACTAATTTTATTGGAGCGAGGAGACAGCTAAACGAGGTATACAAAATGTTAAAGTCTGAATCATTTAGTTATTTAATTGCAGAATATTTGGCACAAAATGCGATTCAATGGCATACCATACCACCATCAGCACCTCATTTTGGCGGGCTTTGGGAAGCGGCGGTGAAATCAGTGAAGTCGCATTTAAACAAGGCCACCAACACCCGTGGCATATTGCAGCTATCGGGGGGGTCACAGGTGGTGGATAGTGGACGACCTATCGATAGGTAGGTTAGCGGTGAATTGAATAAGCCGCCCCCAACCGCAGTCTAGCTGGGGGGAGAGTCTCAGGGAACTGGGGAGTGGTTAACCTCACTTCATTAAATTCTGAGTGCCTATGATGCCCAGCATGGAAAGGCGAACAGATGGCGCCAGAAAACCATCGACCAATAACCACGGCGGACTGGGCGTCACGTCCTCTCTGCACCTCCGGAGTCTCCGCGGGTGATGAGTGGGGGACCCTATAAACGGGTGACCCGGTGAATAGAATGGATCCCATTGGATTGGGCTCATCATGTGATTAGGTGAATGGGGGAGAGAATGGGCGGAGGGAAGGGGGTGCAGGGAGGCCGGGGTGCTAGCGAGCCGAATGGGCTGGATTAAGGCGTTAAGCGACCCGTGCTGATGGTCTACTAGGCTGGGGGCCCATTTAACAAAGCCCAGTCGCTAACGGAGCCCTCTGGATACCTGGCGACCTCCAGTTGTAATTAGCCTTACCTGCGTATACGGATCTCTGCGCAGGCGGACCTTTATTTCTCCGATACTCGTGGGAATCCAACGGATAGATCAAAAACCAAAACAAAGGGCACCGGCTCTCATCATAAGCCCGTATCAGCGGAGGGAGGTACCTCGAACCAGACGGGTAAGGCCTCTAAGGTTGCAAAGGTGGTTGACTCTAGGGCACAAGTCCCGGGAGTTAGCGGTACCAACGCAGCACAGGGGAGTGGGACGAGAGACATTCCTCCGGCGAAAAGGCGATACAGGAATCGCCGCTCGGCGCTCCGAATTCTCGAGAAGTGGGCTGCGACCCCCGAGGAGCAGCTTACGGAAGAGCAAAGAAGATCAGTAGCTTGGGCAAGGAGCACTGTGGGCTGCGGAAGCTCGGAAAGGGACCATATGTCGAAAAGACAGCGGTCCCAGGACGAGGTGGAAGTAGTCAACAGCAAGCGGGCCACGTTGGTGACTGAAAAGAAGCCGAGCTCCAACTCAGGGACAAAGCTGTTCAGCGACGTCCTGAGGGAGCATGTGTTGATGCTAGCCGTCATTGACGAAAGTCAAGAAGATGGGAGCATCACGGCGGAAAAATGGAGGTTGGTGTATAATGCACTCAACCTCGTCTTTTTAAAGGTCCTGGGTGAAAATCCGGGACCACCCCCATCCTGCAGAGATGCGGGATGGTATCAAGGGCGTGTAAAGATGACTGCATGTTCGGACTCTAGATCTGTGGATCTGTACAAAAAGGCTATAGCCAAAGTAGGGGAGGTATGGCCAGGCGCAAAGCTTGCGGCAGTTAGCCGGGAGGAAATTCCCAGCAGGCCGCGGGCACGTGTATGGCTGCCATCCGAACCGGCTAGCCCGGACAGCGCTTTGAAAATCATTCAGGCCAGTAACCCGAATCTTCCGAGGGAACCCACATTTATTACTAGTAACAGGCAGGAAGTTCTAGACGTGACCCTTGCCTCAAATAATATTCTTCATATGGTTAAAAATTGGAGGGTGGATAAGGAACACTCCTTTTCTGATCATCTATATTTAACCTATAGCCTCGATATTCACCCTGCTACCCGGGAAGCCTTCAGGAACCCTAGAAGGACCAACTGAAGCAAATATGGGGAATTATTGGAGGAAATGTTACCGACGAGGGCTATGGAGCCCCCGACGACCGTTGGGGAGCTGGAGGACATGGTGGCTAGCGTTACTAGCGCATGTAACCGATCCTTTCGCGCTGCCTGCCCACTGGCTAAGCCTAGGGGTAGGCAAAAACCGGTATGGTGGTCCAGGGAACTGGGAACCTATCGTAAGGCTTGTAGGATAGCCTTTATTAGAGCCAAAAATACAAGGGAGGCTCAGGATTGGGACTCCTATAAGGAGAAACTCGGAATTTATAAGAAAGAATTAAGAAAGGCACAAAGGAGGTCTTGGAGAATCTTCTGTGATAATATGGAAGAGGTATACGAAACCTCCCGCCTTAGAAAGATTCTTTCCAAAAGTACATCTAGTCCTAGTTTTTTGATAAAACCGGACGGATCTTGGACAGCTTCTAGTGGAGAATCTCTGGAGCTTCTCTTCGAGACACACTTCCCAGGGAGCTTTGAAGACCTGTTGGTGCGTAGCAATCATCAGGAATCACTGTCAGTAACCACAGAGGATATCGTAACCAGAAAACGGATCCTATGGGCACTGAGGGGTTTTAAACCATTTAAATCGGCTGGTCCGGATCAAATTATACCAGCGGAACTTCAAAACAACTCAGTAATTATTCTTCCCTACCTGGAAGCTATATTCAAAGGGTGTTTGAAGCTGGGCTATATTCCTAGGTACTGGACGGAGGTCAATGTGATGTTCATACCGAAAGCGGGGAAAAGCTCACATGTCTATCCTAAGGACCTAAGACCAATAACTCTATCATCCTTTCTTTTGAAAACATTGGAAAGGCTGCTGGATGTATACATCAGAGATAAAATAGGTGCCAGGAAGTGGGCATCGTCTCAGCACGCGTACACAAAGGGTAGATCTGTGGACACTGCTCTGCACGCCTTGGTGTGTACGATTGAGAAATCGATTAATTCGAAGGAATTCTGTTTGGTGGCCTTCCTGGATATAGAAGGCGCCTTTAATAATGTGAAAGCGGAGGCAATCAAAGAGGGATTGTCATTTTTGGAGGTGGACGTTCCTCTGATAGGGTTAATCAATTATATGCTGGGAAGCAGGATTGTTAGCTCGAAGTTGGGGGACTCCACCTTTAAGAGGCGAGTAACTAGGGGAACTCCGCAGGGGGGGGGGGTTCTGTCCCCTCTTCTCTGGAACATAGTGGTAAACGGGTTACTACTTGAATTGGAGAGAGAGGGTATTGAAGTTATTACGTACGCAGATGACGTAGCTTTAGCTGTTACCGGGAAATTCCTGGGCACGATTGTAGACGTAATGCAGAATGCGCTTACCATCGTTACGAAATGGGCTGGCAAATGTGGACTTGGTATTAACCCGTCCAAGACAGAGCTGGTACTCTTTACTAAGAAATACAAAATCCCGGTAGTTGTCCCTCCTACCTTAAATGGCACGAGACTTGCTTTTACTCATAGAGCTAGATATCTGGGCATTATCTTGGACAGTAAGCTTAGTTGGAAGCCCAACATGTTGGAGAGAATAAACAAAGCTACTATTGCTTTGTACTCCTGTAGGAAAGCCATTGGTCATAGATGGGGTCTGAAGCCGGAGCTGGTACACTGGCTCTACACCGCCGTAGTGAGACCTGTACTCATGTACGGGGTGGGTGTTTGGTGGCCAGCTCTGGACAAGGTTACTTACAAAAGTAAGATTGAGAGAGTGCAAAGAACGGCCTGTATGCTTGTTAGCGGGGCATTGAGGTCGACACCGACAAGTGCCTTAGAGGTTATGTTGCACCTTCTTCCGGTCGACATTTTTGGCAAACAGATGGCGGCAAATACGGCTGTACGACTTGCAGCCGTCTCTCAGTGGAGGTGTCTTAGTATAGGACACTCTACTATAGTCATATCGTTGAAGGATGAGCTGGCGAATCTTGACTACATTAAACCTACTCTACGCTTCGAGAAGCGATTTCGGACCTCCTTCCCTTCAAGGGAATCCTGGAGGGATAGACCGTTATTGGAAACCGAAGCGTTGCAATTCTTCACAGATGGCTCCAAGCTAGACGGCAAAGTAGGAGCTGGAGTATTCTGTGACAAATTAAATGTAAATATTTCTGTTCATCTCCCTGATTACTGCAGCGTGTACCAAGCTGAAGTCGTAGCGATTGAGGAGGTCATGACGTGGTTGAAGCATAATGTGTTATCCTCAGACGATATCACAATCTATGTGGACAGTCAAGCGGCGATCCGGTCGTTAGAATCGGTGTCTTTGGCGTCACGGGTGGCGTTGAGTTGTCACTCATCTCTAAATGAGATGGGTGAGCATTTCAACATCCAGGTAGTCTGGGTCCCAGGTCACTCGGGCGTCATGGGGAACTGCAGGGTAGATGAACTTGCTAGGCATGGTACTACTCTCCAGCTGCAACCGGAAAGGGCAAGTCTGGGGAAGCCTATCACAGCGCTGAGACAAGCACTTGGGAAGCAGGCGCTATCCTCAGCGGGGGAAAGGTCGTCTAATGCCCTCACCTGTAGAGTTGCAAGACAAGTTTGGCCAAAGCTGGACTTGGGGCGCACTAGGGCATTTATATCCTTACGAAGACGTGAATTAAGAACGGTCGTAGGAATTCTCACGGGACACTGCCTTTTTGGAGAACATGCAAGAAGGCTGGGTCTGGAGGCTAATGACTTCTGCAGAAGCTGCTTGGACGAAGAGGAGGAAGAGACGTTGGTCCACTTCCTTTGCTCGTGTCCAGCATTGGCTCTCAGAAGGCACAAACACTTAGGTAAGTTCAGGATGGACTGCCTCTCGGATCTCGAAAACATTAAAGTGCGGGACGTCTTACGCTACATAAGTAGCTCGAAATGGTTCCAATAGGGGTAAAAGGGGATACATCCTGTGGTATCACAATGGACCGTCACCGGTCTAAGTGTGCGTAAGCAGCCACACCAACCTAACCTAACCTAAGGCCACTAACAATGGTAATATGACATTCGAAGAAATGTCGACACTACTGAGTCAAATAGAAGCAATCCTTAATTCGAGGCCGCTGTGCACTTTATCAGAAGATGACACCACGATTGAAGCTCTGACCCCAGCGCATTTTTTAATAGGATCAACAATAGGAATGATTCCAGAGATTGAGTTTGAAAACATACCAATATCGCGATTATCTCGATGGCAGCAAATACAACAAAGAGTTAATGGTTTTTGGAAGCGGTTTAAGGTCGAATATTTGAACTCTCTTCACCAAAGAAATAAGTGGACTGAAACAAAAACAACATTAAAATAAATGATTTAGTGTTAATTAAAGAAGACAATTTACCATCATGCAAATGGACATTAGGGAAAACAAAGATGTTCACCCAGACGGAAATGGATTAATTCGTGTTGTTACCATCAAAACACCAGCAACAATAATAAAGCGACCAATCGTCAAAGTGTGCAAGCTACCAAATATGTAGTAATAGAATGCGCTCGAATCAGCAAAGCTTTAAGCCGGACTTTGAACCGATTTTGCTGTTCAAATTTGCTCTATTTTATTTTTTTGAGCAAACTCATCGGCAAATTAAACAATTAAAAAAATAAAATCGTTCACTTTCCCAGCGAATCTAGAAGCGACTACAAGCGATCTGCTAAGCGACCAAAAAAAAGCGAACAAAGGCGATTAAGGTGATTATCTTATAAAACTAAATTTGTAAACTTATAAAAAAACCTTAAAGAATTGTGAAATACATACAATATATTTGTGAATTAAACAAAATAAAACCCGCATTGAATTTATTTAGAGATTAAAATTTCTACACAAATATCTGCGATTCATCATTTTTTACACGCATGTGCTTTTGAATTGCTTATCAATGAGATTTCTTTTTATTACAGATTGTTAGTGATTTGTTTATATTATTAGGTTAGGTTAGGTTAAGATGGCGGTCCACTAGGACTGGCATAGACACAAAACTGATCCGTAACTATACCACGATTTATTGTATTAGCTCCAACTCATTGAAATCATTTTGAGCTGGAAGGGTCTGATAAATTTTGGCGTTTTTTAATTTTTCTCGAGATTCTTGAAATTATCCAGATTTTCGGATTTAAATTGCGCAAAGTTGCTTGGCACTGAATTTAATCGAAAATATTGACTTTATTCAATATTTTTGATATTATTCTTGCAACATCTGCATAATATTTTTCAGATTATTCGAGATTCTCAGTGGTTTCTTGATTTCTTAAGATTATTCCTGGATCCTGATCTTATTCGAGTTTTTCGGGAAATTTGAAATTTTTTGAGATTATCGATTTTTTTCTATAATTCTCACATTATTCGAATTTTTGGAGGTTATTTATGTTTCGGATTTTGCTTGAAATTTGCAAGCGGTGGAGTTGCTTCTTGTTACAGAATTAATACATCGAGTTATTTAAATTTAAGTTAAGTTTTGAATTGGGTTGCTTGGTATATAGAGATTATTCGATATTTCCGAGATTAACATTGAAGACAATTCAAAATTTTTGAGATTTTTGAGATTACCTGCTCTTTAATGTTGCTCGCATAATGTTATAGTTAATTTAAAACTGTTGATGATGTTCATTAATTCTTCGAGATTTTTTGTAATTTTGCAGATTTGAGGGAATTTTTTGATATTATTAAAAATTGTTCGAAATTACCTGATAATTTACTTGGATTCAATATAGCTGCTTTATGTTGAGTTGTATTAGGACCTCATCTTACAGTATTGTTGGTTTTCTTTTCAATTAATGTATAAATAATAAGAACACAAACATAAAGGTGACAGTAATGTGTTGTGGACCCTGGGGCAATATTGCTTTTTAACCAATTGATTTATTTATTTGAAAAATCTCTAGGATCAAAACCGCAGAATTTATTATCAATCTAATTTAGATTGGGAACGATAAGATATATAACGAATTAAAAAGCACCTGACGATCCAAAAAAATAAGTGAGCTGATTGCTGCTTTATGATGCTGGGATATAACTCTAGTTACTTCATTATTTGTGTAGCCAATTGGCAAAATCTATAGAATCAGACCAGCAGAATTTTTTATTAATCTAATTTTGATTTGGAACGATATGACATCACACTAAGTTAAAATGCCCTGACAATTCCCAAAAATAAGGGAGATGTTTTTGATACTGGGTTAGCTTCTGGTTACTTTATTATGTATATGGCTCATTGGCAAAATTTGTAGGATCAGAACCACAGAATTTTTTATTTAACCAATATTTGTTTAGAACGGTATTGTACCAAAGAAGGTTGTAAGGCCCTGGTGTTTTCCAAAAATAACGATGTTGTTTAAATAACGATGTTGTTTGTTTGTGGATCGATATTAATAAAAAAATCTATGGTTTTAATCCTAGAGAATTTGTTAACTGGTCGAGCTCTTCCAGTATCGTAATACTAGAACAGCTTGACGAGTTGGCAAATTCTCTAGGATCAAAACTAGAAATTTTGTCCCACGTGGGCCCCCTGTCGGGGCCCTTGTAATTTGACAAGTCAAGAAAAACTGTGGAAAGGAAAAAATATTGTTTGATTTTGCTGCCTCGTGGACCTACACAGATAGCTTGGAAAATAAATGGAAGGTCTAAGGTCTAGGAGTACAATAACTCCCGTGTAAATATAGAAGCGGTTCTCGACTAGTGAAATAACCGCATTTAATAATTGTGTTTTTTGTCATTGTTGAAATAATTGCGATTACAAATCAATCAATGTTGAATATGACAGTCAAATCACAGTGATATCTTCATAATTAGTTTCAAAATAAATAAGTTCAATCATTTTATCGTTGGTTTTGAGCCCAATAATTTATTGCACGAAGGTTTGTTACCAGGAATTGTTAAATAAAATTCACAGAGTAACAATTTCAGTTTGGAAAACAGGAAAAGTCACCTGGTGCTAAATCAGGCAAATGTGGCCGTTGATCTGTGGTATTTATTAAGTTGTTGGCCTTGTATTCGTTCACAATCGTCGCTCTTTTTCGCATAATTGTGTTTGCAACACAAAATTTAAGGCAAACTCTTTGTTCAACTATTGTAAACAAACTGGTTAACAGATCCCGCTAAAAGTTGGTATCATAATGAAAGACAGTCCTACCATAATCTAGGAAAAAAAAATTTTCTAATCCCTTCAGCGCGGGCATTTTAAATTAACAGTCCCCTATACTTTTTTGACAGAATATATATCGTTTCGTTCAGCAAGAAACATGGA
This sequence comes from Tipula vernalis, assembly GCA_958295665.1. Taxonomy (NCBI): domain Eukaryota; kingdom Metazoa; phylum Arthropoda; class Insecta; order Diptera; family Tipulidae; genus Tipula; species Tipula vernalis. Next base: position 322,279,632 of record OY282559.1, read on the forward strand.
TCAACAACAGTGGATAAACTTCTTGTCGAAGGGAAACCCATTACCAGTAATTCTATAATTTTACCCTTTCATCCGTTTATAGATGACAAAGTAGTTCTCTGAGTAGAAGGACTTTTGAAATAAGCCAGCGTGGACCTAGATACCAAACATCCGATACTACTGCCAACTAGCATTACAAAATTTGCATTCTCGACAAAAGATGATCAAAATACTCTTGAAGCAAAAGTACGCTATACTGCAAGCCAAAAATCCAGCACAGCAGGACCGTTCTTATAAAAATATTTCTAGGTCGTGAAGCGAAATCGTTACCAATACCTTTCTAGCAGCGTTGGAACGATCTTATGCAGTAAGAGGACTACTTAAATACAAACATTGCCATAATGGTAGAAACCTAGTGGGAGCTAACTGAAAGCTTTAAACATACTTCAGCCAAAATCTGAACGAAATCCAGGAACCCCTACATGGTTTCTAGGAATTTACCGTCAAATCGTGCATATATCATTTATGTTGAAAAATTTATAAAAATCGTCTGAGGGGTCGCGCACATATTTCGACTGAGACAAAACATCCCTGAAGGTAAATACAATATGATGGTGTACCAAAATCTGCGCAGCCATCTCTATGATTCCTTGACAATGGCCGTCAAAAGATCAACTACATTTTTTTTGAAGCCGGGCTGTTTTGAGAAATCCATAGAAACCGTTTGACCGGTCGCGAAATTTTTTCGTCTTCCAGAAAGCATCCGCAAATATGATGGCATACTCAGGTACTTTTTTTATGTAGAGCGTTTTTGGAAAAACCATTTAATGGGGCGCGCAAACATTTTATTTCACCCAAAACATCCCAAATATACCTACACTATGATGGTTTACTCTGATCTGTGCTACCATTTTCGTAGTTTTAGTTTATATAATTTCTTTTGTGTTATTCGGCTGTTGTTAGGTTTTACATTTACTATTTCTCAAGCGTTTTCATATTTTGTCAAAAATTTGTATCACTATTTTCACACTAGTTCTTCCAGTTAGAACCTAATATAATAATGCCATAGTCCTAGAAATTTTAAAAGAAGAGATATGTGTAGTTCAGGAAAGTGATAAAAATTTTTAAAAAAATCTGCAGCAAAAAATGAGGAACATCTTTAAAAAAATAAAAGTTAACGTGTAATCAAGGTAATACATTTTCTTATAAGAAGTCGCCAAAACAGAAATCCGAGTTTTTCCAAATAAGCTACGGTTTTGGACTCTTTAAGCGGAACCTTTTACTATTTCTGAAGAAAATATTAATGCTATACCTAGTTGAACTGTTTTAGTATAACAACGTAATGATTTCCAAAATAACCATTAGTTTGTAAATAAATTCAAATTGGTTTAAAAAATTATTTTATTTATTGCAAGCGGGTAATTTTAAGTCAGAAGCCACCACAGGTAATAATATTGTTAGGTTTTTGCCTTGTCAATCAAGATTCATATCACTGGATTGTGAATAATACAAACTCAATTCAATTTATCACTAACGAATTTATATATTTCACAAAATTTATTAAAACACAGTTTATCAATAAAAATTCACAAAATCATTTTATATAAATTATTCTTAAAATTTACTGATCACTTTTACTTTATTTATCGCGCTTATAACACTTTTTGAAATCACTTTTTAATTCCTTTTAATCTTTATACTATCGCTTACCAAATATTACTACTCCGATTCGATTTCGTTCGCCTTTTTATATACATAAACCAAACTTCTAGAAAGCTCATGATTTTTCTAGTTAGATTAGAGTAGAACAATTTTATCATGGAAAATTCCATTTAGAACAGCTTAACATTGAGCTATTAATTTTAACTTATTCTATTAGACACTAAGTGTCACCGTCACAGTAATTACTTGTTGACCAATAAAGTGAAACAGCCAAAGTCGCATGGTTGAGATCGAAACGTGTTATACACAGAGTGGATCTGATTTAAAAAAAAATTGCCATTGCTTAAATATTTGTTATATTTTCGCCAAATTTATCAGCGTTTCAAAAGTGTAATGAAGTGTGTTTAAATTGTCCAAAAATGTCAATGATAATATTAAATGCTGACATTAAAAATAAAGGTACACATGGTAATGAGCCTAAAATTTACGTAGCAGCTTTTCTATTCTAATTGTATTTAGTATTATTACATAATTTAATACTTTGGCTATGAACTTGTAATAAATAAATTAATAACCTCAAAATCTATAACCTCAAAACTCATAAATCTAAAATCCCAATAAACTACAAAACAAAAACGCAGCAAAAAAAAAAAAAAAACAAAAAAAACTGACACGCAAAATTCAAACCTCAATCTCGAGGAGTTTTAGCTTTATAATTCCATACGTTCATTACTTCATAACCTCAAAACCCATAAACTCGACAATCCTGAAGAGTAACATAAGAAAATGACATGTCACAATATAACTCCGAACTATGTAAAATTCCATTCTCCGAACTTCATACAACCTAATATCTCAAAACTCAATAACCCCAAAAGTTCATATTGCTATAATTCCATAACCCCATAGCCCTATAATCCACAAATTCCATAACCTTATAGCCCCATAACCTTAACAACAAAAAGACCTACAAAGGAGAAAGTGCAGCTTTAGATTAATTAGGCATCCCATATTTTTAAAAATTATTACCATATTTTCAACTGTAGTCACGTAATTAAGATCTTTCCTATTTCCAACAAATTTTTTCGTAACGTCTCTAAAATTTTGCCAAGCTGCTTCCTTGACCTTAGTCATTCATTTTTGGAATTCATTGTCTTCTGTCTTTTATCAGTCTCGTCTTCTGATTCTTCTGGTGCTTCATCGTTCATCTGTATATCCTCAGCGACGTCATCAGCTTCGATATCTTACATTTAAATTGTACTTTTATATTCGTCGCTACTACTATTACTTTTGTTACTCTCTTCAGCTTCAAGAATGTCAGGACAAGTCACAGATTCAACAGTTGCATAATAAATTGGAGATTTTGTTTTTCGGTTGTGCCCAAAAAGTTCGTTAAACAAAAAAAGCAATCCTTCACATGATTTTTTGGTTCCCGCCAGGTCATTGGAGAAGTAAACGTCCGTTTCTTTTGTTTATTAAGTTGCAAGGAGCATCTTATGCATATTGTTGATCATTTCACTTGTTTCTACTTTTAAGTACATCTGTGAATAACTTCCTAAGTTTACTCACAACATGTTCTTCACAAACAACGCAGTGAGATTCTACACAATTACTGCATGATATTTTTCTTATAACATTATACTCTTCAAAGCCCAAGTTACTTTCTCACCCTGACCAGCCGCCGATACTGAGGTTCTGACTCCCTGCATCGTACTTTTCCAGCGCCATGATCTAGCAACTTTGCAGGATCGCGGAACAACTCTGTTGCCCACCGTCACCGCGTGGAGGTACCCAGGATGTCGAAACACGACAAAACTGTCAGACTCAGAAGAGAGATCAGATCTTATTTTAAATGGGATGGGTGTGGAGCTCAAAATAAAAATAGCGCAATGGTAGTAATGTGCACATATTGGCTTAACAACTGTGCACCAATTCATAATAAAGAAATTCAAATTATTTTTTCTGTGCCGGGCCATTCATACATACCGCCCGACAGAGTTTTTGCATTACTGGACAAAAGAACCAAATCAAAAATACGATAACGTCACCCCAAGAATATGAAGAAATTTACTCAGAATACGGCACAATAATTTCAATGGGCGGCGAAGATTGCGCAATAAATGACTTGAAAAGTCAATCATCCAGATTTTACAAACCAACCGGCCAATGGCATTTTGAATTTAATAAGTCTAAGCGCTTTATACTAATCAAATCTGTTAGAGGTATATTCGTTCGCAGGGAAGTTAATTATAAATCGGATTTATCTAGAAGATGTTCCGTTTTAAAAGAAGGCTGCAGAATTCCAACGGTTTTACCGGATCACCTTTCTAATGATAGGGATATTAACTCGGCGAAATTAAAAGATGTCGACAATTTGCTAAAAATGCATTTTTTTGATGAGTGGAAATGTCATGATGAGCTTAAGTTTTTTAAAATCATTTTGGCTACTAATTAACCCGACAATAATATTAATGTATAATTGAAGACGAAATACTATATGTGATACCTTTTTTGAAGATTTAGATTTACGCGTCTAAGCTGATAGTCTATGATAACGGACTGTGTTATTAATAATAGGAATTTTATTAGATATTTTATTGAATTATCTAATTTTTTGTTTTATTTTATTTTATTGAATTGCTTCATTGTTAGTATTTTTTTTTTTTAAATGTTGCCAATGGCTTTATTCTTGAATCTTTCCACATAAGAAACTCACAAGAAGTAATCAAATCTTAATCTAAAAATTATTACATATTTTAAGTCTTAACCAATGTTAATACTTATTGTTAGTGCTCACAATTTAATTAATTTAGACTATACTTATATGTATATATCGAATTAAATTTAGAGGTTCACAGGTTCATCAGTTCGAGTGGATCTGTTCTTCTCAGACGACTAAATCGCGTCTGTTTTAGTATCTCCCTGGCCAATTCGTTGAATTGTGCTTCTAGTTTTGAGTAATATTTCGAACTGAATTCTTTAATAGTTTTGATATAGAACTGAATTCTTTAATAGTTTTAACGGTTTTGATTCCAAGGTTGACATGTATATTACTATTTCGGATGTACCAAGGAGCATTGGTAATACTGCGAAGTATTTTCGCTTGGGTTCGTTGCAGGAGTTCTCTGTTTGAAGCGCTGGTGGATCCCCATAACTGAATACCATATGTCCTTATGGGTTTGATTATGGCTTTGTAAAATAAAACTTTATTGGCTAATGACAACTGAGATTTTCTTCCCATCAGCCAATACATTTTGGAAAATGTAATTTTTATTTGGTTGCGCTTTGTTGCAATATGATTTTTCCACGTTAACCTTCTATCCAGATGCAAACCTAAGTATTTTACCTTAGTTTGTTGAGGAATATTTTTATCGTTGAATTTCACTGGTGGGCAGGTGCGTTTCTTTAGCGCGAAATGTGACATGAGTTGATTTGTTTTCGTTCTTACTGATGCTTTTTTACTGATGCTTCCTTTTTTGTTTTATTGCAAACCTTTGAATTATGGAGTTCACCACATATAACAATGCAATATGCTCTAGTGTGTCCATATTCTTGGCACTTAGCGCACTGTACCGGCCCATTTCTTTTCCTGGGTTCCTCGATGGTAACCCTTCTGTGCAGTAGATATTTTAGGTCAAATATTGCATGGCTGCCTTTAATTTTTTTATTGTCTGGTTCTAATTCCAAACGAAACAATGGCTGAGAAACCTTATCCCGATTATAACGTAACTCGCTATTCCTTTTAACACAACAACCAATCCTTTTTGGCTCTTTAGTTGATACGTGTAGTAATGTTTACCAACTTGGTCAAAATGTTTAATTAACGCTCTGTAAGCATCAATATTGAGCGGTTTAATTTTTGTTTCTTTTATATCTCCTCTTTTGATCCCGGAAATATAAAATGCACCTTCAGTGATAAACTCGATCGTTTTAGCAAGTTCTCTATTTGATTCTTCCCTCAAATAGATTGGTGGCGGCTGCTCAGTTTTTGAAGTTTTTTCGGGCGTCGGCTCGTCAACAACCAAGCAAGAATACCTATTACCATGCGTTTATTCAACGCTAGCTAGCTTAGTGAATTTATTCGAGCTTGCACTGGCCGCTGATCTAGGGCTACTTCTTCGTTTTGATCGGACAGTAATATACCGGTCTATTCCCGTTTGCACTAAACACTGACCTACATCACTGTTTATTTTATTGTCATCTGATGTCAATGCATTGTCTTTGTTTGTTTTATTGTCAATATTTGGCGACGATGCGCACTTTTAATTTCGTTATGGTTCAACACACCAATGTTATTTAAATTAATAATTTCACTTTGATTTAAATTGCTTGGTAAGGTAATTTTTTGAACATTTAAAATTTGTTGTCGCCTTGGATTATGCTGCACTTTTGTATTTTTATTAAAAATATTTGAGGTGAAGTTCGGTGGCAAATCGCTTGTGGACATCGCTGTCTGCTGATTTGGCCCAGTCTTTTTTACTTGAGGCGGAGGTGAGGATATTACGATTTCATTTATTTTTCACATCACAATATTTTAAAAAAAAAATAAAAATAGGTTTAAACTGCTACCCGTAAAACAGTTTTCGTCCATCGCGACATTTCCGTCTCTAAAAGAGACGAGAAAATCTTTTAGAGACGGAAATGTCTAACGCTTAATTTAAAAAAAATCCAAGTAAACTTAAAAAAGACGGAATTGACTTTTAAGCCTGAATTCCATTGCGAATAAAAGTTTGTCAGTCAAAATAAAGGGAGATAAAAATATAAAATCGGTGGTTGTGTGAAAGAAACACAAAACGAAGTCAGTCAAGATTTTACTTACATCAAATGTGTGTTTGGATTAGTGGATCGCCATAATTATGGTCAAAAATTATCAAAATCGAAGTCATTTTATGGTTATCCAACTAATATATGCACACAAATTTTGTGTACGAACGCAAATTTTTTTCCGCACACTAAGTTAATTAAAAGTTTGTTATTTTTACGGTAATTGTCATAATTTTTTTTGGTGGTTGCTTCTAAAATAGCTGTGATAATACAAAAATATAAAGTTTGTATACAGTTAAATTGTGATAAATTGGGATCAATTGTGATAATATCGCTAAATACTATTATTGGCAATTTAGTAAAGTAATCGTTTTTTTTTAAATAATTTATTGGTGGTGAAAAAGCCAAATTAAAACTCCAAGTGATAACCAAAAATTTATTTTTTTTATTTTTTTTTTTTTGCTGTCGCTGTCAAAATTTATCAAGATATTTGTGCTATAAAAAAAATAAAAAAAAACATGCTTTTTCTTTGTTACTCCAATGAATTTCTTTTTTTTTTTGTCTTCTTTCGACTTGAAGTCAGTTCAGTCAATTATTCACAGTGGAATTCAAGCTTTAATTGGATCACAAAATAAAATAAAAAGACGAAACAAACTGTCAATTGAAATGTTAAATACCAAATAGAGACGAATAAGGACAGCTATTACTCGAAAGAGACGGATTTGTCCGTAATTCGGGATACGACGTACTAATTACGGTCATTTTCGACTTAGAATTGTTCAAGACCACGTTTTAATTTTATTTTTTTATTTAAATAAACGTATTCGGTGCAGTTCACATTTATACGCCTTTGAAGAAACATCAATTTGACAATTTCATAAGAAATAAATTATTGTAAAAAAAAAAAGTTAAATATAAAAGTTAAAAAGTTAAATATTTAATAATTAAAAATTTAGTGTCATAATAAAGGTGAGTAAGTTTAAATTTTATTAAGTGAAACACTAAACACAAAATAATTTTCTCTTGGTGCGGTACAAAAACAACAAAGTTACAATATGGCCGCGACTTATGTGTACAGTTTAATTATTTGGTGTTTTAATTTTAAATTGTTAATATTAACGTTTAAATGGTTTCTGTTTATAGTGAAAAAATATTTTTGTGTTTCGCGATGTCTTAATTAACTTCAATAAATTCATTTAATAAAATCTTACCACATACACGGACGAAACATAAGCAATTGGCTGTTTGTTTTGTGGTTGACGATTACACTCTTGTGCTTAGGACCCAGTATTACAATACTTGTAATTCAATGTTTAATAATATTTGAAGTATTTTCCAATAATTATTAAACTGATTGTACATATTATCGTGTTTTAATTAAAACGTCCAGTTATTCCATGCCCTAATTTTTGCTTTGCATTTATTTCCTCCATTAGGATGCCTGGATATAGAAAATTCATACTCGAGCTTAAGCGTAATTCCTTTAAGCGTCGCATAATTAGAGGGAAAAGTCGTGTTGGAAATTTCCTTGAAATACTTCTGCAACAAAAAAATATATCCGAAACAAATATTCATCTTAGCAGTAGTGAAGTCCCTAAATATGAAATAAACCAAGAAACTATTTTCGAAAGTGAGGATGATGCAGAATATTTATTGGACTACGATAATGATTATAATGATCGATATAATCTAAATGATGATACCACAATTTATATTGATGACTCAGAAACTTCGTCGAAAAAAGTAAATACTACAGAGTTATTAATGTTTCTAAGGTCGTGGGCCTTACACAATAACATCAAAATGACAGCTCTTAATGAAATGTTAAAATTTTTTAAATCGTATGGATATCCCCGATTACCAGTAGATAGCCGTACGGTGTTAAATACACCTAATGACAAAACAATTGTAGATGTAAACCCAGGAAGATATGTTCACGTGGGAATTCAATTAGCACTAGAGAAAATTTTAGCAAATATTGAACATCTGCCAAAAGAAATCTTAATCGATTTTAATATAGATGGTTTGCCGATTAGTAACAGCTCAAATAGTTGTTTTTGGACTATATTGGGAAAATCATCCATAAGTAAAAGTATCTTCGTTATAGGCATCTATCACGGGTTTAACAAGCCTAAAGAGTTTAATGAATTTCTACGACCATTTGTTAACGAATTAACCGATTTGTGCTCTAATTTCAGTTATATAAGTAATGCAATCAACATAACAATTGGTAATTTTATTTGCGACATACCAGCCAGATCCAGTGTTTTGGGAATTAAATCTCACACAGCATATTTTGGATGCAATAGATGCACACAAGAGGGCGAGCATATTAAAAATCGAATGACATTTCCTGAAAACGGAGCAACCAGAAGGACGAACGAATCTTTCCGAAGTAAATCTGACGAAACCCACCATAACACTACTTCCATTTTAGAAGAACTCCCCATAAATATGGTAGATCAATTTCCTTATGATTATCTACACGTCGTATGTTTAGGAGTAATGAAAAGATTTTTACGTATGTGGATGGTTGGCACATCTGAATCTCTTTTATCTTCATATCAAATAGAAACAATTTCAAACCGTTTAAAATCAATTGCCATCACACAACCAAGTGAATTTCAACGTAAAATGAGGCCCCTATCGCAATTGTCATATTTTAAGGGTACTGAGTATAGATGTTTTTTACTATATGCTTCACCATTTGTTTTACGTGATGTATTATCAAATGATAAGTACAATCACTTTTTATTGTTACATGTGGCAATTCGGTTACTCTCCACTAATAATTTACCAAAGCCTTTGATTAACTTAAGCCAAACAATGTTAAATGAATTTATTACTGGAATAAAAGTTTTGTATGCATCGCATCATTCGGTATTTAATATACATGCACTATCACATTTACCAGAAGATGTTAATAAAATTGGAAACCTCAATTTGTTTAGCTCCTTTGCTCCCTGCCTACGCAAGAATAGCCAACCACTGTCTCAGATTTATAATCGTTTGATGGAATTAAATGACATTCCAGAAGTAAAAGTTGATAATGATATTGAGTTTCCCATATTGAAACGCAAAACGAATATAAAAACTAGTGGTAGTACAATAACCATCTACAAAGAAATCATTTTTAAGGATTATAGAATAAATAATAGTAAGCGGGACTGTTGGATTTTAACTCCACAGAAAAACATTATACAGTTTATCCATGCCCCTAAAATGGAAAGTAGTTTATATATTTTCGGTTCAGAAGCCATTGGAAAAAGAAGTTTATTTAGTCTCCCTATTTTATCGGAGAAATTAGACATATTTGAGTCTAACTTATTGTTAGATGAGCAAAAATATTGGAAGGTTAAAATGTTAGGGCATATTTTCCTTTGCTTCATGCATGAATCTCTAAGATATATAAAAAATAATTAGTCCCTAAGGTAAATTATGTTCAAATTTGTTGATTCCTTCGAGTGTAACACATATTGTTAGTTTTACATAAAATTAATTTTGTACTGTTGTTTTTATATTATAGATCATTTACATATTAAGATCAAATGTATGCGATTGTCGAAACTACCGATATGAATAATGAAAAAGAGGTTTCTATCGTTTGTAAAAACTGGATAAAAGGAACAAATGTCTTCTGGCCAGACAACAAAAATATTAAAAGACTTCTGGAAACAAATGCAGCCCCAAAAGACACTTGGCAAAAATACCCATTTAAACTATTACAAAATAATATACGTGAGTTAACATTTTATTAACACTTAACATTTTAGTAAATTTTGTTGACCAATATTTTCAGAAACTCTCAGTGAAGCAAAAAAACAATACTAAAGCAATACTTTGTAAATAAATTACTTATCTTATTCTTAAGCAAAACAATTTTCAAATTATTTATTTTTATTTTGTTAGGCGAAGTTCAAAGATGCAATGCAACGGTAGGATAAATAGTAGAACCAACTGTGGCAGAGTCAAATTCACCGGACAACGACAATCAAACTAATTCCACCAACTCGGAAATGTATGTCGCCGAATTGTTTAAGGAAATTAAAGATTTGAAAGACCAATTGGTGGCGATGGAGTCAAACCTGAATAGTAAACTAATATCAATGATGAACACGATTAAGCCCATTGTTAATTTATTACCGGAACTCATATCCTTTGTGCGAAAAAATGCCAATAACAGTATTGAATAGGATCCCTCGTTTAATTTGCCTTCACTGCCGTTTTCTAGCGTTGCAGATGTCGAGGCATTTAATTTAAAATTAATCGACATATCATACAGCAATCAAATGGTTGGTTTTCCCATCTACACCAATACGTCAAATACTTATTAATAATAAATAGGTGGTCCAAAAAACCTAACTGATTTTTAATGTCATATAACTCACAAATTTTTCAAGTAATGTGTATAAAAGAAGATCGTTTATAAAAGTTTTATTTCTTATTCATTTGGAGTACATATTATACTTCAATTATTGTTCAATTTTGATTGTTATGTTTGTATTGAAGGTATGTCATTATATCTTTCAAAATCGGTGTTATTGATTTTTGGACCAGCTTAGGGTATTATAAGTACACCTACAAACACACATAATAATTTTTATTTACTATTTTTATTAGGTGCTCTATTTAAAATCCGAGGTGGAAGGACGAAAAATCAATAAAAATATAAGAAATATTTTAGAAAAACTAATTGATATACTGAAACTCTCAATAATTTTACATGGACGGGTGCAATCAATATTAAGAAAGGTATACAAATGGAGTCTATCAAAAATAGTTTTCTATGTTGTGCGGATTTTATCAAAACAGAAGCAAAATAATCAGTTTCAGAAAACTTCGGTACATTATTTATGTTTCATTTATGATGTAATAAAAAATCAAACTATAAAACTAATTTAATTCTTTATTTAAGAAAAAATTAAAAAGGCATTTGCGGACTTGAACAATTTAAATACTTTGATAGAAAATACGATCAACTATAGATTTAACGAGCTTGGTTTTCCGGAAATTAGCAAAACCGATTTCCGCCAAAATTTTGTTGACGTTTGTTCATGCCATGCACAAACCAACCTTGATACCTAAAATACAAAAGAAAAACCACAGAATCATTGGATCACAACAAATAAATGTATAAACTTATCTGACGGCAAACAGCTGATTGGGGATCCAAACATCGTGAATACGTAATCTTCCACGTAATTTAGTTGCGTTAATATCTGTAAAGGAATACCATTTTTTAGAATTTTGTTTAGTTTTTATGCATTTATATTATATAATTGAGTACACTTACCTATTTTAATATTATTCAGAATTTATTTTGCACTTGTTTGTTTATTTACAATTTAATTTGACAGCTAGAAAATAATTGTAACAATAATGTAATAGAATAATATGTACACTGTGAAATTAGTGTACTAAAAATTTATAACACTGTAAAATCATAATGTACTAATAATTTAGAACCAGCATAGTATTTACAATCTCTTTTGTCAGATGTCACTTTTGGATTAAGAAATAATTATTGTAAAATGAAAAATTTGTCAAAAGAAAAAATCTACAACATTCGAGAAAAAACTATCAAACGGTGATAACCTGTGCGAATATTATAGTGTGAAATAAAATTGAGTAAAAGTTGAAACAAGATCGTGTTTAAATTATATACCTACCTCCCGCATTAAATTGGACATTCTAAGATACCGCAAAGAAAAAAAAAACATTGACGCTGCATTAAATTGGACATTCGAAGATACCGCCCTGAAACATTTTGGACATTGGAATTAATTTGGACACGAATCTGCAACGAGCAAACGGAGAATTTCGCAATTCAATTGCGATCAATAAAACGAAAAGGACCTGTGGTATCGTATCTCGAGCCAGTGATTTAACGAGACGATCTGCATTAAACGGGATATTGACCGGGTCTTTTGATGTACGCAAATTTACAACGTTCTTAAAAGAACTGCAGAGCGTTATCGATATACACACAATAAATCAAGTGATAGTAAACCAATTGATGAAAATAAGATTTAATCAAGTGTTTATGTACATTACTTATTAATTCTATGCACATACCAGTTTTTTTGAACATAAACATAAGTATATATGCAACTGCCGAGCATTATAGCGGTAATAACACAATAAACTAAGCCATAATAAACTATGTAAGTAATGAAAATAATTAGTTAATTAATCAGTATGCTATTAATTAATTAACTAGTTAGTATAATAAATAATAAGTAACATTAATTTTAAGATGAATTTCTAATAATATGTTTTGAAATGTTTTATTTGTAATTGAATATACGTTTATACTAAATTTACATTTGGATTTGTAAAACATTTAGTTAAAACTTATTGTTTTTCATAGTTTTTGATTATTTTTACGAATTTATACATTTAGTTATTGATTGAGTTATTGAGTTATTGATTTTTTTTGGATTTACTTTTTATACTAATAAAATATTTATTTAAATTAATAAAACATTGTATAATAATTTATTAAAAAAAGCCTCCCAAATGTGGCCCGAAATAGTCCAACATAAGCTAGCTCATTCTGTCTGTTTATTGGTATACTGAAATGACTGCCGAAATACCAACCTTTTATAATCACTTTTGGCTCACAATTTCGACTCTCAAATGTGGCCCAAAACAGTCCAACATAAGGTAGTTCATTCCGTTTGTTTACTGGAATACTGAAATGACTATCAAAATATCAACCTTTTGTTATCATTTATGACTCTCAATTTCGACTTACATTTGTCAGTCAGATTTTAAGGTTGCTAATTCGGCAATAATTTGTTCGTCGAATGTGGTGGTCAAATGGAAGACAAAAAAGCTGCGTCAAAAAAGTCTTTATACGTTCGTCCATTTTCTGGCAAGGAATAGATGCTCAAATGACTGAACATTTGACTGACATTTGACTTATTTCGTCTCTTATGGTCGTATAGTAATTTTTCAGACTTTTCATGGTCATTCCACCAGAAATTGTTTTACGGGGCTGATTCAACTTTTCACACAAGTAATAAGTAAATTATTTAAATGTTTACTCGGTGGTAGCAAAATTGCAACTGATTGTTAGTATTAAGTATGATTTATTCGATCTATGATTTTTTTATTTTATGTAACACAAATAAACTGTAATTTTGAAATTTTAGTTAATAAAGACTGAACTTAACAAACCAGTTTTTTGTAGTTTGATTAAGTTTTTCGTTAAACCCTTACAAATTCCAACAAAACGTAACATTTCCCGTTTATGATGCATATATATATATATATATATATATATATATATATATATATATTGGAAATTATTTTTTTCTCCGTGTACAAATATAAAGATTAGTTAATTTAGTACCTCTTTGACTATTTTTTAACTAAATATCATTTGGGTCCACTCGGTGTCATCGGTTTTAATAGAGGACATAATTTCAACCTAACAACGTCGATAGTAGTTGAATTAATTTAGTTAAATTCGAAGAACACTTGTTAAATTTAATAACTTTTAATAAACAAACTTTGTTACTGTTTCTTAAAAATCAATAATTAATTTCTAATAAAATCTTTAATAATGTTCTATGGTTTAGAAAAGTCTTATTGCAACATAGTACATTTTCCTTATTATATAACTGCATCTGTTTCGTATACTGATCATTTATGCAAGTATGTTACATAACATATAAAATAACATCACAGAGATTTTAAACTATCTGTCAAGAGACACAATTATACCAACTTAAAGCAATATTATGTCTCAATTTCCAATTTAGAATTGATATCAAACAATTTTTCATTTTAGTTTTTCTTTAGATATATCTATGTACGTTTATTCTATATAAGAAGACAACGCAAGCAATAACATATTTCTTATTTCATTTATTGTTTGTTTATGTTTCCAAATATGTTTTATGTTATTTTAATTCAAAAATCATATCATGTTTATATTTACATAAGACATATCACTCTTGATATATATGTTTTTGATATTATTCTGAAAATTTATGAAATTCTCAATGATAGCAGCGTTCCTCTAATAATAAATTGATTTGTTTATTGATAGACTTAAAATAGCTCTAAGGGAAAACTATATAGAAAACATCTTACAAACGAAATCATAATAATGGTAATAGTAATAATAATAATAATAATAATAATAATAATAATAATAAGACTATATATAACAACAAAAACAATACTTAAGATGCTACATATCAATTCAACATCAAATTTTTCTTTTTTTGTAAAGACAAAAATAACAACCTGTTTGTATGTTGTTTGGATACATAATTCTTCAGTCGTTCTGAAAGAATCGTCAACATAACATGATCGAAATGATGTGATGCGAAGGAAAATGAGAAGAAAAATCGAAATCAATTGAATTTTCCTTCTATTAAATAGTCAATATAGAGAAACGTATATTTAACCATCAACAAATAGAATATAAATAGATAAAATAAATATCAGAGAGACATATAGTATCACGAAGAGCTAGTATAGTACCTAGTGTAGTAGTTTTTTTTTTTGTGTTTGGTACACTTGTAAATAAGAAGATTGATTGTTTGCAAAATTTAATAAAAAAAAAAAATAACTTTTGGGTTTTTTTTATGCATATAGAGATAGGAACTCGAATATAAAAATCGATCGAGGAACAAACATATTGGTATTGTTTCGTCACGATTAAAATTGCTTTAGAATAGAATGGGATGAAATTCAGGAAGTCTTTCTTGTATGCATACACATGTATGTGTATGTAGGGTAGTTTCTTAAAATGTTGCTAACAATGAGCCAATAAATATACATTTGAGTTATTTTCCATAAGTTTTGCAACTAAAAGCGATTTTCACATGGCCTGGGATTTTTTGATTATATCGGTTAGAGGAAAAAAGATAATTCATCGAATACTGTTTATTCTGAAAAATAACTTTTCACATATTTACTTGCTATTACAATAATAAATCTGAGAAGTTGGATCTGAAATAATCTTAAATAATTTAAAATATGTATTCTTACCTTTATAATTACTCTACACGTTTTCCAATTGTAATTCAGAACGCGTCAATTGTAATTCAGATTAACTTTAAAGCATCAATTGTATTTCAGAAAGGATCATTGTAATTCAGCTAGCGTCATCTGTAATTCAGATTAATCAACTATTTTTGAGATAACATCAATTGTAATTTAGAAGGTATCAATTGCGATTCAGAAAGTATCAATTATAATTAGGTAATAATAAATTATTAATTAATTAGCAACCCACTAACATGTCGCACACTGCAAAGGCTGTGACTTATAATCTCCTCTAAATAAACAAGTATCTGTTCAATAACACCAGGCCCTGCAACAGGAACTCTAATATGGGTTTTCACTTCAGACTTGGTTTTTCTAATGGGTATAATATTTCTATGGGATTAAGCATTGGAGAGTAGGGCCATATAGCCACAAAAGAGCTGCTGTTGTTCCATTAATCACCGTTTCCAGCCTTTAATGACAAGGCGCGTTGTCAGCAACAATCACCAAATCTGCCACTTGGTTTCCCATTTATCGCCACTGCTGCATTAATCCCAAACATTTGCCAACTGTGCAGTGAACGAACCTCTCCTTCGTTTCATCGCTACAACGCCAGCAAACGAAATTGCTCCAATTAAATAAATGTTGGGGCCTCTTGATGTTGGAAGTTGTTGCACTGCTCGGGTACCAGCTCTTGAACGGCCCTTTGTTCGATAGGCGCACAATGAACTTTTTTGGTAATGAATAGTCGACCTTCTAGGTTATTCCCTATGGTTGACACTGAGTTGCAGTGCTGTACTGCTGGAAGTCTATTCATTGAAAAACGGCAAATCGTCATTAAACTCCATTTTTAATATTATTTTATTTTATTTTATTTTTTATTTGACGCGATTACGAATGTATTGACTTAGTGAAGATAATAAAAATATTTCAGACCTACCAACTACATAGGTATTAAGTGGAACTTAAAATTACTTTTTTCAAAATACATTTTTTATCAACACATTATTGATGCTTTCTGAATTACAGTTGAATAATCTGAATTACAATTTACGCCATCTGAATTCGGATTGACTATTCTGAATTACAATTGATACTTTCTGATAAACACTTGATTTATCTGAATTTCAGTTGACGCTACCTGAATTACAACTGGAAAAAGTGTAGTTGCAAATAATCACAATCACAACAAATACTTTATTATTACCCCGTAGGTCAAACGTCAATGGTTTCATAAACTAAAAATGTACTATGTTGAATTTTACAAGTGATATATGTAAATGCAATTATATCCATAATAAATTTTGCTGTTCTTGGATAATGTTCACGTGTCGACAGAATATTTCGAACGAAATTTAATAAAATAACACAATTAATTAGTTCTTTTCAAGCTGTGGACCGCGGCTTTCAAGGGAGAAATGAGCTGTTGCCAGGAAGCAGCGAAATAATTCAGTTTTTCTAAATAGTTTTACGTTGTTACATTTACAGTAAGTACGGCTCCTCAAAACGTGATTTGCGAAATTGCGCACTGTTTCCAAAGAAAAGTAAATTTCCATATGTAAGAGTTCAAATTGATCAAAACACCGTTATTAAGTCTTGTGTGAAATTATTAACAAAACATGCATTGCTTTTAGCAACAATAGACTACGAAGGGTTTTGAGAAATACTAATTCCCATTGAAATTGCACTAAGTATAAAGGTAAACTCATCCAATATCCACGAATACATCAGGTTAACTTCCA
This sequence comes from Tipula vernalis, assembly GCA_958295665.1. NCBI lineage: Eukaryota > Metazoa > Arthropoda > Insecta > Diptera > Tipulidae > Tipula > Tipula vernalis. The sequence goes on from OY282559.1 coordinate 322,296,785, forward strand.
AAAAAATTATTGAATTTATTAAAGCAGAAATAAAAGAAAGAATGTTATCTTTAAAAACTGATAGCGCTATACAATTAAATCAATTGTTAATAATCAATTAATAAACATTTTGTTAGTTTAGTGTTTTTTAGTGAAATAAAGTTGTGTAGTGAGCATTTTAAGATCAACAACGAAAGATGTGTTCGAAATATCGTAACGGTACATACAGCTATCTTTTGAGGTATTTTCATAACACATATGCTGGTCTATTTACATATAGTATGTACATGTGATATGAATTTGTGTAAAAATTTATTATTTCTTTTTATTTTTATTTTTTATTATATGATTTGCTATAGTAAGGGTTGTGTATAATCAGAGCCGACGGCGGTTTCTTTATATACATATTGTACACATATTATATGCCCAAATCTGTTTTGAGCAGGTTTTGTTTGTGTTGTGTGTTTGTGTCTTGTTTTATTGTTTTCTTGTGTTGGCTTGGTGTATAATTGGGGAACTGAATAACTGAACATGAGGAGGAATGTTGTTGTGTTGTATGTATATAGAGTAAAAATATCCATAATTTTAAGACGAAATATACAAAATTTAAAGGTACAAATAGAGTTTCATGTTTATGTATATGTATTATGTGCAAGGCTGTATAGATGTAAATATACTCTCTTTATGTTTATATTTGTATGCATTACAGCTCAAATCATAGGGTGTCTCTTCAAATTTTTAAATATTTTCAAGCTTGGGTGGACATTTGTGGTAGCTTTGTAGGATTGTTATGTTGTATTGCATCATGTTCACATATTAATTAATTAAAATTAATTTATCTTATTATATTTTATTTGTTTACTTGTTAATCCTACCCTGGTGTGTGTGGTGCGCAAATGTAACATTAGATTTGAGATTGATGTGATGATAGGGGTGGGTTGGCTTCGGTATATTTTTGTTTCCAAGCGGATGGATTTTGTTGGTTTCTGTGTGTGAAATTTGAGAAGCTGAAGATTGGGATGAAGGAAATTATTGTTATTTTTTTTATTGTTTAAATATTGAAGATTTCTTCATGTGCGTGTGATAGTTTCCCTTATTAGTGGAAAATAAATTTTCTCAGGTTGGCTTAAAGTGGATTTGTGTGATATGAGATGGCTTAAAAACAATTTAATGTTACAAAATTCATTCCGCTAGTTATATTGCTTTAAATATAAAGTCTTAAGTTTTGGTTGTCGTTGCCTTTGTTTAGATATATTTAGTTGTGGTTCATTTAAATACTAATTTATAGTTGTTTCAGGTACTTAATACCTGATTCTAATTAAGCTTAAATATTTTAGCAGTTTCCATGGCAGTTTCCAGTTATAGATTTAAATTTAAATTTTAATTTTAATGTGATGGGTTTGTTTAGCTTAAACGGTTATACATATGTATTAAATGGTTATATGTATTAATTCTAATAACATTATATTGGTTAATTAAAATATATTGTATAATTTATTTAAGCATTTTGATTATAATTTTTTTCAATTTGAGGAGTTTGAGGGAGGTTTAAGTTATTAAATTTTGTTTTTTTATTTTAATTTAAAAATTGCTTGTTGAGTTGTAAGGGTTAGAGGTAATATATGGTCCATATATTTAAACTAATTATACTACCTAGATTTCAGAAACTAAATTCAAATTTACCTTAACCTTAACTTGGGCAGGATTTACAAATGTAAATATTTAATTTTTCATTTTAGAATAAAATCTACATTATTCATATTCTTTTGAAAACCTTTCTGGTCAGTGGCTAATTTTTGGAGCTTCTTCCAAAAACCTAAAAAAAAAATAAATAATAAAGCTTTTTTAGACGCTTTTTAAGCACTTTTTTGAAATTTTATCCGATTATGGGTAGATATTTACATTTGTAAATATTTTTCTTTCGTGTGTTTTATGTGAGAAGTATAAATATTTTTCGCTAGTTTTAGTTCATAGTAAGTACATATTTACATCATTTCAGAAAAATATTATTTATATCTATAACAAATCGCTATAATATAAGGTTTTTTACAAGTAAAACACATATTTTTTGGTATTTCAAGTAATTCATAAAAAAGGTTTATTGTAAATATCCACATAAAAATTTATGCTAAATGGCAATTTGAACACTTTGTTTGTGTTAGGCTATGCTCCACACAGACAGATTTTTGGCAATCAACGCAAAGTTTCCTTGTTGCACGTTTTCTTTTTTTCCCTCGTGATAGCAGATGAAGCACAATCCTTTCACTTTCGAGTTGCCACGATCATCGTAATCTGGTACAAACTTATCCGTCGAACTACTAAGGCTTTCTATCTCGCGACCCAACATACACTCTATGGCCGATTTAGTTGGAAAATATGAAGTAACTCCACGACATTTGGATCGTTTTTCTATGTGAGGACGGCACAAATGCTCGCCTAAAGCTGGTAAATACAACCACCGTTGACAACATTTTTATAAAAACAATTAGTATTGAGCTTCAACGATTGTAAAAAATTATAATTTCTCACCTGTTTTTGATGTTAAATGTGACGGATTGTTTCTAGCATAAATTATATAGGCTGAGAGAGCTGTCACATCCAGGATGTTATAAAATAAAGCCAACGGCCACCGATTTGTTTTTCTTTTTGTAGTGTATTGCCCCAGCATTTTATCCATAGTATCTAGACCACCTTTTGTTTCGTTGTAAAATAAAATAATGTCGGGCTTTTTTTTAATATTTGAAATTTTATCATCAAAATGCATTGTTGATAGAAACACTACAGACTTTTTCTTTTTCGGCACATACGAGTATATAGTGGTTTTCTCACCGAATCCAAAAATAGATGATAATACTTCCCAACGAGGAGATGGTTTAAATTCGGCTGGTAAATATGGTTTATTTTTTTTAGGGTTCCTACAATCGATAATTTCCACTTTCTCAAAGTTTCTGCTAAAGAAACCGATTTGAAGAAATTGTCCGTTGTAATGTTCTTACCGGTATTTTTATATTGTTCTACTAGATCCAAAACAACACGCTCCCCTTGATTTATAATCCTCATATTTCCCACTTTTCCCGTATACCATATATTTGGCCGCACAATGGATAAAATGTTTTTGCATTACAAGCCCACCACACTTTGATGCCATACTTAGCCGGTTTTGATGGTATATATTGAGTGAATCTCGTTCGGCCTCTGAATGGAAATAACTGCTCGTCGACAGTAATATTTTCTGATGGCTTATAATTTATTCGGAGATTGTCCACTAGCTTTTGGAAAATTTCTGATATTGGTGCCGCTTCTGGTAGCTCTCGAATTCTGTTGATCGAAGCGAATAAATCTTATTATATTCTTGAATCGCTTAGCTGACATTGTGGCTTTGTAAAGTGGATACGCATTTTTTCTCCAAAGCAAATCTAGACGTTCGTGGTTAGATTTATTGATTCACATAGTGAGTAAAATACCAAAGAAAGCCCGCAGCTCTTCTTCATCTATTCTAACCCATTTTTTAGCTGGTTTATCGGGGTTTCTCTCATTAAATTTAGTATATTCTGATTCGGCTTTTCGATTAGTATGCCGACAAATAATTGTTGTAATCGATGTGTGCATAATAGCATAACACGTCTCAACATCGCTAAAATTTTTTATGTCTGGATGAGGACCGACAAATCGCTCTCGAAAAATATTTTGTTCGCGATGACGATGAAAAGCAGGCATTTTTTTCTTCCATTTCGTGCCGTCCTTTCCGATAAAATGTTCGCTTTCCTCTCCGCCATCCTCAACATCTTCACCAGTTTCCAATAATTCATCAACCTCACCAATAGCGTCGTTTTCATTGTCTGATTCGCACCACCACCCACTTCTATTTCTGTCCCATCAATTTCTGCGTCAGACTCTTCATCGATGGAATATTCCAGTTCATCAAATGGTTCTTCATTTTCGTTGTCATCTACCTATAACATTTCCGCTTCATCGTCTTCTGAATCGATGGCATTTAAAACTTAAGAATAATAAGCGTCCCGCTCTTCATAACTAAGTCTAGAATATAAATGAAAATATTCAATATTTATTAGTATTACATCTCAAGGTACTACAACATGTTTGATAATTTTTCATGTAAAATCAAGTACTCACCTAGTTAATTGACCCGAAGACAAAAACTTAAAATCACTCATATTTTATTAGTTCACAATAAGTACTCCATTTTTTATGTAATTATAAAATTAACACGAACATCTAATTTACACAAAAGACACCGCTAAATTAACTTTTATACCCAAAAACAATACCGTTGGTTTTTCCTTTTATATCATAGAATATTACCATTTAGTTTTGTTTGCACAAATGCATTATTAACAAAACAGACAAAAATTACCGTTAGTAAAAACAGTGTGTACCTAAAACCACGAAAAAGATGCATTATAATTGAAAACAGGGTAATTATAAACATTTTTCCATGCGAAATACAAAGGAAAACAAATTCGAAATCTCCGTATTCGATTTCACAATATTTCAATTTTTTGTAAAATTCTGGCAACTACAACCAACCGTAATAAGTGTTTACAAAAACCAAAATTTTAAAAAGTCATACTATTTTGAGTAACTCTTAATTTTAAAAACGTTTTCCTGAATAATGTGAATTTTTGAGTTATCACCTTCTAAAAATTTACCACAGATATACATTTGTAAATCCTGCGCATAATATGTATAAAAAATTGCTGCCCATGCTAAGGTTAAATATTTATCAGGTTAATTGAGGGATGGTGGTGTTTCATTATTAATGCTGAATTTTTATTTATATTTCAAATTGTTGTTTAGTTGGAACTGGCCTCAAGAGGCACTGAGTAGCAGAAATTGAACTTGTACTTAGAAATCGTTTTGGCCTGTGCTAACTTATTTTACTATATTACCACAGATAACTATACCAGATGTCGATCTTGTATGGCCCAAATTTACATAAGTTAATTCAATTAATGAAAATTACTCCAAATAAAATCTACCAAAACGAGAAATAGACCGATATATAAATTCATATTTTCATCCTTTTCTTTTATTTTTTAAAAACTAAAAACGAAAAACCAAAACAAAGTTGTAAATTCTTAGTGTTTTGCCGAATTCACAAATCTGCTTATTTCTTTTGAACACATTCATATACAAAAATCATGAAAATATGAATGAAATTATAATCAAGAAAACATACAAACCTCACAAATACATACGTAATAATGTATAGCTCCTTTGTATTTTTTATTTTTATTTATTGTTGGATTTTTGGTTTTTGTCTATACAAAAATTATGGATAATAAAATAAAAAAAAAATAAAAAACAAGTCCAATGCAATATAACTTTTATGCAAAATAAGGAACTTTTAAAAATAAGATTGATTACAGGCGATTGATGAAAGATAATTGTGAAATTTATAATTGATTTAGGTGGATAATTTTATTAGTAATGTAAGTTAATTACCTTTATAGTCGGGTTTAATGGAATAATTAAGTTCGTTGCTGGTACACAGTGTTGGCAAAATAATATGTGCTTTACTTCTTTGCAATTTCTGTGTTCAAAAGCGAAAACCACTTAAGTACACTTAAGCGATTTTATTAGTTTTAGCTTATTTAATACAATTTTATGTGTGAATTACACTGTCCAATTTTTAAAGCCACTTATAAGTCATAAATTTTGAAAGAAACACTAATCCAGTTTTTCCAGAAACCGATTTAAATGTTTATTTGCTTCTGCTGAAAAGTAGCTTATTTTCACTTAAGTGGTTTTCGCTTTTGGACACAGATTTATTTGAAGCATGAGTAGTTGTTTAGTCATTTTTAAGGATTGTGTTATAATATGGACACCTTTCTCTCGGAATAATCGTTTCAAAATATATGAAATTAATTTTGCTATTAAAACAAATTTCTCGATTCTTGCTTTCAATGAGCCACTTGTGTGCTTGTTTTGTTCTTTATATATTTTGCCACATATAATAATAATATTGTCTGTAATGTAAGTTAGCTTAATAGATGATTTCTTGTAAGAAAATGATGGCACCACATTGTTTCTAAAGGCCAGCTTTCAATTCTGAATAATTATATTTTTATCAAAAATTATTAGAGAAACATACAAAAAAAAAGATCAAAACACATTTTTATTTCATTTTCAAAATTAATTTTTATTTTCCTTTAAAAATATAATTTTAAATTTAAAGTTAAATATGATTTCATTCCCAAATTAGCTATGCAAAATTTTTAATTTTTTGGATGCTTGCGTCGGAGCGATATTGTTCCGCGATTTTTCCTTTTTTTGGCTAAACCCACCATTTAAAATTGACCATTTACAATTTTTCCGTATTAGCACCAAAATAAAAAAATATATTAATTTTTCTATGTGCTTGTTACACGGATCAATTGTTTGAGGAAGAAATGTCGGATACAGCTCGTTAATTTTCTTAAAGCTACTTAATGCAATTTTCTTTAGTATGTTTGGGAGATGGCCTTCTGTCGAATAATTGCTATCAAAAATTGTGTATACTAATTTCGCAATTACAACAAATTCCTCTGTTGGAGCTTTTAATGAACCGAAATTGCTTGTTTCTTTCTTGAAATTTTTTTCGTTGATAAATATTTCACTATGGGCTATTTCTTCGTCCCCTTTGATTAATTTTAGTTTACATTTATCACATGATATTTTTTTGTGTAAGCAATACCCTGCATAGTAAGTAATGGCGTTACTTTCAAGGTTTTTAAAATCTATGTCTATTAAATTATCCAAATCCTCCTCATCGTGACCGTCGTCCTTCTTCTCCCCAAACTCCTTTAAACTTTCCTTATACTCGGCTTTGAATTCAGCCCAATCAAGCACAATGTGATCGCTATCCTCGATGATACAATTGGAGCAATTTGAGTTGTTTATTAATTTCATTACCATAATATTTGCAAAATGTTGGCCTATATCATTGCTGGTTGGAGTATAGTTAAAACCACCTTTTCCTCGAAGTTGCGAAAAAAAAATTTCTAACGCGTCTTGATTCGTTCTTCCTGCCAGCACAAAATCAACATTATTTTGTGACAAATAGCCAATGAGTGCAAGTTGAGATTTTATTGTTAATTGAAATCCTTTTATAAACTTGAAGTAGTTTTCATTTTTTGACACTATTTTGAGTTTTTGTAAATAATCCAGGCTTTTTTCCAAAAAACAATAAATTTTATTGTCCTTATAAAGAGGCTGCTCATATGGAGATTTTGAAGCAAAATTTCTTGAATTTAGGCAGTCAAACAAATTATTGAAAAATTCAATAATATTTGCTGTTGCCAATACATTGTCCAAATGATTATTGAAAATATCAGGAGCAACTTTTAATGTTGTTCGTATAGCACTGGCAACAGTTAAACTTAGTAGTTGCACTGCCAGTTTCACGTTCATTTTTTGAAAATTATTGGGATATATATGGGATTTCGTTAGTTTAGGCATTAATTTTATTTTATTGTGCTCTTCGTATTCGTACATTTTTCGGACGATGATGCTATTACAAATTCCAAATTCTTCGTGCATAATATTGTTATTAAGGAACGCGTTTCTGGCTGACTTCAAAAGGTGAGGTGGATCAAATTGTGGAAAAATTTTGTGGTTATTCACCATAAAATATGGTTTATCTAAATCAATGCCAAGACATTTAAAGGCGGCAATGTTTGTAGTTGCCTGGTCACATGTTATAATAACGATGTTTAGGTTTAATACTTCTTGACACGTTTTGATATTGTCAATAATTAATTTAGATAACGAAGCTGCATCCATATTATTTGTTAGCACGTAACTTAGCACGTGCTTCCAGTTATCGACTATCCCCCTTAACATAAAAAATAACGCTGAAGTTGCCAATTCATTAGTTCGATTAATTCCGTCATCACAAAAACCATCGATTCTCTCCGTTAGTAGGTTCATTGTTAGATCTTTTTTAATTTTGATCTCATCGAAAGTTAGCACGCAAATTCTTGATGTTGAAGATTTGTTTTGGAATAATACTTTTATTTGTTTAATTAAAATATAATTTATCCCAGCTGGCACGAATTTTATAGGAGACCACTTATGTATCGTGGAAATAGATGGCAGTTTAAGATCTAAACTGTTTCTTAAATATTTATAGATCGAAGAAGATTTGTAATATTAGCACTGTGCAATATTTTTATCACTGTCACTATAGTAGTAATCCTGTTTTAATAATAACTTACACACACTTTTCGAATTATTATTAACTGGAATTTGGTTTATCGTTTCATCGATTGTCATAACTTTCGCCTGTTGATGCTTTTGTTGCAAATTATAGCAATTTCGGTATACTCTACGCAATTTAGAATGTACCAATTTATATTTTTTCTGGAAGTTATTAAACAATTTTTTATATTTTTGAATAATTGTTACTTTTTTAATACAGCTTTTACAGCATTTTTCTGTGTTGTCCTGTTCTTTGTCACATGAGTGGCAATTAATTTTATTAATAAAATTTAAAAATTCAAATTCTTCGTCAATTAGGTCTGTTTGAGTTGGAATTGTGCGACTTTTGTTTGTTGATATCTCCGAGGTAACACCGCTGCATACCGATGTATTTGATGTTTCACTTAATTCCAAATGACGTAATTCACTCTCTTTTATAATGTTAAGTACCGGAACAGCATTTCGCGTTAGCTGGCGTACTCCAATTTGTTCCTTCAAAAAATGGTCTTGACACACAAAATTATATTTGTTTTTTAAGTCGTTTTGTGTCAACCCTATGGCCATAACCAATTCGTTTTTTCTGATAGGATCCTTCGGAAATGTATAAAATGTTGTTGTCCTATTTACAACTGATTTGGCTCGACAGTTGCGAACCATACAACTTGTATATTTGGCTTTACCTTGTGACATGTTTTTTATTATGAAACTCACTTACTAAAAGTACTCTTTATAATCACATGTAACTCAAATTAGAACTGAATTAGGATTGAATTTGAGTATAGAAAATTTTTCAAAAATAATTAAAAATTAACGGTATTTTTCACCACTAACACAAATAAAGAATGTTTTATCTCGCTTTGCTGTCATATAAACAAATTGACTTATTATCTTTTGTCTCATTCTATCAATTTAAAAAAAAGCAAAACCAACAAATAAATATTTTTCAAATAACGGGAAACTTCTCCTCTCTTCGAGTATATTAATGAGTACGAACAAAACTATGAACGAAAACTAAACAGGCTGATTATGTCGCAATCATTCGACTTACCTTTATCACAAAATAGGTTAATTTTGTATTCGAAAAGACACATATTTACGGTAAATTCTAATAAATTTTGCGGGGGTTGTAATTGTAACCGTTTCTCAAATCATTATAGATACATCGTTTTAAAGAGATTCAAATTCTCTTGCAAAACAAAACTAAGTTAGAGAAATAATAAAATAATAAATTTCAAAGAAGTAAAGCACATATTATTTTGCCAACACTTTTACTTGTCGAATCGAACCTACATTTATGTTTTACATATTTTATTACTTAGTAGTATGTGCTTTGTGTGAAATTTTATTAGCGCAAAATATTGATCTAGATGGGTTGGTGCTGTGTACCAGCAACAAACTTAATTATTCCATTAAACCCGACTATAAAGGTAATTAACTTACATTACTAATAAAATTATCCACCTAAATCAATTATAAATTTCACAATTATCTTTCATCAATCGCCTGTAATCAATCTTATTTTTAAAAGTTCCTTATTTTGCATAAAAGTTATATTGCATTGGACTTGTTTTTTATTTTTTTTTTATTTTATTATCCATAATTTTTGTATAGACAAAAACCAAAAATCCAACAATAAATAAAAATAAAAAATACAAAGGAGCTATACATTATTACGTATGTATTTGTGAGGTTTGTATGTTTTCTTGATTATAATTTCATTCATATTTTCATGATTTTTGTATATGAATGTGTTCAAAAGAAATAAGCAGATTTGTGAATTCGGCAAAACACTAAGAATTTACAACTTTGTTTTGGTTTTTCGTTTTTAGTTTTTAAAAAATAAAAGAAAAGGATGAAAATATGAATTTATATATCGGTCTATTTCTCGTTTTGGTAGATTTTATTTGGAGTAATTTTCATTAATTGAATTAACTTATGTAAATTTGGGCCATACAAGATCGACATCTGGTATAGTTATCTGTGATATTACTAACAAACTTTACTGATTAGTTTAAATTGTTGTATTTTTGGAATTAGACTAATATGGTTTGGTTTTAGAAAATTTTTAATTCAAATTTTAGAATTTATTAAAAAATAAAGTAATTTTATTAAATTTTTGTTTTGGGACTGATAATATGAAACGGATTGGATATATTGGAATTTTCAGATGAGAAACCGAGCGCGGCTTCATTGGTTATTTTTTAGTATAAATTATTTGAAATATTAATCATTGGATTTTAAGTTTCAGATTGGTGAAGTCGATCGCGGCTTTTTAATTTTTATTTAGTTATTATTTATTATATCATGAGCAACTAATTATTTAATTATTTAATTTTGATTTTGGTTGTAGTTCTGAATTTAGCTAATAAATTTGTTATAATATGGTACAAATAATGATACACTAATGTTGATTTATATCCAAATTATTTAATTTAATCTAGTAAGGAAGCAAGAATAAATTAAAGCTGTTGTTATTTAATTTTAAATTATTTGGCAGTAGGTGTTGGAAATTGGGGAAATTGGAAACAGTAGCAATTTTTAGTTTAAAATATTATACAAAAAAGGACTTCAGAATTTAAATACATAATTATAATGATTAAAATTTTGTGCTGTCACTAGCTCAGGAGATAGCGAGAAGGGTGGGGTAGCTGGTCCTATTTTTTTTGTATAACCTATTTAGGTTAATTTGTCCGTAGTACATGAAGACTAATTTAGAATTTATCTCAGATATCTAAATTGATACCTAATTAATTCAGCATATAAATGCAGATTTTAAATTTAAGAAATTCTTGAAGAACCTAAAACAACTTTCCAGGAACCTGAGCAGTAAATAAACTTGAAGTTGTGTTGTCTTGTGAAAATAATTTAATACTTAAGTGTCTAGAACTGTTTTGATTCTTTGTTACTAACTTACCTTTCCTTTCCCTCGGTTTTGTTGTGTGTAAAAGTAGTTCCGTATCCGGAAAATTTGCCTTAGGCTTGGTCGTACACACTAAATCAATCAAATCAAATACAGAAAACCAATTTCTTAGCATCCTGGGATGTGCTAGATATGCTGCATATACACTTCAACTAGTAACAAGCGGTACTATTATGGAATATGATAAGAACTCTAATTTGATCGCAATAAGAAATAGAATCAAAAAGTTAAAAACGTGCAAATGCAGAAGTCTCCTAAATTGTGAATTATACTAAAAGGCCTTTTTTGGATATAGTAATGAGATGGGGATCATCGTACTTTATCACTGACAATTTAATACAAAATAGACAATTTTATATTCATGTAGCACAAAATTATCCGTAAACTGGATTTAGTGAAGAGCAATTAGATTTCATGAAAAAGGTTTTTGGAAGCGTTTATGGCCATATATATAGCAACAAAAAAATTACAGTCCTCAACACTGACAATTGGCGATTTTTATAAAGAGTGGCTTCATTGGAAAATCAACCTGGGATTTCAACTAAATGATACACCAAACAAATAAAAAAGCGAAATGGCTGATCGCGAGCAGCAAATATGTAAATCTGATGTTTTTCTTGCGGCAATGTTTTTGATCCTCGGTTTAATTACATATTTGAATTCATTAAATATGACGGATGATGATTAAATAAATGCCAAGGTAAAGGCGGTGTAAATTATAAATTAAAGTATTTTAAAATTACTAATCAAATTATTCATTTTTAGGTTCATTTAAAACGACTGCATACATCTATTAAAAATTTAAGCAGCATGTCAATTGATACTGAAAATACTCAACTGAGTGATACGATAATCAACACAAATAATGAAATCACCCGACGAAACATCTATTGTCGAACAATACCTGCAGCCAATGGATAATACTGTATTAGGAGATAATTTGGCTGTGTTAGATTTAGAAACACAAATAAATTCTTTGTGTTTCAAAAAACGTTTACAGTCGGACGAAAATGTATTAAATTATTGGGAAAGAATACGATAAGAATTTATAGAACTCTACCAACTAGCGGAAACCGCATTAGTGGTTCCAGCTACTCTATCGATTGAGCGGTCGCTCTTCCATCGTTACCATTGTGAAGTCACCGATTACAATGAAATGAAGCATGCACGACGGAAATAGGATTCTAAAATGAGTTTTAGATGAAGTTCTATACATTAGTTGTCTTATATACTATATAATAATTATACTTAAAGTAACTTTATATTTCTAATTTTTTTAATGTCTAAAGTTCTCACTATTGCAACGGAAATCAGCATTATAGTAATTTGGATTTCTTGCATTATACACCTGTGTAATCCAATTGTGAAAACTATCACTACGGATAAAAAACTTTTTCAAGGCTTTATATATGTAAAGACATCTAAGTGGTAGCAAATTTAGTTGTCGAAACCTAGGAACTAAATGTGTTGTTTGAGGAAGATGGTATATTAATTTAATTATCCTTTTCTGGGCAATATATAGACGAAGTCCATGATTCCGGTGTTTGTAGATATTTCACTTTAAATCAATAAAATCCAAATAATAAAATTTTTAAATATTTATTCAATCAAAATATTTATTTTTTATTGTATTATATTTGCTTGAGAATAAGTAGCTCCTTATTGTGAAATAGAATATTATAGTTTTCTCCAAAATCGATTTCGATGCTAAAGCATCGTCATCAGTGGATTTATTTATTGAATTATTTCGTACTTTTCAATCCTTAATATATTAAAATTTTTTGGAATCTCAATGGTTGCGCTCTAAAATTTTTGATTCATGAACTATTTTCCGGTTACATTGATTGTATGTTGAGTATAAAATCGTATAGTTTATTTGTTGCAGTGTTTATTCTGTTGTTCAACATAAATCGGTTGTCTTTATTTTTATATATTTCGAACTCTTCGGTTCGACTTAGCACATTTCCTTTCTTCATTTTGTGTATTACTTGTAAATTTGCTTTAAAACTTGTGTAATTATGTTCTGTAGTATTTATATTTTGAGCAAGTTTGGACTCAGGGTTGATTTTGCCGATTGATTTAATATGTTTCCTAAATCTCTTTTTAAATGATCGGTCCGTTTGTCCTAAATACAATTCCAAACAAGTTGATAAAACGTCATTCCAAATAACCAAAAATAATTTAGTGGCAATAGTTGGATCAGCCATACTAAAGACGCTTGAAAAGTCAATAGTACCTAATAATTTAATAAATTTATGCACGTTGACTTTCGGTTTATTAGGCTTATTACTGAATTTATTTAAATTGTTGATATCTAAAGCAACATAAACAAGATGATGGTCACTTATTGAATAATCAAATAACTTAATTTTAAAACGAGATAAATTATTATCACCTAACCTAAAATTGATGATGTGGCTGTGATTCAAGTTGGTTCATTAATTAGAGAGGCGAGACCCTCAGATAGCCACCATGGAAAGATAATCATCACAAATATAGGAGTTGCCAAGAATGTCAACATTAAAATCACCCAGTAGAATTAAGTTATTACACTTAATGTGTCTTAAATATTCAGAGAATTCTTGAATAAAAACATCATCAGAAACAAAACCATAAACCACATTACACACGGTAAGTTTTATCTTCACAACATCGGCATGACGTTTAAAACAAACTTATAAAACAACGCAACACTTTCGTATTTGAAGTTTGGGATATTAACAGCGACCTTCGTTAAGTCATCAAAATTTGGGTACAGTTTAGTTCAAATCGGTCAAGGCGTGTAAATTTGTTTAAATATCAACCACATATGCTGGACATGCATACAAACACTCACCTATATAGATTACCAACCTCAACTCAACCACAGTTCAATCGGCAAAGCGCCCCCAACTCAATCCTCAACCGAACTGCAAACTGTCTTTCAATTCAATCCTCAAACCAGCATATACAAAAAAATGGCCAACTGCTCACTACAGTTTAATCCAACCCCAATTCAACTTATCCTTCAACTCAACCGGAAACACAATACCCAACTCAATAAATATTCAAACTGGCATTTATAATATATTGGTAAATATTTCTATAACCAGGTGTTTTGGGTCAATTCGTATACCTGCCATACGAACCCGACGGAAAAAAAGAATCTAAATAGGACAAGTCGTTCTCGAGATACCATGGGTACAGACATCCAGACATCCAGACATCCAGACGTTCAGACAAATGGACGGATTTTTTTTTTGCTTTTTTAGACTCATGGAACTTCAAAACGTCGAGAAAAGAGGTTTTGGACCAACCAAATTTTTGGCCGTTTTTGACAGTGAATAAATGCAATACGTCAATTACCTTCTCTAAATACTTATCGCTTACTTCTTAGCTACTTGATTAATAAGACCTAAGCTTTTTCGTTTTTTTTTTTTGTTAATATTCTTTTGAAAATATGATTGCTGTTCATTCAACCCAATTTTGATTAATAATTCAGATATCTCCTGAAACAATGTCAGCAATCTATAAATTCCAATTATTTTAGTCTCTTTTAAGATCATTAACTATAATTTGTTTAGTCGCAAATTACATCTCGTTTTAGCTGATACTTTGTATTTTCTTATAGCACCCCCGCATCTGCCAAAAAAATTAAAAATAAAAAACACAAAAATTATTCAAAACAACCAAAAAAGATAAAAAAAAGTGCTTTAAAATTAGAAAAGTTTATGTCTATTTTTCTTTAGATTACTTTACGGTGAATTGAAGTATATCTTCGTTCATCTCCTGGTAACACACACATAAAATGTATACAGCTATATTAAGATTATGTACATTATGCTATACAAATACATGCAGAATGGGTAAATATGTAATTTTTACATATAAGGAATAAAAAACAAAAATAAAATCAACGAAAATGAAAACTCAATAAAATTTATTCCTTCCTTTCTCCTGCGTGTGCTGTGTGTGTGCGGTGTGTGATGGCAGCATAAATAAAAAAAAAAGTTAAACAAGATGTTTTATGCTGAATCAGTTTAAGATTGATTACCTTTCGATCTATTTTACTTCAAGCAGCCCACAACACCCGCGCCATATAGTTTATGGGTGTACGTTTTCCTCATATTCGGTTCGTTTCAATTCAATGCTTGCGAGAAAGCAAATAGGAAAAGTTTTATTTTTCGTAGATTTTTGTCAATTCATCGTGATTTTTTTTTTTTTCTTTAAATATAAAAGTAAATGAAAATATTTTTGAAAATGAAAATTGAATCAAAAGATTTTGTTTTGTTTGTTTTTTATTTGGTATACTATAGAAAGACACGAACTATATACAGACTATTACGTACACAATATTTAGTTCATATACTTTACGATTTTCCGTCTTGGAAAATTATACATTTTTGTAAGGTAGATACAGAGAAAATCAATAAAAAATGTATACCGCACGACAGGTGAAACATTTTTTGAAACTACATACATATGCATATGTATAAGAAATACACTGGTTTTAATTATGTATTTACATAAAAATCAATACAATTTCGTATATTTTATATATTATGATTACAATTTGTGCTTTTTATGTTGTATTATTAATTCATGCTCGAATCGTACATACAATAAAATGTGTAATTAAATAATATTCGTTTTGTTTTTGTTTTATTAAAATAATAAATTTTCCGTGGATGATTTAAGCCAACTGTTAATAATTTATTAAATGAATATTGAAAATTTATTATCGGGGAAATCAATTTTTTTGTATTATTTTGGATATTTATTTGAAAATATTTTGATTGAATTTTTCGTACATATAATCAAAGTGAAATTTCATAATATTTTGTAGAAATAATAAATTAAATTAAATAACAAACAAAATCGTGCATTGAGTCAAATTGGTAGAAGTATAGATGTAAATTATACTATATGTATACAGCTGGATTTATCGTTTAATCGTCTTTGATTACAAAATTGTTGAATTGATGAAAAATTTATTGGGCTATGGATGATTAATTCAATTATTAATCTTAAACTGCCTTCACAATGGTGCACCAACATGTCCTTGTTCAATATTGTGACTGAACCTGATTACAATTATGTAAATTTACAACATTCATAACAACAACAAAATAAGTTCAAAACACTATATTTTGACTAATTGACTTATAGCTTTGGTTAGAGTACAAAATTATATTTTATTTCTTGTTATCGTTTAATGATTAGTGCTTAGTAAGCAATTTGTTAGTGTACAAGAATTCAATTTCGTTTAATAAAAATAGAATATACTTGAAAACGAATAGTTAGCCCTATCCGACGTAACCTAACTAATTTATCCAAATTATATTAATCCCATTAATAAAGGATTAGCATAGTTTTAGTTCTAACTGATCTGGCCCAACCAGTGGTAGCCTGACTAGTTATTAAAACATAATATAATTATATTCTAACTACTTCACATCAACAGAAGTAGTTAGTATATTGTATAAATATCACTCGCTCTTCAAAAGAGCAAAACCAATTACAACAAGGATAGCGAGGTCAGGAATACGAAGGATTACCTGGAGAGATGAAAAAAGACTTCTTTGACAACAATCCATCTCATCTATATTGAAACGAACGAGATTAGGTTAACAAAGCACAGCTAAATTAAAAACAGTATTAGCAGTACCATTACGGAGCGATTAACCCCTACCAATGAAACCACCAGCTAACATGTCAGGTTCCTGACGGGTGTCGCCGATACTAGATGGTGCGGCAAATCATTTTGTACGATTTTCTACGATGCCCTTCTTCAGAGGAGACTGCGCTTCTCGTTTGTAGCTAACAGCTTGGAGATGCTGAGATCCAGAATTACCAAGGTAACATATAAACCAAAATCAAGGGACTCAGCAAAATACGAGATCAAACTGAAACGGATTGAAATTCCGTACTTCCTTGGTGATCCCATGAAATGGGCAACCTTCCACGATTTATTTCAAAGGATTATTCATAAAAATAAGTGACACTACCCAGCTAAAGTTAGCCGAAAGTTTCCAGCCAAAAGAGAAAAGTCGATAATGCCGATTATGTCATTGACATTCCAGAAAAAAATCAATCAGCCTCTAGAGTGTTATGTCTGGAGATGGATTGGATTGATGTGACTTATCAATGGCTATCGCAGGCAAAAAATTCAGTTCAAGTTTCACGTGGGAAATCTCGGAAAATTCGATTTTCCATCAATTATTAGAAAATTTGTATAAAATCAGCATGTAGAGTGTTATGTCTGGAGATGGATTCAATTGATGTGATAACTCAATAGTTATCGCAGGAAAAAAATTCAGTTCAAGTTTCCCGTGGGAAAACTCGGAAAATTCGATTTTCCAAAAATTATTGGAAAAATTATATAAAATCAGCCTCTAGAGTGTTATGTCTGGAGCTGGATTCAATTGATGTGATAACTTAATAATTATCGCAGGAAAAAAATTCAGTTCAAGTTTCCCGTGGGAAAACTCGGAAAATTTGATTTCCCAAAAATTATTGGAAAATTTGTATAAAATCAGCCTCTAGAGTGTTATGTCTGGAGATGGATTCAATTGATGTGATAACTTTAATAATTATCGCAGGAAAAAAATTCAGTTCAAGTTTCCCGTGGGAAAATTCGGAAAATTTGATTTTCCAAATGTTATTAGAAAATTTGTATAAAATCAGCCTCTAGAGTGTTATGTCTGGGGTTGGATTCAATTGATGTGATTACTCAATAGCTATCGAAGGAAAAAAATTCAGTTCAGAAAATTCAAAATAGTTTTCAGCCGAAAGTAAGAAATGGATGAATAAAATCCGCCTCTAGAGTGTTATGTTTGGAGATGGATTGGATTGATGTGACTTGTCAATAGCTATCGCAGGAAATAATTCAGTTGAAGTTTCCCGTGGGAAATCTCGGAAAATTCAAAAATGTTTCCAGCCGAAAGTAAGAAATGAATGAATAAAATCAGCTTCTAGAGTGTTATGCCTGCAGATGGATTGCATTGTTGTGACTTGTCAATAGCTATCGCAGGATAAAAATACGGTTCAAATTTGTAACATGCGTTTCGTCGCTGTTACTGTTGCTGATGTTCGAGATGCTACTGTATCTTTCAATTCTGTTTGATTCATCATTTTGATATTCATTCATTGTTACATGTTGGAATATACCTTGGTTGAAGCGGTTGTTCAACGCATATATTGATGGGGCAAATACATCACGCACCATGCTACTCGAGGGTTTGTTTTTTTTGTGAATGAAATGGATTTTTTTTGGATACCGTTTGGCAGATAGCAAGGAAAAAAAAATAAAAAATCGAACGATAGGCAAGAGTAGTTGATAACTGATATTCATGGAATAATCATCGCTACATCGCTAAATAATAACGAAATGTAGACTAGTGAAACACAAACAAAAAAAGAAAATCTAAAGTGATGAAATTTAGTATTTAAAGAATATATAATATTTTTTTTTGATTGAGAATCATTGAGTATAAAAAAATAAAAACGTTTACAGTGCAAATACAAATCCAAAATTGGATTAGTGAATTTTGTAAAAGTTGAAATTTTATAAATTAAAACCAATAAACTGTGATCTAGATTAAATATTTAAAAAAAAAAAAAAAAAACCAAAAAAAAACGAAATCTAAGTGCAAATACAAATCCAAAATTGGAGCTTATGGTGTATAGGCCGAAAAAAAGAGAATTTATGATCTTGGTGAATGATACGATAGTATTGACTAAGTGTCATGCACATGGCGAGTTTGAACTTGCGGTGGTTGGAGTAAATGAACGTGTTTGTGCAGAACCATCTAGATCGAGGTGGTGCAGTTTGGCGAGAGTACAGTTGTGGAATTGGCTGTTGCGTTGCGGGATTTTGCGGCATTGCGCGGTATAGACGGCGCCTCATGGAGTGATTTTTTTTTATGGATCGTTTGTTTCGTTTTGTATATTAATATTTAATTATATATTTTCTTTACTTTATATTTATTTATTTGGATATTTGAGTGTTTATAAGTTAATTAATATTACGTTCTTTTCTATTATATAACAGCAGATATTATTTACCAGGCTTCTTTGCAGCTTCAAGGTCGAATGGAAGCGCTTTCATCAGTCCTTCAGTTACGCAGGGAGCATCGTAAGTAGGGTGATAATTTTTTTTTTTTTTTGGATTTACTGTGTTAAAAAAATCCAACTATTAATTAACGGTTAAATATTCTAAATGTTAGGTTCAATACAAGTTATTGCTTAATTTTTGTCTTATATTTGTATCTATTTATAATTTTTATCATATTTTTTTTTTGTTTATATCCAAATAAACCACCAATTTTTTTTGTATTTGTTTAAATTGAATTTTTTTTTTATTGTTATTTAAAAACTAATATTTAACATGAGTGAGTGAGCGGAAGCTGAAACTATGGAGTGTTTGAGTGAGGTAAGACGACAGTGAGGGTATTTCTTCCAACTTTGCCATTTGTTGTGCTTTAAGCTAAGGTACAGGCCCACGACCAACGTACCTCTAACCGACTGAGCCATGACGAAAATGGCGTACTTTAGTAGCACAACCACCTTGTTTTTTTTATTATTATTATATTTTTTTTTGCTAACGGTGACTACACTATTTCCAAGAGTGGTCTCGTTACAAATTTCCCGTGGGGAATCTCAAAAATTTCGATTTTCCAAAAATTAATTGAAAATTTTTATTAAATCAGCCTCTAGAGTGTTATGTCTGGAGATGGATTGAATTGATGTGATTTATCAATTGCTATCGCAGGGAAAAAATTCAGTTCAAGTTTCCCGTGGGAAATCTCGGAAAATTCGATTGTACAAAAATTATTAGAAAATCTGTATAAAATCAGCCTCAAGGGTGTTATGACTGAAGATGGATTGCATTGATGTGATTTGTATATATCTATTGCAGGGAAAAATTCAGTTCAAGTTTCCTGTAGGAAATCGCTGAAAATTCAAAAAAGTTTCCAGCCGAAAGTAAGAAATGGATGAATAAAATCAGCCTCTAGAGTGTTATGTCTGGAGATGGATTCAATTGATGTGATTATTTTATAGCTATCGCAGGAAAAAAAATCAGTTCAAGTTTCCTGTGGGAAATCTCGGAAAATTCGATTTTCCAAAAATTATTTGAAAATTTGTTTAAAATGAGCCTCAAGAGTGTTTTGCCAGGGGTTGGATTGGATTGATGTGACTTGTCAATAGCTATCGCAGGAAAAAAATTTAGTTCAAGTTTCTCGTGGGAAATCTCGTAAAATTCGATTTTCCACAATTTATTAAAAAATTCACACTAACCATCTCTAGACATAACACTCTAGAGGCTTCTTTTATTTATCCATTTCTTACTTTCGGCTGGAAACTTTTTTGAATTTTCCGAGATTTTCCACGGGAAACTTGAACTGATTTTGTTTCCTGCGATAGCTATTGTGTAATCACATCAATTGAATCCATCTCCAGACATAACACTGTAGAGGCTGATTTTATACAAATGTTCTAATAATTTTTGGAAAATCGAATTTTCCGACATTTCCCACGGGAAACTTGAACAGATTTTTTTAATTCGATAGCTATTGACAAATCACATAAAACGATTCAGCTTTAGATATATACTCTAGAGCCTGATTTTATTGCAATTTTGTATATTCTTCTGATTTTCGGATATTTTCTAGGAAGCAAAGTTTTACACGTAAATTTATTTACAAAATTTTTTATTTAAATCTATGTATCCTATTTACTTTCGGCTGATAACTACTAATTTTTTTGTTTTCGGCTTGAAGGTTATATCATAATCTGCATTATCGACTTTTTACTTTTGGCTGGGATTAGATAATATGCATTACCATTTTTTTACTTTCGGCTGGACCAATACAATCTGCATTATCGACTTTTCACTTTCGGCTGGCAACTTTCGGCTAACTTTAACAGTGTAGTGACACTGCCAAAATGGATCAATTGAAAATCTCGGTACTCGAAAGTGCGGGCAAACTAATAAGCCAATCGAGCAACTCTTCCAGGAGAGTTACTTGGATTTTGTAAAGCTTCTGAAGTAGCTTACGCAGCAGTGATATACCTCTACGTCAGCAAAGCTAGAGTAACTTAATGAACAAAGTGCAACATTGGTTATATGTCAAATCAACCGACAACCTGATAGATTGTGCATCCAGGGTATTGAAGCTAGTCAATTAATCACTCAAAATTTATGGTGGGACTGTCCTCAGAAATTTTTTGAGGAAGCAATCCAGCTAGCACCAATAATATTAGAAAACAAACCAGTTTAATCGGGAATAAAACAACACTTATTGGGAGCCACTACAGTAACCGTAAACAACCCTTTTGAACAATTATATTTCAAATTCTCAAATTTCAATACCATAATAAGGATGATGGCATGTGTGGTAAAGTTCATCAACAAATATGGAAAGATTTTAACCAACCATAAAACTCCCCTGGCAGAAGAAATAAAACATAACACGCAAATTCTGGCCAAAATAGCGCAGAGATAATATTTCAAAAAACAAAATTCGTGATCTTATAAAACAGAAAACAGAACTTGTCTCCATTCTTTCATGATAATGTTTTACGAGTCGGTGGTCGAGTTCAAAACAAAACAACCTGTACCTACTATGAGAAAAATCCAGTTATCCTCACAAAAGACCATCGAATCGCCAAGCTACTGATTCAAGCAGCACATGAACAAACGATGCATCGTGGAATACAATTAACTTTTGGTCATCTCCGCACAAGAAACTGGATCCGATACACGATCGATATCTAACACGACATTTTATATCAAAGTATATAAGGTGTCATCGGTAAATTCTTAAACTAGAACACATCTCATTGGCAATTTAGAAGCAGTACGTATTACGCCTGGAAGACTATTTTTGAGAACCGGAGTCGATTATGCGGGACGACTATTGATTCGTACAACAAAGGGAAATGATCGCAAGGCTCATAAAGGATATTTGGCTATCTCTCTTTGCAAGACAACTAAAGCCATACATATTGAGCCAGCCAGGGATCTACTTACCGAATCATTTATCACAGCTTATAAAAGGTTCACTGCACTTAGAGGATTTTGCGACAACGACAACGGCTCTAATTTTGTTGGCACTAAATTCAACTTGAGCGAGAATTGACTGAGTTGTTTCGTAAACCATCTAAAGAAATTGCCCAACTATTAACAAACGATGGAACAACATGGAATTTGATACCTCCAGCGGTACTCCATATTGGAGGACTTTGGGAGGCGGCAGTGAAAGGTGTGTAAAATCATTTAGTGAAGATCATTAGAGAAGCAACTTACTTCCGAGGAACTATCAACGGTCACCTCGCAAGTAGAAGCTTGCTTAAACTCAAGACCTCTGGCACCAATGGGATCCTTTTTAACTCCTTTGGCTAGGTGCTTATTGAATCTTTCGACTTCATAAGCACCTAGCCAATACTTTAACAATTAAGAATTTCAAGCTTTGTTTTCAAACAAAAATGATCACCAACATTATATTTAACTACTTTAGAATTTCAGTCGTAATCCTTAGATTCGTAGATCCGAGATTTTTATAGAACTTAGATTTTTCTTTAGACTCAAGCATGTTATTTTCAGCAATTTCAAATGATTGTTGAAACTTGAATCTGAGATCAAAGTAATAATCATCATAGCTGTCACAGTACCACGAGAATGGGTGATAGAATAAGGGATTTGTGGTTTTCATCCAAAACAAGTTCGAACGGCACGAATTGCGTGGAAGAGTAAGGGGTACAGTATTATAATACAATATAGCAAAAGGAACCCAAGAATCCCAATTTAGTGGATTCTGAGTGCTACAGTGGCGTATTTAATATGAGAGTTTTATGAGATGTTCCCAGAGAACCATTTGATTGTGGATGGTAAGCTGTATTTTTATTTTGTACAATTTAGCTGTTCATTTAAATAAGGCACACATGAAGTTCAACGCTTGATCAGTAAGAATCGACGATAGAATACCGAAAACACAAACAAAGTTTTCGACGAATGCAAGAGCAACTGTCTCTGTTTCTTGATTTGGGATAGGTACGGCTACTGAAAATTTTGTTAAATCGTCTTATATTGTTAGTATGAATTTGTTATTAGAATGAGATGGATTTAAAGGACCAACAACATCCAAAAATAATATTTCAAAGGGACGAAATTTGGACCACATTTCGTTCTAGAGTTCAGATTTATTCGTTTGGCAAGCTTTGCAATTTCTAATTTTGTTGGTGACTTGACTAAACATATTTGGGAAACTATGAAATATTCTTAGTCTATTATAAGTTCTGTAAATGCCTTGATGACCTCAGTCTAGTTAGTACATTGACATTGGTATTTTCATTGGTTGTTTCTATTGCAATGCGGCTTAAACAATCAGCGTTAGAATTCAGTTTCCCTGCTTTATGTATGATTTTAAATTGATATTCATCTAGTTTAATTCGCTACATAAGACTAAAGGTTTAGGAACGGTAACTACAAAAAATCCCATCCTCGTCAAACATCAGAAAGCAATTCCTTCTCAATATCGGAATAATTCTCCTCTGCTTTGTTCAAAAGACGGCTAGCAAAAGCAATTGGCATATCATTACCATCTATCTCTTGAGACAGTACAGCACCTATGGCCAAGTCACTCGCATTACAAGGAACCGTAAACTGTTGGTACCGTTTGGTAGAGAGCAAAACGCTGTTTTTGATTTGTTGAGGCTTTCTTCGCAAAATGCACTCATTTGTAAACAACGTCTTTTTACAAAAGCTTTGTTAAAGGCTTCGCAATACCGGAAAAGTTTGTTATAAATCGTCGATAGTATCTGGCGAAAATCAAAAAAGACTTAATTTCCTTAGCGGTTTTTCGAAATTGATATTTGGTAACTGCTGTTAATTTGTTGGGGTTCGGTTTCATTCCTTCTGGAGTTATGGAATGACCCAAGTATAAAATTTCTTTACGAAGGAACTGATATTTAGTTTGATTAACTTTCAAATTATGGTTATGATCGCAATCAAAAACTTCCCGGATTTTCCAATTATGTTCAGTTAAATTACATCCATAGTCGACCATATCTTTACGGTAACAGAACATTTGATACCATTAAGCCCAATTAACACACAATTCATAAGCGGTTGGAGGGCCGCTGGAGCGCATTTCAAACCAAAGGGTACTCCTGTGAAATAATAGTGCCTAAAAGTGATACTAAAAGCAGTTTTTCCTCTGTCTAATTATAAGTGATGGTAACCGTAACCTAAATCTGTTGTGCTGAAGTATGAACCTTTCGCAACCACTTAAATTTGGATAGGAAGTCTTTTCCGAATGTATCGCAACATGCCATCGGAAAATCCTCCTTCACTATTTTTAAACGACAGGCGATTTGAGTTGAATTAGGTAGTTTAATTTTTACATTACAAGCAGTCAGTGTTTCATTATGATCTTTTCAGATACCTTTTAGAAAACATTTTAATTAGGATGGCAAATAATATCTGGTTTGATGAAATGCTTTTTGATTAGATATATGTATGTCAGTCCCCGTGTCTATACTAAAATAACAGTGATTTACTATTCGTACTAATTCGTTAGTAAAATGGATTGGCTGGTTGAACTTAACATACTAATAGACGGAATTAATAAATTGGCATTTCGACACGAATTGAAAGTTGCAGAATCGGACCAGTCGCGTCGTTCTTGATCGGCCCTTGATAGTTTTCCGTTTCATTATTTATTTTAATCAGATTTTTACTGGCGTTAGCTTTTCGGTGCTTAAGGCAATAATTAATAGAGTGTCTTGGGCATTTACAATATGTGCAAGTTAAGACTAGTTTAACAGTTCGATTGGATATGTTAGGTAATGTCTGACCTTTAAATGGAAGCTAGGTGGCTGTGGATATTGTGTTTTCGTTAAACTAAAGAAACTAGGTTGGTTATAATGTTGTCTAGGATTCCTAAGATAACAAGTAGACGCTGTATGGCTTAATTTGAAACATAACTGACATTTTACCTGTTACTTGAACTGATAGAATTTGTTTTGTGTTTGTGACTATTATATTGACTATTAACTTTATGTGATCGTGAAGAACTTTTTGGAACGCTCGTAAAGCGGTTTTAGAATGCATGCTTCGTTTAATTTAGACAAAATTTCTTGAAAGCAACGGGCTTATTCCTTGACAGTTTTATCCCGCCTTTGAGAAATATTAACAAGCTCCATTTGCAAGTGCTCACATGAATATATCTCTGAAAATTCGTTTTGTAAATCTGATTTTAATTCATCGCAAGAAATATATTTATTGAAATTAAAGGTTTGCTCAAACGCTTAATCTAAAAGTTTTAATTTTAGTAGGTCTAGAAAAGAATTAATATCCATGTCGGAGGCATCTTCAAAAACTGAATCACGACAAACAATAAAGTGTAGCAATTTAGTAGAATCACTGTTAAAAGAAAAGCTTAATTTTATCGCTGTTTCTAGTTTAAATGTTATGGTTTTGACTGTTTTTGAATTATAATTGGGGAAGTTTTAGAAGATATTTTACACGATTGTTCCGGAAGTTCACTAACACTAAGGTTGGAAACCTTTCCAGTTATCTGATTAAATATATAAGCAATATCTTTGCGAGAACCTAGTTTTAGAAACAGACGTGATTTTGCACTCGTATGATTAAAATTTTACATATTTATAGATAACAAGTACAACACGCGACAGCAAACAATCAAATTATAAATTGAAAGTTCACTAACCCTAATTAAAACTTGGCAAAATCCCGACTTCCATACAACTTTCTAGTCTGGAAAGGTTAAATGACTACCGAAATTGTATTGCAGTATTATTTTTTTAGTCATTTAGTCATGGCTGGAGAGAATTGTAAATCAAGACTTTCCTAGATCGTTCTTGTCCGGCAAGCTTAAATGACTGCATAATTTTTCTTGCAGCGTAATTTTTATAAAAATCTCGAAATTAGGTTGCCTGACGCTTTTAATAAATTTTACCAACCTGATCATTTTCAGTACACATAATACGCCTTTTCGTACACTACATCCAGTTTAAACTTAAAATCTGTGTGGCGATACTAGAGATAAATACCACTAACGTTATATATCAACAGATAGGTCTTGGATATGCTAAGGAACCATGAATAGGCCATATCCATATCATGGAGATAAGACATATAATTTTCAGTACATATAAAACGCATAAAACGAAAAAGATAATTCTTAAAGGAATAATGTTAGTTTTTAACAATTTAAATAATATATTTTTGATATGAATATGGCATTTTCATATTTCATTAGCAAATCCAATACTTCCCTAGTTGAATAGGCCTAAGCCATATAATTTATGGCGGAAAATTAAATGTCTTTAGGGGTATGGGTTATTCATGGTTTATTAGGTGATGGTGTATACCACTGATGGATTTATCTATATTATCGCTACAGAGAATTTAAGTTTCAGCTGTACGCAGTGTACGAAATGGCGTTTTATGTGCACTGAAAATTATACAGTGCTGGTAAAAAAAAAAATGGGCAATCAATTATTTTTTTTTACGCCTACCGTTCTTGGCCGTCATTAGGGTGCAGATGTTTTATTGCCTGTAATTTATTTTTTGAGTATATATAGTGCATATTTTGTAAGATTAAGTTATTCTGTAAGTGATCCTAGACAAATAAAGAATAAAGTGCAATTTTAGTTAAAAAATGGGAAAAGTTAGTGACCAGTGTAAAAGCAATATGTTGATTTTAGTGCGAGAAAATGTAATCACGCGTGAAATAGGTGAAAGATTAAACATTCCTTAAAGTTCTGTCGCGTGGAATATTAAAAAAAACCGAGAGATGGGCGGTACACAAAGAAAGAAAGGCCCTGGAAGGCCCAGAAAGACAACGCCAGTGGAAGATCGTTTTATACTATTACAAAGTCGTCGAAACCGTTTTAAAACTTCATCGGACATAAGACAGGATCTTGAGCGAGCAACGGGAAAAAAAATTTCAGCCGGCTTAGTGAGAAAAAGACTTGTTAAAGCTGGTTTGAGAGCACTTAAACCAGTGCAGAAGCCTGAGTTCACATTACTAGTGAAAAAAAAAACGTTTGCTATGGGCCCAGGAGCATGTTAATTGGACTCAAGAGATGTGGAATGATGTGATTTTCACCGATGAATCAAAATTCAAGCTGCATGTTGGAGATGAAAGAATTCTCGTAAGGAGAAAACCTGGCGAGAGACTTAGCAACGAATATTTTTTAAGACTTCCACCGAAAAAAGAAGGAGTTATGGTCTGGGGATGCTTTTCTGGAAATGAAACCGGTCGACTGTGCTTCCTTAGTTCCTGCGTTACAGCAGCTGTTTATCTGCAGGTCCTTCAGAACGAATTTGAGCCTTCTGCGTTAAAGTTTTTTGGCGAGACTTGCAAATTTATTTTCCAACAGGACAACGCTCCGTGCCATACCGCCAAAATTGTGAGTTATTAATTTTGAATTGTAGATAGACAAATTGGCTTTCAGATAAACATAAATAATTTGTTAAAAACTTGTTTTTTTTCTTATTTCTTCATTTATAGGTAAAAAAGTACTTCGAAGAAAAAAGTATCGATGTGTTGAGCTGGCCCCCATATAGTCCAGACTTAAATCCAATTGAAAATATTTGGTCTATAATGAAGCTAGAAGTAGCAAGGAAGCGCCCAGAATCGATTGAAGCTTTAAAAAGTTTGTTGATGATGATTTGGGAATCCATATCTCCTGCTACTTTGAAAAATTTATCAAATTCAATGAATCGGAGGTGTATCGCTGTAATAAAAGCAAAAGGCGGTTCAACAAAATATTAATATTAAAGATTGAACTTCTATAAATCAATAAAAAATAAACAAAAAAATAAAAAATAAGTGTTTAATTTATTACATTACTTTAACTCCAATCAAACGTATTTTGAATATTTTTTGGCATTTTTCGGTGTTTTGCCCCTAAATTGCAGGTCAATTTTTTTTTTCAAAAAATTACGTCGTACATGTATTTAAAATGAAACAATAAACCAATTGCTTTCAAAAGTTTTGTAATTTTAGCAAAAAAAGACTCCAATTTGGAATAAATTTGTTTGCCCAATTTTTTTTTACCAGCACTGTATGTATTATCTCCATGATATGGATGTGGCCTATTCATGGTTCCTTAGCATATCCAAGACCTATCTGGTGGTATACACCGTTAGTGGTATTTATCTTTAGTATCACCACACAGAATTTAAGTTTCAGCTAGTATTGGCTCTTTATAATTTAAGGTTTCTCCATATCATATCCGCTATACTATAAACCCAAATTTTTAAAAATCATATGATTATTTCCATGATTTGACTGTGGGATGCTGACTACCTCTTAGCTAGCATCATGGCCTATCCTCCCAAATACAAAATCTTTAAACATTCTATCTAGTATTGGCAGTATATAACTTAAGGTTTCTTCATTGTAAAATATAATACACTACCAACAGAACATATTTAGTATAGCTATGAAAATTTGTAGAATATGTTGAATGGCTTTACTCTTATAGAAATTAAATTTTTTTTATTAAAAATATTTTTTAAGAAATTTATTAATTTTCATTTGGATTAAACTTGTTTTGCTTTTCGTGTTAGATACATTTTAATTATAATATTTTTTTCGGGATGAAAATCTTTAATATTCTCCAAGGAATTGGTTGGAATAAAGCTTATCGCTGGGGGTTAGCAATTCAAGCGAAATCTTTTATGCTGCCAATTTTAACAATTGGCTGGAGTATAAATTATCCTCTCATCTAACGACGAGGTCATGAATTTCAAATGTATAGATTGCCACTTTCATTTGTACCATATAGTTACTGCACATTCTTTTATATATCAACAACGACCATCATTGTGCGATCTTTTATACATGTTCAATTGTAAGAACAGTACTAAGTCACAGTAGCAATTAAATGTGTCACGCATTTAGTTGCTACTGTGCTTAGAATCGTCCATACATAAGGGTATTATTGAATTATACAGCCTAAGTTTTTTATACCATAATGATTGTTGTATAAATGATTTACTATACATAGTGGCAATCGAAAATAATTATTTTTGGTTCATAACTATTATAGTTGCGAGCTTCTGTATTAGTACAAAGCATTGAATCTAAATAATTTGGCAATCTCTGTTTTGGCAGAGTAACAATTTTATAACATTAGAGTTATATGATTCATGGGGTTCCACTCCAACAATTTAATCAATCCTCATTTGGTTGTACATTCTATCCTTAAAACATCTCGAAATTGCGCAATAATAGTTATATGCAGAATTCATCTCAGATGAATCTTCTGTTTCTTGTGACTTATTCCACAATTAATATTGTACAATTGATTAAAATAAATTAAAGTTTATTTTAATTATTTTTTGCCTCCTTATAGTGAAATTATTATAATTTCAGTTTGGTTTTCTTAAGATCGATTTCGATTAACAAGTAAGCATCTTCACTCAACTCTTATATAGTTCGATAACTGTATATGATTACTTGTTAACGGAAATCGACCTTAAGAAAACTTAAAATAACTTAAAATAAAATAAGTTTACTATGAGAAAGCAAATAAAATAAACATTTGTTTTATTTTAATTAATTTTAAGATTAGTGAATATGTGAGGCGATAATTATTTCGTAGAATATAATTCTTGTCTCAAAGGGCGGTTAATCCTTTATTCTATCAATATTCCAATGTCGTATTTATTTTGTTCAGCAATATTGTCCAAATAATCATTAAAATTAAAATGTACATCTATAACAATATTTACGTGTTTATGTTTCATCATAATCGATTTTTGTCCTTACTGACATTAGCATGAATGCCATTGATGATGAGTGATAATTTATGGAACATCAACAATTTCCTTGAATTCTAAAAATTTTGGTTTAATTTTTTTAAAGCTTCTATAAGTGTTGGTGCGGAAATTGTAATTAAGTTGTCTTCTGCAAATATATCCATACCACAGAATACGCGCATTCGTACAAAAAATGGCATTCGGTTTCCGTTAATCTCGTTGTATTTAAAACTCGTTACAAGACCCATTAAAATAAATAAAAAAAAGATTGTGTGTCCTCATAAAATTCCTAAAAAAACACAATTAATAAAACAATTTCTTCGTCATCTTGCGCCAAGTTGTATTTTATTTCTTTCCTAGTAAAATTATCTTATCATAAAAGTAAAAAAAATCATACAATAAAAAAACAATCTATTACAATAACAATCATTTGGATATAACCGCAAATAAAAATTATTATAGCACTTCACGCGCCAAACCAAATTAAATATTTTTCAACTCGTATACCTACCCATTAAAAAAATAAAAATAAAAAATAAAAAGCGCGCTAAATAATTTTCCTTTCCATCATTTTTTAACACCCAATTTTCTTTGTGATTGTCGCGCACATTTTTGATAGATAATATACACGAGTATTGTGTTGTCTCTATATAAAATACAAAATCTTAATCTTTTAATTAATTAAAATACAAAAAAAAAAATATAAAAATAAAGGATAATAAAACAAAAAGAATAAACAACGAGCAAGAAATATTATTATTAAACGGAGTAATAAAATTTGACGTGTTTCGCTTTGCGGGTGGGAGGAGAGGCGCTTACACCAACATCAGCCATAACTAATGCTATTTAATCTATAATGCTGTGGCGTGATTTATATATCGCTGCGTACAGTCGTTTTTTTTTTTTGCTTGTAATCGCATTTTTATTTTTATTTTGTAAGGTCGTAATCGTAAATGAACTAGAAAATGGTTTTCATTGTTTTCACGCGCAATAAACAATAAAATGCCTCTGTTGCGCGGACTGACGACGATTCACTGGACCTAAAACAAAACAAAAATGTATATTTAGGCGAAAATTTTAAATGTTTTATGACCGTCACAAGATTTAATTTACTTTTTACAATTTTGGATCTCTTTGGGATAAATGTAGCGTTGCGGTGAAACCTCAAGCCTTGCTGTATTATTTATTAATATTTTGATGGGTTTAATAAAGAATAACATCTTTATATTTATATAGTTGTTGGGCTGGATTTTCTTTGTTGTTAAGGATGTTGTGTATGAACTTTTCTTGAAAATGATGGTTTCCACCTTATATTATTCCCAATTGTTTTTTAGGATCAGTGCCATTGTAGCACTGCTTTTTAAAAATTAAATTACCTTTAATTCAATTGCATAAGAGAAACCTCAGTTTTTGTTGTTGTTATGAAGTGCGAAGGCATAATCAAAATAATTATTGCAAAATGTATACAGAAACACATACCATTAATAATGACAAATTTATGAGCGGAAACCTTTCTCCAAAACAAATCCCTTTAGATGAAGCTAATATCATATGAAATCGTATCTTACTATCTAACCTTATCCATTGTTTTCTGATCTTGTGTAATTTTACAGCATACATGCATTTTCTGTAAGAGAAGCAAAGTTGAGTAATAAAATACCAACAACTTAAACCCTCAGCTTAGTGTACACTATATTAGAGCACACTGTCTAGCAGTCACTTTAATTTCCAAAATTTAATACCGTCGGAGGCCAGCTCAAAGGCCCAGGCCTCCCGCTCTGGAATAATCTCACTCATAAATTATAAAAAAGAGAGATCAAAAATTAATCAATCAGTAACTATCTAAGAAAATTATCTGATGATAGCT